>CAJHNH020000740.1:237783-320861 GCA_905116865.2 Candidula unifasciata
ATACGTTTAGGAATCGTGGGCCGAAACGTGTGTCGAAAGAGGATAATTTCTACTGATGACTGTAGATCCCCGCTGTACTTGCTCCCTGTGAGTTTATTCTTACGCTGTTCAAAGGTTAACACGCATGAAAGATCGTCCAGTCACAGTGTCCTGGCCCGACTTCGTCACTTCGTCATAAGTGTGTATGTGGGTAGAGCTGGGCCCGGGTTCGTTACGTGTTCCGGTATCTGTTAATGCCGAGGTTTTTGAACAACGGATCAACATAATGGCACACGGGTAGTAACCCATAAGTGCACTGTTGACTAAAGAAGAAGCTCAGCACAGTACACAGGTTCTGTAGCACCGATGAGGATCCTGAAATACTTTGGGTAGATTTTAGATGCATCGAGACCACGAAGCCCCCTGTTAATGCCGAACACAGTCGGCATTGAGGCTCTTCACCACTCACCCACGCCCCCTTTCCTACCCCCCCCCCTCTCCCCCTCCACCCCATCCCTTGGTCACAGTATATGGTGTACGTTTATTCCAAGCGATCTCAGCACTATTCCCGAGCCGCCTCTGAAAACGTTATTTGGTTGTTGTTGTTGTTTTTTTAAGTTTCGGTCATCGATTCGCCGTTTGTCCTGTCGGACTGGCGCTGCCACAAACGAGCAGCAGCAGACAGTGAAAGAAAGAAACAAGACAAGACAGTGGATATCTCAACAGTCTCTGCTACCCCGCCTGTAGCCGTCACTTCGCTGTCTCGTGTCAGAGGCACACTGGCTAACTGACCCCAAATGGTTTCGTGCCAATAATCATAAGGCAGTGCTGGTTCGCCATCGCAGATCCTTACCCGCACAACACATAGGCAGAACATACGCAGTCACACATACAGAAAAATTCCTCATAATCTCTCTGTCTCTCGTTTCTCTGTCTCTCTCTGTGTGTGTGTCTCTGTCTGTCTGTCTGTCTGTCTGTCTGTCTGTCTGTCTGTCTGTCTGTCTGTCTGTCTGTCTGTCTGTCTGTCTGTCTGTCTGTCTGTCTGTCTGTCTGTCTGTCTCTCTTTATCTCTTTATCTCTTTATCTCTCTCTCTCTCTCTCTCTCTCTCTCTCTCTCTCTCTCTCTCTCTCACTTCTTCGCACACATGCACGGACGGACGGGACACTACAAACACGAAAGGCACGCGTGCTCACACACACGCGCGCACACACACAAAAACACATAGTCAAAAACGATACTTAAACCTATCGTGGATACAGTCTTGTCAAACATACCAACAGTAAAACCCTCAGTCACGCGCGCCCGCACATACATACACACGCGCACTCGGAGATACAGACACTAGCACACACTCCAATGTCTTCCTATTTTACTTCTTCTCCTCCTCCTCCTCCTCCTTCTGCTCCTTTCCATATTCATCTTTGTCTTCGCCCTCAAAGAAGCGGTTGACACGTTGTATTTTCGGTTTACAGCTAGCCTGCGATGTCTGCGCCTTTAGTCCCAACACATCTTTGAATTAGATAATCAGATGTTTGCAAGCTTCTGTCTGTTGCTCGCTGTTTCCTTCATTGCTCTGCATCAGCGCGTGCCAGTACTTGTATTACAGTATGTTGAACATACTCTAACTGTACCCTTAAGGATTCCCTGTTGGTGTATTTGGAGCCGTTCAACTGTATTATTATTATTATTATTATTATTATTATTATTATTAGTAGTAGTAGTAGTAGTAGTAGTAGTAGTAGTAGTAGTAGTAGTAGTAGTAGTAGTAGTAGTAGTAGTAGTAGTAGTAGTAGTAGTAGGAAGAAAACATGTTACCGGTGTGATATCTTCTTCTTCGTCGCTTTCACCAGCTGTAAACTCTGGCGGAATGTTCTGGTTGTTCGTCCACTTCTTGACTGCAGTCGTGTTCCAAAACCTGAGTCTTGCGTGTGCATCCGTTCTACAGATCTGACTCATTTGTATGCAGTCTGCTGGTTCCTTGCTTCTGAGGCAGTTGCAATCCGACTTCGAAGGAAGCTCCCAGTATGTCGACTCTTGCGACATGCTTTTGGGCAGGCAGTGGGTCTATTTTTGTTTTTCCCACAGTATGGCCCTGGAACCATATATATATATATATATATAAGTATGTGTGTGTGTTTGTGTATAAGTATGTGTGTGTGTGTGCGTGCGTGTGTGTGTGAAGACATCCCTAAATGTCCGGTAACTCAACCCGATGACACTGGTATTTCACTTCCCTCAGCTCCAGCATATACCCATAACGTCTGATGGCGTAGGGAAAAACTCCCATAGCTTGCTTCCCCTTTTTTTTTTAACGTCGTTCTCCTTGAAAATTGCCAGGGACCTGTTGATTCCAAACGCGCCGTGTGTATCGATCAGCCCTGTATACGTAGCTAGGACTAAGAACGGCAGCAGGGAGCAGCCAGGGCTGCCAATCAAAACCCAAGCTAAGCAGACCAAAAACCCAAGCAGTATATAAGCGAAGAACAAAAAACGAAAACCAAGAATGAAAGAAAAAAGTACAAATTGTATAGTTACGAAACGAAACATTTACCCACTTTTATATTATGATATATTGAACCCAACTCGTCAAATAAAGACCCAGATTTTGGTTGATAATTTAAGTATTGGCAACCCTGGGAGCAACTGGCGCTTGTTGTACTCTGTGGCCGGTCTGTCGCAGCTGCTTCGTCCCTTGTTTGTTGGACTGCAAGCATTGGGTGTCATATGACTGCCTCCACACCCCGCCCCCACCCCCAACTTGCATGAGCTAAATACAGTCATCCCATACAAATGGGGGATCTCCGTGGTCATGTGGTCAGGCCGTTTGGTTGGCGTTCTGAAGGTCGTTGGTGTGTTTCTCGGATGCATAGCTGCGACATGTGTGCCTTTTGGCCGATACACCGGACTCCATCATTCATTTTTTTATCCGGGTCAATACTTCAATTTTAGTTTTCCCGGGAACTCCCAGATTTCTTTTGGGGCGAATTAAAATCGAAGTACCTCCAGGGCACCCTTCTCAAAATCAGTGGGTATCTTCGCCGGGCTTAGCTTAAATACTTGGCACAAAGAAACATGGCTACAATTATAGCCGAATGCTCTGATACAAATGATACCAGTCTTTCTTGGATCCCCCACTAGTGTTAGAAGCTACAGTAGTGTGTTGGCTAGGGGAAGTCATCTGCAGGATCGGCTATCTTTGACTATGAATCCCCCTCGAGGTAGTCTCCTCCCAAGACCACGAGCTTCCGGATCGATCCAGCCTGCTAGCATGGGAAATGAATGAGATAACCGTTTGTGAGCAGGGCTGCCAATAGGATTTTTTTGAAAAACTCGCTTCGCTAAACAAAAACCCAAGCAATACATAGACCAAGAACAAAAAACCAAAATTAAAAAAAAACCCAGATTGTTAAAATGTACACAATTTATATTTACGAAACGAAACATTTACCACTTTTATATAAGGATATATTTAAAAAAAAAAAAAAAAAAAAAGATTCCCCCCAGGCGTCAAATAAAAACGCAGATCTGGGGGGGGGGGGGGGGGGGAGGACCCAGCATTGGTAGCCCTGCTTGTGAGAACGACGACACAATAATCGCCGTGCTGAAGGAAGAAGCAACTTGTCGAATGCTTCTTGACCCGGGTCTAACACGCCTGTCTAACGTGATGATGACCAGTCAGTCTCAGGAGCTGGCTGGTCACTGTCGTACACAAGTGCTGTATTGCGGAACTACGAACATCTCTGTACGCTGGCATGAACGTCGGCATAGTGATTAACCTCTGGTTGTGCCTGCGCTACAGCTGAATTAAAACATATGGGGAACTCTTGAGGCCATAGAAACAGTGGTACTTTTCTTTTTAGTTCACATTATCTCAGGGGACTACGAGATTTCATAGGAACTAACCCAGGAAAGTCCAGTTTCATTGGCGGGGTGGGGTGCAGGGGGAGGGGGGGGGGGTTAAGGTTAGTAGTGATAGTCGCTGTTCATTTTACATGCTTACACCCCTATACTATTAGACTTTCCCGGGAATTCCCACGACATTTATTGATCGGCATTCATAGAACCGAGTCGAATGATAGATGGACACACCTGACAACATCAAAATCGCAAGCTTAAGTTATCATGCCGGGAATCGAGCCTGTCATACCCCCTTTCTCTTCCCCCCCCCCCCCCCCGATGACGAAAGCGCCTCGCACTAAGAGCACTAAGATGCATGCCCAACTAGACGCGGCAGAAGTCCTTGCCGGGATCAGAATTTGTTCATGGTAATCAAGAGTTCTTATTAAGTGAGTTTGTGTTAATGATATTTGACTCTGTTTGCAACTTTATATATTGAGCGTTTCCGTTTGTACAAACGCTATGTACTTTAAATTATATTCTTCTTCTGCTCCCACCCCTCCTCCTCATGTCGTTAACCCGAATATAAATAAAGCCGCAGTCATTTTGATCTTGTTGACATCCACATAGATTGTATCCCCAAAAGGTGCTGGTATAGACTGAAAAAAAAAGGTTGTCTCTACTCGGCATTCTAAAGTATCTGATCTCCTCACATTAACACCCACACACTGTCTCCGTCACACAACACCCTCGCCCGTGGTACAGCGCTGTACTGCCAAGTCAGTACCGCTGTCTCAGCAAAAGGCGTCGCTTAGCTGCTGTCTTTGAGTCAGTATTGTCAACCCCTGCCATTAGTCAACGATTTTTTCACACAGTTGTCTTACATACAGTATAATTTTCTTTTCTATTTATTTAGACGCCAGGGGATAACTCACGGATAATAGGTCGGCTATAGATCTAGGTGTATGTTTGTATTGTATGTGCTGCAGGAGTGTGTGCTCTCTACAACTGCTTGATTCCAGCGGACTCACTCTAGGCCGGTACCCATCGCTTCTTTGTCAGCGAAAGATGGCTGTTGGATAGTAAATCGCCTATTGATCTAGTTGTGTGTTCTCCCAACAACTGTTTTGATTTCATCGGACGTAACCTAGGCCATTGACCACCTCCTGTTGGTCAACGAACGACGCCTGTTGCCAGCCATTCTTGCTAGTGTTGTTCAAACGTTAGGTTCCATGCACGCCATTGTCGTTATTAGATGTGCTCTTCCGTGTAGGTGTGATTGTGTAGAAAGTCTGTTGTAGGTAGTAGTTGATGTGTTAATTCTGCTTTGCCGTTTACTTCTTCGCGGGTTTTCAGTTCGGTGAATTGGTTATAAGTAGAGTTACATTTTTGTTATTGATTATCAGTGGCATTTTCTTTGTGGATTTTTTAGGTTTAAGTTTTAGGTTGAGGATGGTGTGTCGTTTTGTGTATTTTGTAGGAATATACATGTAGCTGTGTACTAGTACGTACGTACGTATGTATATATGCATCCATCCATCCATCCATACACACACACACACACAGACCAGACCGACCCGACAGACCAGACCAGACCAGACCAGACAGACCAGACATACATACATACATACATACATACATACATACATACATACATACATACATACATACATACATACATACATACATACATACGTACGTACGTACGTACGTACGTACGTACGTACGTACATCCATCCATCCATCCATCCATCCATGCATGCATGCAAGCATGCATGCATGCATGCATACATACATACATACATACATACATACATACATACATACATACATACATACATACATACATACATACATACATACATACATACATACATACATACATACATAGGTTAGCAGGTTTTGTTCTGGTTTATATTTGGCTGTGATAGGCTGCACCTTTTGATCCTACAGATGCGATTTCAGAAAATCCCCAATCAGTCGCCTTTTAATATATGCATGTTAAAAGGCAGTGGATCTATACCCGCGCCCTCTCCATTGACCCCCCCCCCCCCCCCACACACACACTTTCTAATGATACCACAGAAACCACACAGGGGGAATGAGATACTCTCTGCTTTTGTAGATGTATTATTATTTACCTTGGCACAGCCACGTGGAAGTAAAGATCCCTTTTCCATGCCTTCAGGCGAATTGGGTATATAGAAGGTCTTTTTCTTTTTGTTCACCCCATGCGGGGGACTCTGAGATTTCTTGGGGAGTTTCCTGGAAAGTCCAAAAGTATAGCCGTGTTATGGTTTAAAATAAACACAGAATAACACTAACCCTAACGCTCCTACAAGATTGGACTTTCCCTGTAACTTTCCACGAATTCTCTGAATTCCCGAGATGGGGTGAACAAAAAGAAAAGTACCAAATGGTACCTATATGGTTCTTATCACAATTTTGGGCCCTGTCCCGCCCAATTTACACACTACGCAACTTTTCATTCAAACTTGATCAGCCGAGTCGGTCGACTTTTGCAGTGGTTAGAGGGGTGTCGCTGTGGCTATGCAACGGGCAGGCTTTTATGACACACATTTAGGATCTCAGGATAGTAAGAACTAAGGCTGTACCGAATAGTGATTTTCACTATTCGGCCGAATACGAATAGTGGGACCAACTAATCAGCCGAATACGAATAGTGTATCATCATCATCAGGTGACTTGTCGAATGGCGTGTGCGATCATGCCTGTCCACAATCAGCGATCTCTTGCAGCATGTATCAGTTCGTGTGCTGACACACCTCCATGCCTTGCAACAAGGCTGTCAAGAATATTCTATCGTTGTCTTCCTCTATCCCTCCTTCCACAGATTTTTCCAGTGATCACCAAATGTTCCATTTTCCCTCTTCTCATAACATGGCTGAAAAATGACGACTGTCTCCTTCTGATGTCTGTGATTCGTTGTCTTCGGGCTCCCGCCTCTTTTAAAACCATCGTTCGCTCGGTCGTTTGTTCGATGTAATTTAAACGCACCTTCAAATTATCGTTAGCAATATTTTCAGATTTGATTTTGGCGAAGACACCTGAAAAAACAAAATATGCATGATCTCTCTCTTTCTCCCGCTCTCTCTCTCTCTCTCTCTCTCTCTCTCTCTCTCTCTCTCTCTCTCTCTCTCTCTCTCTCTCTCTCTCTCTCTCACACACACACAGACACACTCACACACGCACACACACACCACACGCACACACACAGATGCGGTTGGCATTTCATGCAGTTTGTACCACGCAACGGGTCGCAGTTTTCCCCGCTACGACAGGCTAAGGCAACAGCAACTATTGTGTTAATGAGAGAGTTGTTTCAGTCCATCACAGTGTATGCAGAAACGGGATTAAGGTAACCACTATTCGTATTCGGCCCGACCGCAACTATTAGGCCAAATACCGAATAGTTATTAGGTCCACTATTCAGCCCCGAAGCGAATACGAAGCGAATATTTAGTACAGCCCTAGTAAGAACTCACTCTGCCGTGACGCAACCTCTATACCCCAGCAAGTTAGCAATTTTAGCGACCCCATAAAATCTGCAACTAGGCCTAACCCAAACCCTATTCGCGACAAACTTAACCTAGGTCCCACGAGACAGTGCATTTTACGTGTCGCTGCAGACACTGAACTCTTCCCTATGCAATAAACTCATTTTCTAAGCAAATTCCTAAGCTGTCATGTCCCCACCAACAAACATCATGTCCCTACCAACTAACACTAATACTATATACTAAGTCGCTCAGAAAAGCCACTGTGTACCTGTCCGCACTCCAACATATACGCAAGAGAGACAGCTGACACCCCTGCCCCTTTAACGTGATCCTGTGACAGCTTAAAGCGGAGTGTGACCGTCCATTCACAGTATCCTGTCCTCCCTCCGTGATTCATAAGTTTTTAAATGGTCAGAGCCAGGGCCCGAAAATGTGAGTTGTTCCACCTTTATTTTATAGACCAATCGACCCTCGGTGGGTGATTTTGTCCTTATGTCACCTGCCGCCTGTACTTCTTGGTACTTTACCTGGTACCCATTTCAAATCAACCACTTACACTCACCATTAACTGAGTCGAGAGGACTAAACGTCAGTACTTTATCTTACCATAATCCCAGCCATTAACTGGCCTTTGCTGTCAATTGTCCCGCCCATTCATCGTCCTGTCCCCGAATTTACCTTCCCATAATTGACACTGACGAATAAATGTATGTTTCTTTTATCCGCGGATTAGCCCATTGTCCCCAGGAGGAAGTAAGCAGTATATAATCTGTGGTTGACATCAGACTTATAGCATACTTTCCGTCCTTTTTAGGATAAAATTTTTCGTTATTTGAAGCCCTACTCTGGCTCTTTCCAGGGGCCGCAATATAGCCCAATATATAAATATGGACTAATGGCTGAAAGCTGTTTCTGAGACCTCTCCGCGGTGATCTTCACCAACATGGTGGCACATTGTGTCATCGGGTGTTTATCGCTTGTGTGATGTCCTGGTGGGGAAGAAAGTCAGTCAGACCGTCTCCCGTACAGACGCCTACAGGCTATTTTCACAGCTATTGATAATACAGATGTAGAGAAACGGCGATAAGACCAATATTCTATTTCAGTAATTAACAGACAACAGGAGGGGGCCGTCGTAGTGTAGCTGCTAGGCGCCCTCCTGATTGTCGTGGGTTCCAACCCGAACGGTGCCAGAATGTTTTCAGAAATGACCTTGGTTCCCAGGTCCATCCAGCCTTCATTGGGTACCAGGTGAAGTTCTGGGAAGTTAAGGCGGTCGGCTTGAGGTTGACCACATCCTTCGCCGAGTGCCGATTGGGCTAAAAAATATAGTTGTAGCAGTGTGTGCCCAATACGCCTGAAAGTGTGGAAAGGGTTCCTTTACTTTTTAATCAGTGGAAAGAAGGAACTAAGTATGTGGGCTCTGAGATCTTTGGGAGGGAGAGAGAATAGACTGTATCCCTTAACAAGCATGTCGTAAAAAGCCAATAATTAGATTTTTGCTTAAATCGGATGTTTTACTCCGAAAAGCAAGATATCGCAGCCTAGCTGTAAGCTATAACAGGGCGTGCTTTTAGTGGGCGAATGTAGAAGAAGAAGAGGAGGAGGATGAGAAGGTGGAGGAGAGGAGGACAAAAAACAATAACATTATTAAAAACCTTAGAAGGTGAATGTACCAAAGGAGGAAACCCTTGAGAACAGTTGTGGCCATAGAAATAGTTTGATAAATGATTTACCATGTATTATTCAGCTCTCAAAGAAAGAATTGGACATACGAGACCACCTTAGACAACATAAAAAGCGGAAACTGTAGTCATTTTTCTACAAATACCAGCCAATACATGTTAATTTATTTATCATACTTAGATTCACTTACAAAGTATGGGGACAGAATAAATTGATATGCTACATTCCTGGAGTCTCAAAGAGTTAACTAACTTTTAAAAAGAGGAGGGACGGTATGACAAACACGCACACATACACGTTGTGTGCGTATGTACACATATATGCACTGTCTTGTTGTGCCTTTATATGTCACCTAGGTCTCTCGGTCTATTCCTGTTCTATTCTGTCCTCTACAGTCAGTTCAATGTCATTGATGGAATCCAATCCAGCATCTTTGGCCTCTCTTATAAACGTTTGTTTTAGGGTTTCTTAGGGGCATCCTGGTCTCTCTAATCCCTTCATGCCCCATTTCACGGACTCTTGTGTGATTCTGTGCTGCTTTTGTCTCAGGATGTGTCCAATATAGCACCACCTTTTCTGCCTTATTGTTGTCTGAGCCACCGGGGACATGAGTTTTGCAGACATTACGGACATTGTGCGATTCATGTGGGTGGACAGCACGAGTGGGTTGTGAACCCCGAGTGTTGGCGAGAGAGTAAGATCTACGTATAACTGGGTAGGTAAGAAAAGTCCCTTGGTAGTTAGAGAGTCAGTAGGTCAGGAGGTCTGAAGTCTTTCACCAAGAGTTGCATCTGTCTTGAGTCCGTAGGGCGGGGTCCTTTAGATGAGGAACCGTCAGAGGATTGTCACTGCACATCACATAGGTGTATTCACACGATCGGGCGTGAGGCGCCAGGTACTTAGCTCGCTTTGAGAGCCTGCCAATGGGAGTATTAGGAAGGCAGTAAGAGACTTGACAGTGTGCTATTTATCTTCCATGAATTATTCAAGTAACAGAAAGTGTATTGATTGGCACTCATAGAAAGAAGTAGAAAGATAGAAGAACACACTAGACAACATAAAAATCGACAGCTATAGTTACCGTTCCGGGAATTGAACCTGTCACCTCCAGACGGCGTCTGCACCTCGCCACGGATACAAGTGCACTAAGAACATTAAAGCAAGCCTTCGGGCGGCTGAAAGAGGACTAAGTTTGAAATTTTTGTTTTCTCTATCCAAGTTCCAAGTCAACTAGGCACCCTAAAAAAGTGTCACATTGGCCATGTTTATTTATCTTCCAGTGTGTTCGTGGGTCTCATTTTCTTGCCAACACTCGGGGTTTACAACCCACTTGTGCTGTCCACCCACATGAATCGCACATTGTCCGTGATGTCTACAAGACTCATGCCCCAGGTGGCTCACGCTCCATTGTCTTCCAGTGACCCCAAATGTTTACATTCCCAACCGGTCAACACAGAGTCCTGGCTTCATCTAGTGATTTCGCGCGCACTTATAACTGTTGATTCTAGTGGTTGCCCAGATATTTCTCTTATTATAAGGTTGGTTGCGTATCCTTTACAGGACGTTGCAGAACCAACCCCATCAGCCCGTGCCTGTTGTGTGGTTTCACTAGGCAAATTTACGCCCAGTAGTTTGCCATTGCTCCCTGGACGGTCGGCTCCCTGATACCACTGTCAAAACCAACGCAAGGAGTATGGCCCGCAGCTGGGATCGAACCCGGTACTCCGGCATTACGAAGCGTTCGCATCGACTTAGCCACAGAGCCGACTTATCTTATTATACAGTATGCAGATACTTAACAAAAAAAAACTTATATTGTTAGTTATGGTGGCTGCTTAATCTCCTTATCTAGGTGGGTTCAGCTAGCCTGGTACACTTTACGTTAATCTCCCCCATGCCGTCCCCATTTTCACGCTAGCTCACTTCTGATTGGTAGTTACTGAACCTGTACATTGGCACAAGGTTACTGGGTGTTCTGCAATGCCGTTGATACCGCATGTTGTATATTTCAGCATGCCAGCGCTTTTAATACTCCAAAAACATAGAGAAACGAGCCCTAACTCAACCCCTCTAGAGAGGGCTGTAACCTATGTCACAGGCAATCTCTTTTTCGGAATAAAAACGTAAATGAAAGGCAACACAGAAAGCAAACAACAGGGCGGGACACACCCGTAGCCTTCAGGAAAGTCGACCAGCCCAACAAACTCGTGAATGAAAAGTGACCTACTCTTTTTGGGGAGATTAACGTTACTTTAACCGCGACATCTCTCCCCCCCCCCCCCCCAATCCCAATTTTCTCTCCTTTTTTCCACTTTTTCTGGAGACAATCCAGACTTCTGCAACATTGTGGTAATGTTTGGTAGCAGCTCGCGACGCCAAATATTTGAGTCGTGACGCCAGACAACCCTGGTAATTGGAATGTCGATGCGAATTAAAGATTTTAGGCAATGGAAAAGCTGGTATGTTACGCCCAGAACAACAGAGAACTCAACAACAACACACACAAAAACAGGAATAACAAGTCTAGCCCAAACGATCGACAGCGCGCAGAACTGAGCCACGCATTATTTGTAGTGGTGTTCATCTCCATCTTCTTTACTTCTGTGTTCGCCTTTAAACGGGCGGTTGGTGCGTAGTGTTTGAAGTTAAAGCTAGGCTGCGATAGATTCTCCTTCCCGTCCTAACATCCGGTTTCAGCGACCCCCTTGAGAACAAGAGCACTGTCTAGAAATGGATTAACAGCTCGAACTTTCCGCGGAAGTTTACAGCAGGTGAACGCTAAGAAGGTGGGGAATGGAGATGAGTCGCCTTTTACGACATGCTTGTCATGGAGCAGTGGGTCTGTTCTCTTTGTTCTCACTGCTCCCTCTCCCCTGTCTCCCGGAACCGACACAGGAACTGTTAACTACTGATTAATAAAATCTAGCAGCTGATGTAGCTGGCACACTTTCATGTCTGTTTTTTTTTTTAATCTTCTTCTTCTTGTTCTTCTTCTTTTTCTTGTTCTTTTTCTTCTTCTTCTTGTTCTTTTTCCTCTTCTTCTTCTTCTTCTTCTTCTTCTTCTTCTTCTTCTTCTTCTTCTTCTTCTTCTTCTTCTTTTTCTTTCTTCTTCTTCTTTTTTTCTTCTTCTTCTTCTTCTTCTTCTTCTTCTTCTTCTTCTTCTTCTTCTTCTTCTTCTTCTTCTTCTTCTTCTTCTTCTTTTTCTTCTTCTTCTTTTTCTTCTTCTTCTTCTTTTTCTTCTTCTTCTTCTTTTTCTTCTTCTTCTTCTTCTTCTTCTTGTTCTTTTTCTTCTTCTTCTTCTTCTTCTTCTTCTTCTTCTTCTTCTTCTTCTTCTTCTTCTTCTTCTTCTTCTTCTTCTTCTTCTTCTTCTTCTTCTTCTTCTTCTTCTTCTTCTTCTTCTTCTTCTTCTTCTTCTTCTTCTTCTTCTTCTTCTTCTTCTTCTTCTTCTTTTTCTTCTTCTTCTTCTTCTTCTTCTTCTTCTTCTTCTTCTTCTTCTTCTTCTTTTTCTTCTTGTTCTTTTTCTTCTTGTTCTTTTTCTTCTTCTTCTTCTTCTTCTTCTTCTTCTTCTTCTTCTTCTTCTTCTTCTTCTTCTTCTTCTTCTTCTTCTTCTTCTTCTTCTTCTTCTTCTTCTTCTTCTTTTCCTTCTTCTTCTTCTTCTTCTTCTTTTCCTTCTTCTTTTCTTTCTTCTCCTTATTTTTCTTTGTCTTCTTCTTCTCCTCCCCCCACCCCTCCTTCTTCTTTTTCTTGCATCAGATGCAAAAGGCATTTCTTGTTCGAAGTTTTGATTAACATCTACTTAGGCACAATTCCTTTTGTGTCGTTTATAGTACTGCGTAGGGTGTGGTTTTTCCCAGGTAGTCTCATGTAAACCTTTTCTGTGTACAACGGTGCACCTGGCGGCTATTGTTATCAGACAGTAGGTGCTGAAATCCCTGATCTCTGGGAAAGCTTCCGTTAAATGTGTCGCTGGTGATGGCGCGGATTGGTTTCGGGTGGGAAGTTTTGTTAATGTATTTCGGTCAGCGTAGTCCTAGTTGTGCTGCAAAGAAGATGGTGCTGTGTACTTAGATGTCAATGTTGTCATGTACTCAACACTTGCTGGATGCGAGCGCTAAAGTTCACTTCTGAGATTTGTTATGTTATTGATACTGTTTTGGAAGTTTCCTGTTTGAGTCACCTTGATTTTGATTTGATTATTCAGGTTTAGGAAACAACAACACATCGGATGATTCGGTCATGTAACACGATTACTACAGAGCTTTGTTTATTAATTTTGTCCGATCAGCGTAGTTTTTTTTTATTTTTTTTATTCGGGTCTTCATCAAAGAAATGAGTGTTCTTTACGTATACGTTAATATGTTACCATATACTCCACACGTGCTGAATGCATGAGCAAAAGTTCACTTTACTGTTCAGTCTTTATCTTCCAAGTTTCATTCTGCTAGCGAAGATGTTGTGGAATTCACTTAAAAGTAATGTTTCGCTGCCCAGATTCTGCCCATATACACACTAGCTCTCTTCTAATTTGTAGTCCTTGAGCCATGTGACCTTGGCACAGGGTTACGGGGGTGTTCCGCAAGGCCGTTGATATCGCATGTTGTATATTTCAGTACGCCAGCGCCTTTAACACTCCAAAAACATAGACAAACTGGGTCCAACACATCCCCCCTAGAGAGTGCTTCAACCTATGTCACAGGCAGTCTCTTTCTCGGAATAAAAAAGTAAATGCAAGACAATCCAGAAAGCATACAGCAGAGCGGCACACCCATAACCTGCAGGAAAGTAGACAAGCCCAACAAAATTGTGAACAAAACCTGACCTACATTATTTGGGGAGACTAACTTAAAGCTTACACACTTAACAAACGCGATAACCCCTGTGAAATGTAATTCATTCTATAGTTGGTGTATTAATGTCATGAAATTTACTTGGTAGACTTGATCCATTTATTTTCTGTGATTTCTTGTGAGAAAGCATGCCTTGAAATTCACTTGATAGATATATTTGCCTGGATTAATGCTACCGTTGATACATGTTGTGGAATTCACCTAGTAGATTTGACAGACCTGTAATCTACTATTGACTCTGTATGAAAGATGGCCAGACCTCCTGTTTTCACCGGGACAGTCTCGTTTTCCCGATGTGTTCCGGACAGAAAACAATTGTCCCGTTTTAAAAAAATCTAGAAATAAGCTGGAGAATAGAACATAAACTTGTTGTTATGTCTGTAGACCTTATTAGCTTTAATAGTTTTAGCTACTTTTACTGCCTTAAATGTATTGACGGCTAATAGGGAATTGTGATAAATATAATAATATAGATTGGATTGTGATGAGTCTTATCAGTATAGGATGACGTAGAAGAGATGGCACTGGTGCCCTGTGAGGGAGAGGTTCCTGTAGGGACCCAAACTCCTGTGCATTAGAATAGCTTGGGCCTGAACTCATGGGTGGACGGGGTCTGACTTAGGTGGGATGTCCCGTTTTCAGCTAACAATATTAGTGGGATGTCCCGTTTTCAGCTGAAGATAAGGTCATCCTCTCTGTGTGTGCCGTATATATCCCTCTCTCTCTCTTGGAATTAACTCAGTAGAGATAGATACGTATGTTTTTGTATTCACTCAGTTTTTACACGTTCATTTTGGATTTTACTCAAAAGACAATAGATTAGCGTTCTGGGCTTCACTCAGCGTTTGATATAGGTATGCCATGGGTTTCACTCAGCGTTTGATATAGGTATGCCATGGGTTTCACTCAATAGACTCTATTGATAGACATATTTGCCTGGGTTCACCTTCCACTTCTGAAATGAACGAGCTAACGTCCGATCTGCCTGACCGGACCATGCTAGGAACAATAGAAATCATCCGCGATGAACAGTTGTGATGTGAAGATCTCTACTTGGATGTTGCATGTCATGTGTCCTTGTAACAAGAGAAAGTCCACCTACGAGGTGTCCAAGCAGCAGGTGAGACTGGGAGCGGCTGCCTTCATTTTATACCAGCTGTTTGTTGTTGAGAGCAACTGTCTTTGGTATCAGTATCCGCTTGGTGTTTGTTGTAGGGGACAGCTGTTGTTTGTGTATACTTGCTGTTTGTTGTTGGGGACAGCTGTTGTCTGTGTCTACTTGCTGTTTGTTGTTGGGGACAGCTGTTGTCTGTGTATACTTGCTATTTATTGTAGGGGACAGCTGTTGTCTGTGTATACTTGCTATTTGTTGTTGGGGACAGCTGTTGTCTGTGTATACTTGCTATTTGTTGTTGGGGACAGCTGTTGTCTGTGTATACTTGCTATTTGTTGTTGGGGACAGCTGTTGTCTGTGTATACTTGCTATTTGTTGTTGGGGACAGCTGTTGTCTGTGTATACTTGCTATTTGTTGTTGGGGACAGCTGTTGTCTGTGTATACTTGCTATTTGTTGTAGGGGACAGCTGTTGTCTGTGTATACTTGCTATTTGTTGTAGGGGACAGCTGTTGTCTGTGTCTACTTGCTGTTTGTTGTAGGGGACAGCTGTTGTCTGTGTCTACTTGCTGTTTGTTGTAGGGGACAGCTGTTGTCTGTGTCTACTTGCTGTTTGTTGTAGGGGACAGCTGTTGTCTGTGTATACTTGCTATTTGTTGTTGGGGACAGCTGTTGTCTGTGTATACTTGCTATTTGTTGTTGGGGACAGCTGTTGTCTGTGTATACTTGCTATTTGTTGTAGGGGACAGCTGTTGTTTGTGTATACTTGCTGTTTGTTGTTGGGGACAGCTGTTATCTCTGTGTATACTTGCTGTTTGTTGTTGGGGACAGCTGTTGTCTGTGTCTACTTGCTGTTTGTTGTAGGGGACAGCTGTTGTCTGTGTATACTTGCTGTTTGTTGTAGGGGACAGCTGTTGTTTGTGTATACTTGCTGTTTGTTGTTGGGGACAGCTGTTATCTCTGTGTATACTTGCTGTTTGTTGTTGGGGACAGCTGTTATCTCTGTGTATACTTGCTGTTTGTTGTTGGGGACAGCTGTTGTCTGTGTCTACTTGCTGTTTGTTGGGGACAGCTGTTGTCTGTGTATACTTGCTATTTGTTGTTGGGGACAGCTGTTGTCTGTGTATACTTGCTATTTGTTGTTGGGGACAGCTGTTGTCTGTGTATACTTGCTATTTGTTGTAGGGGACAGCTGTTGTCTGTGTCTACTTGCTGTTTGTTGTTGGGGACAGCTGTTGTCTGTGTATACTTGCTGTTTGTTGTAGGGGACAGCTGTTGTCTGTGTCTACTTGCTGTTTATTGTAGGGGACAGCTGTTGTCTGTGTATACTTGCTATTTGTTGTAGGGGACAGCTGTTGTCTGTGTCTACTTGCTGTTTGTTGTAGGGGACAGCTGTTGTCTGTGTATACTTGATATTTGTTGTTGGGGACAGCTCTTGTCTGTGTATACTTGCTATTTGTTGTTGGGGACAGCTGTTGTCTGTGTATACTTGCTATTTGTTGTAGGGGACAGCTGTTGTTTGTGTATACTTGCTATTTGTTGTTGTGGACAGCTGTTGTCTGTGTCTACTTGCTGTTTGTTGTAGGGGACAGCTGTTGTCTGTGTATACTTGCTGTTTGTTGTAGGGGACAGCTGTTGTTTGTGTATACTTGCTGTTTGTTGTTGGGGACAGCTGTTATCTCTGTGTATACTTGCTGTTTGTTGTTGGGGACAGCTGTTATCTCTGTGTATACTTGCTGTTTGTTGTTGAGGACAGCTGTTGTCTGTGTCTACTTGCTGTTTGTTGGGGACAGCTGTTGTCTGTGTATACTTGCTATTTGTTGTAGGGGACAGCTGTTGTCTGTGTCTACTTGCTGTTTGTTGTAGGGGACAGCTGTTGTCTGTGTATACTTGCTATTTGTTGTTGGGGACAGCTGTTGTCTGTGTATACTTGCTGTTTGTTGTTAGGGACAGCTGTTGTCTGTGTATATTTGCTATTTGTTGTTGGGGACAGCTGTTATCTCTGTGTATACTTGCTGTTTGTTGTTGGGGACAGCTGTTATCTCTGTGTATACTTGCTGTTTGTTGTTGGGGACAGCTGTTATCTCTGTGTATACTTGCTGTTTGTTGTTGGGGACAGCTGTTGTCTGTGTCTACTTGCTGTTTGTTGTTGGGGACAGCTGTTGTCTGTGTATACTTGCTGTTTGTTGTTGGGGACAGCTGTTGTCTGTGTATACTTACTATTTGTTGTTGGGGACAGCTGTTGTCTGTGTATACTTGCTGTTTGTTGTTGGGGACAGCTGTTATCTGTGTATATTTGCTTTTTGTTGTTGGGGACAGCTGTTGTCTGTGTATATTTGCTGTTTGTTGTTGGGGACAGCTGTTGTCTGTGTATGTTTGTTGTTGGGGACAGCTGTTGTCTGTGTATATTTGCTGTTTGTTGTTGGGGACAGCTGTTGACTGTGTATATTTGCTGTTTGTTGATAGGGGCAACTTTTGTCTGTGTAAACTTGCTGTTTGTTGTTGAGAGCAATTGTTCGGTATACGCCTGCTGTTTTTTGTTGTGAACAACTTTTGTCTGTGTATATTTTCTTTTTTGAACAGCTGTTGTCTGTGTATTCTTGCAGTTTGTTGTTGGAATGTTTTGGGTGTTGACTGTGTATGCTTGCTGTTTTTTGTCGGGAACAACTGTTATCTGTGAATACTTGCTGTTTGATGTCTGGAACAGCAATTTTCTGTCAATACTTGCTGTTTGTTGTTGTGGGGAACAGCTATTGTCTGTGTAAACTTGCTGTTTGTTGTCTGGAACATCCGTTGTTTGAGAGCAACTGTATTCGGTATACGCCTGCTGTTTCTTGTTGGGAACAACCATCTCCTGTGTAAACTTGATGTTTGTTGTTGGGAATAACTATTGTATGTGTATATTAGCTTACTGTTTTGTTTAGGTCATGAACAACTAATTTTTGTGTATACTTGTTGTTTGTTGTTAACAGTTATTGTCTGTGTATACCTGATATTTGTTGTTTGAAACATATATTGTATGTTTATACTTGCTTTTTGTGTTGGGAAACGCTGTTGTTGTGTAAACTTGCTGTTTGGTGTTAGGAACAGCTGTTGTCTGTGTATACCTGATGTTTGTTGTTGAGAACAGATGTTGTCTGTGTATACCTGATGTTTGTTGTTGAGAACAGATATTGTCTGTGTATACCTGGTGTCTGTTGTTGAGAACAGCTGTTGTCTGTGTATACCTGATGTTTGTTGTTGGGATCAGCTGTTGTCTGTGTATACCTGGTGTCTGTTGTTGAGAACAGATATTGTCTGTGTATACCTGATGTTTGTTGTTGAGAACAGATATTGTCTGTGTATACCTGGTGTCTGTTGTTAAGAAGAGATATTGTCTGTGTATACCTGATGTTTGTTGTTGTAAACAGATATTGTCTGTGTATACCTGATGTTTGTTGTTAAAAACAGATATTGTCTGTGTATACCTGGTGTCTGTTTTTGAGAACAGATATTGTCTGTGTATGACTGGTGTTTGTTGTGAGGAAAAACTATCTTTGTGTGTGGATGCTGTTATCTTTATATGCCTTCTGTTTGTTGTTGAAAGCATTTATTTTCTGTATATGTTGGCAGTTTGTTGCTGAGCGCAACTGTTAAGAGCAGCTGTTATATTTCTGCTGCTTATTACTCATTTCAGATTCAACATTATAGCACACCGGACATACCCATAGATACACCGTCTCCCGCAGCAGATGTCTTAAAATGTAGATGTTAATGGTTCCCGTATCACATGGCGTTCTTCCTCTACTGTTTTGTTTGTTTACCACCTGCTGTTTGTTTGTAGTTGGGCAACAACACATTTTTTTTTTATGTGTATCGCTGTTTGTTGTTGAGAGCAACTATTGTCTTTATCTGCATTTGCTATTTGTTGTTGAGAAAACCCTTTTTTTTTTTAAATAAATGCCTTTTTTTTTTCTTGTTGAGAAAAACTTGTTTTTTAAATAAATGTATACCTGCTGTCTGTTTTTTTTTTGTTGTTTTTTTTTTTTTATTTAAAAAAAAAGAGGGGGGGGGGGTAGGGGGGGAGCCTTTATTATTTTTTTTAATGTATACCTCCTGTTTGTTGTTAAAAAAGTCTCTTTTTTTTTTTTTTTCAAGCAACAACAACTGCTTCTGATTCCCCCATTAGACGAACATACCATCCATAGCTTTCCATAGAGAAGGTTTTCTTGTTGGTTGTGATAAACAAATGTCTGCTTTAATTTAAGTGGGCAAGATCAATCTTCTGGTTTTTTTTTTCTTTATGTTCTTCTTCTGCTTTTTTTTCTCTTGTTCTTTTATTAACTTCTAAGCGAGAGAGCTCCATATCCCTGTGTTACTAAAGTCCTTCAGAGAAGCAGAATGTTGAATTAGGAATCGACATCACAACACTTTGGACACTCCTGTAAGCACTCCGTCCCCATTTTCAGCAGCAAGCGAAGCGTTCCAAGCCCGATGGCACCGGTAACTGTCTGATTGTACACCGGTCTCGCCTTTCCCTCGAGTGTTGAGCGTCGGCCAATCCCCTTGTTACTCGCAGCGCCATTCTCCTCAAACCGTAATGATCTGTTTATGCCTCCGCACTATTTACTCGCTTCAGGGAAGCCGAGTCCAGTAACACTGTAACCTGCCATCCTGTTTGTATGTTACAAGAACCTAGGGGGTCAGCTACCTTGAGCCCCCCCAACCCTCTTCTTTTTTTTTTACACACACAATGGTTTCATAAAGGTCCAGCTGTGTATATAAATTCTCTTTCAGTGTCAGGGAACTGACCACGCAGCCATTAGTTGAATTATGTGTGATATACATTTCGTTACTTTCGCTATCCCATTCATATCTTATGTTAACCCTTTATTTTTCAAGTATTTTTATAACATCTTCTCTCCTAAAGATGTGTTTTTCAGCTCTGTGAGACTAAAAATTTATTGGTGTAGAATAAAAACACTTTAGCATATAGAGACTTGAATTCAACACTGTCTGGTGCCAAAAGGGTGTAACGAATTAAATTTTTTTTTTTAAACATTATTTCAAGTTTGTTGTAGATTTACTATTCATGGCTTTATTCGTACGTTGATGGGGGTCCAGATCGGGTCGCCCATTGGCTGGCCGGTAGACGACTTCGACGCTGGTCGGGACAGTATTTGGGTCTGCCTTCCTTGACCATATTAACATCGCAAGCGTCCTTTTCAGAGCTACTAGGTAGCGAGCAGTTTTAAACCATTTTATGTGGTGCAAATAGCCTAGTCACAATTATAACCTCAAGCTTCCCCTTCGATGATGCTGGTTAATCGTAATGACTTTGTTTTTGTTTTGAGCAAAGCAACGGAACAGAAGAGAAGCAGAAAATAATTATGATGTACCCTGTTATGCAAGTTGTCATATCTGGATAGCTCTCTTACTAGGCAATCTTTAGCTGCAAATTACAGCCACACATGAACAAAGTCTACAAGCCTTGGTGTGGGCTGTGACAGGCTATGACCTTCCAGCTTGTAACTGTGATTGATCTCTGCTGGAACCTCTAGTACAGTGATTCTCAACCTGTGGGTCGCCACCCGTATGTAGGTCGACAAGAATGAAGTTATGAAGTAGCAACGAAAATAATTGTATGATTGAGGGTCGTGGCAACATGGGGAACTGTATTCAAGGGTCGTCGCAACATGAGGAACTGTATTCAAGGGTCGTCGCAACATGAGGAACTGTATTAAAGGGTCGTGGCAACATGGGGAACTGTATTAAAGGGTCGTGGCAACATGAGGAACTGTATTAAAAGGTCGTGGCAACATGGGGAACTGTATTAATGGGTCATGGCAACATGAGGAACTGTATTAAAGGGTCGTGGCAACATGGGAAACTGTATTAAAGGGTCGAGGCATTAGGAAGTTTGAGAACCACTGCTCTAGTATGTTATGGCTTGTTTTTTCTTGGCAGTGATTTTCTAAAAATTTAACATAGAGAATAATTATAAAATGTTGAATTTAGGGTGGGAAAGGGAATATTACAGGTGTAAACATCTTTGAGAGAGATGAGTGATGACTCATAAAGCCCGACTTCCTCTGCAGCCAATTATTGCCAACATTTAATGTCAATACAGGAAATGTCAGCACTAAGACTACCATATGACTACCATTCAGGTCTATGATACAGCCTCTTCTTCTTCTCCTCCTTCTTCTTCTCTTTCTCCTCCATCATCATCAATCATCATTATCATCATCATTCATCTTCATCATGTTCTTCTTTTTCTTCTTCTTTTTCTTCTTCTTCTTCTTCTTCTTCTTCTTCTTCTTCTTCTTCTTCTCACTGAGCCTTTAAGATTCATTGTGGAAGATATCGCCTGCCTCCATTCATGTGTGTGATTGGCCTTCTCCTTCTGGGTAGTGACTTCAGATGTGTGTGGGTTTGCCTGTATGTTATCTCTCCCCCATCTTCTTAGTCTAACTTTATTATCAGCCACTGGCGGCAATACAGTTTCCACATTCAATTTGTTGCAGGATTCTGCCAGTGGAGAGATCACCTCAACCGCAGAGCCCACCATTGTGCCTCAGGTGGCACAGAAGGCACAGCTGGATTCCACCAATGAAGAGGAGGAACCAGCTCAGGACATTGAGATGCCTCCACCCATGGAGATTCAGGAGCACTCCTTCAAGCAAGAGAGCAAGGAGGTATCCACGGATGATGTTACAGCAAAGTTGGTGAGTTCAGAAATTTCGTTGGCTGGAAGATCTGGTTTTCATTCATTCATTTATTCATTCATTCATTATCCTGTTGTGTCATTATATGTCATATAGGGCTGGCAGCCTATTTCTCCATTCTCTTCTGTCCTGTGCAATCACTTTCATATCATGGATGGAATAGGGACTAGGTGAGATTAGTGTATCTGAGCAGCTTGGGGCTGGTGAAAGGGAGTGTGTCTGGGAGGATTGGGGCAAATGAATGCCAGTATATCAGAGGGGATTGGGGCTGGTGAATGTGAGTATATCTGAGGGGATTGGTGCTGGGGGAGATAAGTATATCTGAGGGGATTGGGGCTGGAGGAGATGAGTATATCTGAGGGGATTGAGACTGTGAATGCGTGTATATCTGAGGGGATTGGGGCTGGGGGAGATAAGTATATCTGAGGGGCTTGAGACTGTGAATGCGAGTATATCTGAGGGGATGGGGCTGGAGAAGATGAGTATATCTGAGGGAATTGGGGCTGGAGGAAATGAGTATATCTGAGGGGATTGGTGCTGGTGAATGTGGGTATGTCTAAGGGAACTGGGGCTAAAGGAGGAGTATATGAGGGGATTGGGGCTGGAGGAATGAGTATATCTGAGGGGATTGGGGCTGGGGGAGATAAGTATATCTGAGGGGATTGGGGCTGGAGGAGATGAGTATATCTGAGGGGATTGAGACTGTGAATGCGAGTATATCTGAGGGGATGGGGCTGGAGGAGATGAGTATATCTGAGGGGATTGAGACTGTGAATGCGAGTATATCTGAGGGAATTGGGGCTGGAGGAAATGAGTATATCTGAGGGGATTGGTGCTGGTGAATGAGGGTATGTCTAAGGGAACTGGGGCTAGAGGAGTATATGAGGGGATTGGGGCTGGAGGAATGAGTATATCTGAGGGGATTGGGCTGGGGGAGATGAGTATATCTGAGGGGATTGAGGCTAAAGGAGATAAGTATATTTATGAGAACTGAAGCTGGAATAGGTAAGTTTTCTTCCAGGGATATGGGCAGATGGGATCAATGTTATTAATGTGATTGGAGCTGCAGGTAAATGGGTGTACTTGAGGATATTTGGGCTGGGAGGAAGGGTGAGGTGAATAGGATTGTGATTTGGGTAGATTGGTGTTATTGTGGCAATTGGGATTTGGGGGAGATGGGTGTACTTGAGGGGTGTAGGATAGGGGCGAGAATAGTGTACTTGAAGAGGTTGGGATTTAGGGAAATTGGTGTACTGGGCAGTTAGACTTGGGGTGGGGTTGAGATATGTATAGTTGGGTGTATTTTGGAGATGCAGATGTACTACTTGAGGGAATTGTGGTAAAGGGAGATTGATGTATTATTGGGATTAGGGTTGAGGGAGATTTGATTACTTGAGGGGTCTAGAGTTGGGAGAAGATTGGTGTATCTGAGGGAATGGAGGCTGGAAAAATGAATGTATCTGAAGGAATGGAGGCTGGTAAAATGAATGTATTTGAAGGGATCATCCCCATATGGATTTATGGGCCCCATTTGGGGAACGGGGAATTGGGGAATAGACCCACTGCCCCCGCTAACAAGCATGTTGTAAAAGTGGACTAATTAGGGATCGTTCTTTTGAAATCAGAGTGCATCTGCCTGAGAGGCAAGGAACCAGCAGTCTGCATACAAATAAGCCAGATCTGTAAAATGAAAGAGCACGCAAACCCCAAGTTCTGGAATAAGACCAGTGTCCATGAGTGGATAAACAACCAGAACTTTCCTACATAGTTTACAGCAGTGAACACTCAGAAGTAGAAGAAAGCAAAGGATTAGAGCTGGGGGAAAAAACTGTACATGAGGCTATTTGGAGGAAGTTAAACCAGGAAAGATATGAAACTACTTGTTATAGGATATATTATTACTCCTTTATCTTTCAAAATCTTCATTTTAAGAAAAGAAATATATTTTTTTAAGGCTTCACAGCTATCCCTGAAACCACAAGGTGATGCTGCAACAACATCTTTGGATTTGGCAAACCAGATTGAAAACATTGTCAAAAACAGAATTGTAAGTACCTGTATTGTTTGCTATTTTGGTATTACTGAATTATTTGGTATCGTGGCATGAAGGATTACAGGGGAACCACTGGATACAAGGTCAGACCCAATCCCCCCCCCCCCCCCCCCCCCCCCCCCCCCCCCCCTTTTTCCCAGAATATGAGGCGAAATCCAGGAGGCGAGCTGGAGAAACGAGAACTCTGAGTATTACCCCACAGCATCTTGAGAACTTTTAAAAGGCTTAGGTCGCGTTAACATTGCTCAAGGAGGATTTGAGCCAATTTACAAGGCACTTGATGATGATGATGATGGTGACTGTAGCCTGATGGAAGTAACCTTGTTTTCCACTGCCAGCAAAAACGAACGGGAAAAAAACAGGCACTGTCACACATTTTCCCTGTTAACAAAATGACAAACATCATTTTGATTTTGATTTTCGGAGGGCTGGAACATGTTTAAATTACTTACATTAATTTTAATAGGTAAAATAGTTGCAGATACTTCTTCTTCTTTGTGTTTGGTTTTGTATGCTCAAGTCAGACCATCAGGTGGGTTGCCTCTATAAACTCACGTGTCAGCTGCAGGTCCTGCATGGTTCCCCATAGCTTGCTTTAACACTTTGCACTTGAGGCCAGGTGTCTTTTCCAAGTTGTAGGTAGAGTGGGCAGGTCTGCAGAATGTGCTCAGGTGTTTGTATCCCGTTTGACAGACACACTGTGAGGACTGTACTAGCGTTATTTTATGCACGTGGTAGTTGAGTCTGCAGTGTCCTGTTCGTAGATGGAAAATTATTGTATGTTGCTTTCTTTTGAGTCTGCTGATGGGGTCTTGTGGATGTTTACTGTTAGTTTGTTCTCTCCACAATTTCTTGTATTTTCTCTTGATAAGTGTTCTGATTTTTGGTAATGAAATTGAATGGGTAATTCCAGATACAACCTTATGAGCTCAGTTGTGAAGCGGATTAAATTTGTAACCTAAAGTTCCACTGTATCAGTGTGAGAAATTATTGGTAGTACGTAAGACAAAGGCTGCTGTAGAGTGTAGTGGCTAGATACTTGCCAGTCAGCCTGAAGATCTTGGCTTCAGATTTTATTCTAAATTGACCTTGGCTCTCATTTTGTTCTAGCCTAAATTTGGGGTACCAGGTAATGTCCTGGGAAGTAAAGGCAGCTGGTGGGATGTTAACCAGATTACTCACTGAGGCCCAATAGGGCTTTAAAAGTATGTGTGCCAGTGAGAGAAACAAAAATGACAAATGAAGGCTAAGTGTTGGCAGACATGATGGCCAGTGTCATGTTACATCGACTAGATGAAGAAGAAAAATAAGAACAACAACAACAGCATCAACAACAACAACAAGAAAGCATTTTATGGTTAAGGTTCAGCTTTAATGTACTTTTAGGTTTAGCTTGGATGTATTTTAGGTTACAGTTTATCTAGAGTTTAGGTATAAGTGTAACTTGAATGTATTTTCATGATTTGGTCCAACTTAAATGCATTCTTAGGTTTAAGTTTAATCTGAAGGTATTTTTAGTTTTGAGTTTCACTTGGATATATTTTAGGTTCAACCTTGATGTACTTTTAGATTTAAGTTTAACTTGTACATATTTTCAGGTTTCCGTTTCACGTTAATTTATTTTTAAGTTTAACTTCAACTTGAATGTATTTTTAGGTTTTAATTAACTTTGATGTATTTTAGGTTGAACCGTGATGGATTTTAGATTCCAGTTGTAACTTGAATGGTTTTTTTTTGGGGGGGGGGGGGGGGGGGGGGGGCTTCACTTTAACATGCATTTTGTTAGGTTTAAGTTTAACTTGAATATATTTTTAGGTTGGAATTTAACTTGAAAATATTTTTAGTTTTTAGTTTGACTTGAATGTAATTTGACATTGCAGGATCTCTCGACGGAAATGAATGGTCAGATGACAAAGTCAGCTGACCAGGAACTGAGCCAGATGGAAGGGCATTGCACAAAGGAGGAAGATGAAGAAGATGACAAAGCTGGCAGTGATGATAAAGATGTAGAGGCAGAAAAGGCCAAACATCTCAAAAAGAGGCAGTAAGTTGAAATAGCAGTTAGGGTAAAAACTCTTGCTATGGAAAATCTTTGTGATATCATTAATTCAAATTGTAATCTGTGTCATCATCATCATGTAGCTGGTCCTCTACAGAACATGGCTCTCATCACGGTCTGCCTGAAAGAAACTCAGTCTCTCACCAGCTTTCCTACCTCATACACTTTCCTACCCAAGGTGTCACTGATATCCTGTGCTCCTATACATGCTGAGGGGCACCTGCCCCTCCTGATGGGCACCTGCCCCTCCTGATGGGCCCCTGGCCCTCCTTCCTTGTGCCATGCCTTCTGCTTTTTTTTTAGTCCTTCTTGGCTCTTGACATGGCCAAAATATTTCAGTTATTGATACAGGATGCTATTTACTAGCCAGTCTTCCTTGATGTTCAGCTTGCTTATATTGTATCCGGTGCATTTTGTTAAAAGTAAAGGACCTGCTTACCTGTCAGAAAAGTAAAGGATCTGCTTGCCTGTCAGAAAAGTAAAGGACCTGCTTGCCTGTCAGAAAAGTAAAGGATCTGCTTGCCTGTCAGAAAAGTAAAGGATCTGCTTGCCTGTCAGAAAAGTAAAGGACCTGCTTACCTGTCAGAAAAGTAAAGGACCTGCTTGCCTGTCAGAAAAGTAAAGGACCTGCTTGCCTGTCAGTAAAGTAAAAGATCTGCTTGCCTGTCAGGAAAGTAAAGGACCTGATTGCCTGTCAGTAAAGTAAAGGACCTGCTTGCCTGTCAGAAAAGTAAAGGACCTGCTTGCCTGTCAGTAAAGTAAAGGATCTGCTTGCCTGTCAGAAAAGTAAAGGATCTGCTTACTTGTCAGAAAAGTTAAGGACCTGCTTGCCTGTCAAGAAAGTAAAGGACCTGCTTGCCTGTCAGGAAAGTAAAGGACCTGCTTGCCTGTCAGTAAAGTAAAAGATCTGCTTGCCTGTCAGGAAAGTAAAGGACCTGCTTGCCTGTCAGAAAAGTAAAGGACCTGCTTGCCTGTCAGTAAAGTAAAAGATCTGCTTGCCTGTCAGGAAAGTAAAGGACCTGCTTGCCTGTCAGGAAAGTAAAGGACCTGCTTGCCTGTCAGAAAAGTAAAGGATTTGCTTGCCTGTCAGAAAAGTAAAGGATCTGCTTGCCTGTCAGAAAAGTAAAGGACCTGCTTACCTGTCAGTAAAGTAAAAGATCTGCTTGCCTGTCAGGAAAGTAAAGAACCTGCCTGCCTGTCAGTAAAGTAAAGGACCTGCTTGCCTGTCAGTAAAGTAAAAGATCTGCTTGCCTGTCAGGAAAGTAAAGGACCTGCTTGCCTGTCAGAAAAGTAAAGGACCTGCTTGCCTGTCAGGAAAGTAAAGGACCTGCTTGCCTGTCAGTAAAGTAAAGGATCTGCTTGCCTGTCAGAAAAGTAAAGGACCTGCTTACCTGTCAGAAAAGTAAAGGATCTGCTTGCCTGTCAGAAAAGTAAAGGACCTGCTTGCCTGTCAGAAAAGTAAAGGACCTGCTTGCCTGTCAGGAAAGTAAAGGACCTGCTTACCTGTCTGAAAAGTAAAGGACCTGCTTGCCTGTCAGTAAAGTAAAAGATCTGCTTGCCTGTCAGTAAAGTAAAGGATCTGCTTGCCTGTCAGAAAAGTAAAGGATCTGCTTACCCTGTGTGCTAAGCTAGTTTGGCGGAATTTATCCTCGCCTGGAGGTCCCCTATTCTCCTTCCTAAATATTTTACAGGGCTCAAATTAAGAAAGTCTAGGGGAATTCTGTTGGTCCCTGAGTTCATAAAAAAAAGGAAGGGATATACAGAAAATCAAACCAATAGGGTGAATCCCAGGAATAGAACTGAATACATAATTATTCTTTTAACTAAACTTCAGAATAAACAAAGTTCAACACCTTGCAAATTGAACGCAAATAAATCACAATGTACAATACTTTGTCTACACAAGGAATTAAAATCGATACTAATTGATATAATCCGATATTTGAGTTTTCTAAATCAACAATTGTATTGACATAATACGGTCCAGGAATCCCAACAAATTATTCAACTTAAAAAAAGAAAAAAAACAAATCACGGCCTCATCATACACCACAATACATATTCACAGGCATCAAAACGTCACTCAGCTCTAGGATAGTTCGAGTGAAATACAGCCTTCTCCCGATGTATGGACAATGTGCTGGCAACAATGGTAGTGATTGGCTATCTGCATCAGTCGTCATTTAATTTTGGATTTCCATTCTATCGTGTTGTTCACAATCCATGGTGTTACAGGGAACCTGAATTCGTATTATTATTTCTTTTTGGCTAGGCGGATGGAAAGGCTGGGGCTGTCGTTTGATGTAGTGACGAATGAATAGCTCTAAGGTTTTCTCTTAGTAACACTAAGAAAACGTCATAAGTTATGTGCGCCATCGTTCATTTTCTACTACTCTTCCCGCATCTATATTAATCTATATTTATTTTAAGTGCGCAATTCTTTTAACCAAAAGATGCAGTAAACTTTTGCCAGACTGAAAAATTTCGTTGGTTTGTCACACCTGTCAGAAAAGTAAAGGATCTGCTTACCTGTCAGTAAAGTAAAGGATCTGCTTGCCTGTCCGTTAAGTAAAGGACCTGCTTGCCTGTCAGTAAAGTAAAGGATCTGCTTGTCTGTCAGGAAAGTAAAGGATCTGCTTACCTGTCAGTAAAGTAAAGGATCTGCTTACCTGTCAGTAAAGTAAAGGATCTGCTTACCTGTCAGTAAAGTAAAGGATCTGCTTACCTGTCAAGAAAGTAAAGGACCTGCTTGCCTGTCAAGAAAGTAAATGACCTGCTTGCCTGTCAGGAAAGTAAAGGACCTGCTTGCCTGTCAGTAAAGTAAAGGATCTGCTTACCTGTCAGTAAAGTAAAGGATCTACTTACCTGTCAAGAAAGTAAAGGACCTGCTTGCCTGTCAAGAAAGTAAAGCACCTGCTTGCCTGTCAGGAAAGTAAAGGACCTGCTTGCCTGTCAGTAAAGTAAAAGATCTGCTTACCTGTCAGTAAAGTAAAGGATCTGCTTACCTGTCAGTAAAGTAAAGGACCTGCTTGCCTGTCAGTAAAGTAAAGGATCTGCTTGTCTGTCAGGAAAGTAAATATACTTGATGCATAAAGCATCCTCAACTGTATTTTAGATGCTCAACAGTTACAGTTAAATTAGTGTTGAACTAACAAACAAGAACAGTAAACACAAAATGACACTTCAAGAAGATAATGGTGGCAATGGTGACCACTACAGCGGTGGTATGAGTCGTCGTTGTTGTCTTTTTCTTCTTCTTCTTCTTCTTCTGCTTCTCCTCCTCCTCCCCATTCACTTCCCCCCCCCCTCCTCCTCCTCTTCTTCTTTTTCTGCTGCTGCTACTACTACTACTACTACTACTACTACTACTACTACTACTACTACTACTACTACTACTACTACTACTACTACTACTACTACTACTATTACTACTATTCCTACTACTACTACAACTACCACTTCTTCTTCACATTCACTGGTTGTAAACTCCGGCGGAAAGTTCTCATTGTTTGTCCACTTTTGGACTTTAGTCTTGTTCCAGAACTTGAGTTTTGCTTGTACATCCATGTTACAGATCTGGTGTATTTGTGTGCAGACTGTTGGCTCCTCACCTCTCAGGCAGATGCACTTAGACTTCGAATTTTATTTTAGGACATACTTGTTGAGAAGTGGGGTCTCTAATTCCAGTTCCAGCTAACTTTTAATTAGTCATCTACATAATTGTGATGTAAAGATGCAATATTTTGTGAGACCCAGGAACCCACACTGGAAGCTTGATTTGAAAAATAAAGGACCCTGTTCCACGCCTTCTGGCATATAGTGCTGGACCTTTATTTTATAGTCCAGTTGGCACTCGGTGGGTGATAAGGTCAGCATTATGACGGCCACCTTTACTTCTCAGGACTTTTCCTAGTACCCGTTTAGGGCTGCATTGACCTGCGACCCAAAGTCTTTTAAAAAAAAAAAAATAAATAGTAAGATGCTCTGAAAGATAACATAATAATAATAATGGTATTTTCTTCCCCACTGCGACAGGTATGTGGTACAGGAGTTGTTTGATACAGAGAAGGACTATGTCAGGGACCTTGCCAGCATTGTGGAGGTAATTCTTTCTTTCACAGGTTTCTTTCTTTTTTTTTTTTTCGATCGTATCTTTAAATAGCAACAGAGTCCCTTAATGTCCACATACACCAGAGGAGGCTGAGTGGTCTCAAGGTATGACCTCCGCCTCGAGTGCTGGAGGTCCCGGGAACGAGCCCCAGTGAAGGCTGAGGTTTTTTCACGTGGACTTCTAGTAATTTCCCCTGGTCTTTGGGTAGTAAGATCGGACGCCCTTGTGCACGTAACAAATCCCTTGGCATTAGGAAATCGAAAAAAGTAGCCTAACGGCTTTACTGTATCTGAACATGTTGAAAGTACATGAGACAGAAACCTGTGGATGGTCTGACTTTCAACTTTGCATGGTGCAGACTGTAAGAAGAAGAAGTTGATCCTTAGTGCTCATTTCTTTCTTCTTCTTCTTCTTCTTCTTCTTCTTCTTCTTCTTCTTCTTCTTCTTCTTCTTCTTCTTCCCCTTCTTCTTCTTCATCTTTTTCTTCTTCTTTCTTTTTTTCTTCTTCACATTCACTGGCTGTAAATGCCAGCAGAAATTTCTGGTTGTTTGTTCATTTCTGGACTTTAGTCTTGTTTCATAACTTGAGTTTTGCATGCATCTCATATTAACAAATCTGGCTTATTGGTATGCAGACTGTTAGTTCATTGCCTCTCCAGCAGATGCACTCTGACTGCAAAGCAGACACCTCTAATTAGTAGCCTTTTGATCAAGGCCTAATGATCACTGGTGTCACTATTAACCAATGACCAGATGCTTGCCTGTCAGCCTGGTGATTTTGGGTTTAAATTTGCATCAAGGCCAGTTTTTATATTTGATCTGGGCTCTCGGGTCATCCAGTTACCAGGAAATGTCCTGGGAAGTAAATATTGACATCATCCATCGAGTGCCAATTTGTCTATAAAAATGGGGATTTAGCCCATTCAGCCAATAGCATGCCAAGGGTCCCCTGCATGTCTAATTTTTATTATGTTATTGCTAATTATCGGCATCTGCTGCTTTCGTGTTTACACACACGCTTCATAATGCCTGGTTCGATCCAGCTACAGGCAGTTTGACAGCAAACTGTCTTCTTTTGGTCTTGACAGTGGAGCCAACCGTTCTGAAAGCAGTGGCAAACTACTGAACATAAAATATGCCTAGATGAAACCACAACCACACACAAAAACACACACACAATGCTGGGATTAGTTCTGCAACTTCCTGTAAAGACTACGCAACTAACTAATTGCTGAATGTTCCTTTCTGTGAATGTAATAATTTATGCCTCTGTGACCTTTACACAGGGATACATGGCATATATGAGAGACAACCCCCTCCCGGATGAAATGGAGGGAAAGGACAAAATTGTGTTTGGCAACATTCATCAGATCTATGATTGGCACAAAGAGTAAGTAGTTTGTGAGTCATCATCATCATCATCATTCTGTTGCACCATTAAATGCCACAAAGGGCCCCCAGTCTGTTCCTCAGTATCCTGTGCAGTTTTTCAATATCATGGATGGAATGAAGTCTAACACCTTGTCTCACTCATCAACTTTCATCTTAGCATCACTGTTGGAGGTCTTTGATTCCTTAATCCAGATGTTTCCCATTTCAACGCCTGTTTTGTGATTCTGTGTCAGCTTTTCCTCAGGATATCATAATAGTGTTCATCATATAACTGTTGTCTAGATTTGATTTAATCTGTTGGTGCCAATAACAGTTGCCCAGACTTTGCCAGTCAGAAGGTAGAAATCTGATCCACAGGAGCTACCTGCAAAGCAAACTATGGGACATGGATTGAGACCTAAATCACACTGTCTTATTTGTGACTTCCTGCGATAAGGGATTCACACTGGCCTACCTACCCACTCATCGTTCTTATTACTGTATTTTTTTTTTAATGTGTGGTTAGCACCATTTATCTTGTGCACCTTAAGGTGTGAAGAAGGATCCTCATTTTACTGATGTGTTTTGTTGTTATAACATTATTTAAAGAACATGTGTCCCCCAAAATGCAGCATCAAAGAGCAGATGGGACTAATCTGAAGCAAGTCAATATGTTTATGTATTTGGGTACCTTGGTGACAGCAGGTGGAAATGTATTAAAGAAGTTAAAGATAGAATAACTCAGGCAAAGGCAGCATTTTAGAAAATGAAGAACATTCTGTGCAATCTTATTTTGTTTATATTTTTTTGTTCAAATTTAATTGAGGTGAGGAAGAAAGTTCTGTTGAGCAATTTAGGATGAATCCTGATATACTGAAGTGAATCATGGACAGGTGGCCAAATAATTTTTTTTTAAATATATTATGTGGAAGCTGCAGAGATGTGGTTTTATAGATGAATAATGAGAACAACATGGACAGATGACAAGTGTAAAGAAGATGTCTTGAAAGAAATTACCCCCAGGGAGAACTGATTTTTTGCATCAGAAGGAGACAATCTACTTTCTTTGGTCATGTCATGAGGAGGAGAAAACTGGAGTACACCTTGATGGTGGTAAAGTTTAAGGAGGAAAAGGGAGACCTAGAGAGAAGATGCTTGACAGTTTGACATTATGACATGGAAGATCATCTGTGCCAGAACTGATTGACAGTTTGACATTATGACATGGAAGATCATCTGTGCCAGAACTGATTGACAGTTTGACATTATGACATGGAAGATCATCTGTGCCAGAACTTATTGACACAGTTTACCAGACAGAAGGCTATGAATAGACATGACTACCAGTGTCACACGGCATGGACTATAAGAAGAAAAATGTTTTTATGATTTATTGTGAATCTTCAGGAACATTAACTGTTGAAGAAGAAGAAGGAGAAGGTATACTATTGGCATCTACCTGTGTTTTATGTTTTCTTGGTGATTAACAATATATTATCTGCCATATTTCTGCGATTTGTTTAATGTTTAATATGCAATACTTCAGTGACAGCATACATGATTCTGTAAACATTATTCCTATATCCACAGAACCATGCTTGCAGAATTAGAAAAATGTTTAACAAATCCAGCCAGAGTCGGATCTATATTTATTCGCTATGTAAGTATCTCACTTATTCAAATCCGCACCAAAGCAGATTTTTTTCCCTTTAAAATTGACCTTGGCTCCAAGGTCGACCAAACCTAAAATGGCTACCAGTTTATGTCCTAGGAAGTAGAGCGGCCAGAATGATGTTGACCACATCACTCATCTAGTCGCCATAGGTCCAGCCCTACATGCCCTATGTGATAAAAGACATGAAAATAGACCTCTGTATTGTTTTTTTAAATATCTCACTTGTACGTTTTTGATGTAAATCATTTCTGAATTCAGAAGTGGGAGCTCCAGTAGCCCAGTAGATAGCATGCTTGCCTCCCAGCCAATGTGACTTTGTGTTCAAGCCTACATTGAAGCCATGGTACATGTCATGATAAGAGACCCAACAATGAGAGTGACCTCTCTTTCTATTGATGGCTCAATCTGGTGCAGTGCCTCTACTATGTCGCAGGTGTTTCAGGCGTACTGAGTCAAATTTTGCTCCTTGTTGACAGTAGCCGATGATATCGTGTCTTCTATGCTGTGAGCGCTTTTAATTGTCTCAAAACATGTACAACTGGGCCTAACCACAACCCCCCCTCCCTCCCCCACCACACCTCACTCCTCAGCCTATGTCTTATGACTGTATGCAGCCTCTGTTATACGCAGCATACAGTCATGTGACCTAGGATGCACCCCAGCGACATAGTAGAGGCCCTACACCAGATCGAGGCATCAATGGGAAGGGAGGACACTCTCATCGTTGGGTCTATTAACGTGACTAGAACCGAAGTCACTTATAAAGTGGATCTCCCTGTGTGGGCCCAAAGGTGGCTTATGTGATCATAATCATTTAACTCATTGATTGTCACCTGGTCTGTTAAAATAAATGTGAGAATCACACCACATACCTCAAAGTATTCTTCTTCTTTTGTGTTTGTTGATTGGCATATTATGTCATATTTGTACTTTCTGGTTGCGCACAGGAACGAAGAATGTACATGTATGTAAAATACTGTGAGAACAAACCCAAGTCTGAGTATATTGTGTCAGAGTTCCTCGACACCTACTTTGAGGTAAGTCTGCTTTGTTGGTCGATTCCTTCTTTCATGATTGTTGGTGTTTTATTTAGTCATGTCATTGTTTTGTAGTTTTAATGTTGGAGTCTACATGAGCAAACAGATCAGTCATTCGTAAGTAAGTATGGGACACTTGCCGCTATAAAACACAAGGACTGTTTTACAGCTTTCAGACAGAGGTGCAGCTATCCACATAATACTCCTAGAGTCAAAAGTGGATACATCGCACAACTAACCTTCATTGTAAAGGCAGCATGATTTTGTTCTTTTCAGGACACATATCCGCCCTTTATAATGTATGGTTTAATTTAACAGACTTAGTGACATTGAATATGCTTAAGAAAATCCTTGCTGGGTTCAACAGACAAGAATGGTTGGCATCACTGGGCATGTCACGAATGGCTGGTTTAACCTTTGTCTTTGTGCCCGGTCTGTCTTTCAGTCCCTTTCTTTCAGTCTCTTCCTCCTTCTGACTGTCTTTCAGTCTGTCTTCATCAGTCTCTTTTTCCCTCTGTCTATCTTTCAGTCTCTCTCCATCAGTCTCCCCCCCCCCCTATCTTTCACTGTCTCTCCGTCAACCCCTTCCTCTGTCTATCTTTCAGTTGCTCTCCACTAATCCCTTCCTCTATCTTTCAGTCCCTCCATATGTCTTTCCCACCCTGTGTCAGTCTCTCTCCACTAATCCCTTCCTCTATCTTTCAGTCCCTCCATATGTCTTTCCCACCCTGTGTCAGTCTCTCTCCACTAATCCCTTCCTCTATCTTTCAGTCCCTCCATGTGTCATTCCCACCCTGTGTCAGTCTTTCTCCATTAATCCCTCCCTCTATCTTTCAGTCTCTCCAATAATTCCTTCCTCTATCTTTGTCTCTCTCCATTAATCCCTCCCTCTATCTTTCAGTCTCTCTCCATTAATCCCTCCCTCTATCTTTCAGCCTCTCTCCATTAATCCCTCCCTCTATCTTTCAGTCTCTCTCCATTATGCCCACCCTCTATCTTTCAGTCTCTCTCCATTAATCCCTCCCTCTATCTTTCAGCCTCTCTCCATTAATCCCTTCCTCTATCTTTCAGTATTTCTCCATTAATCCCTCCCTCTATATTTCAATCTCTCTCCATTAATCTCTTCCTCTTTCTTTCAGTCTCTCTCCATTAATCTCTCCCTCTATCTTTCAGTCTCTCTCCATTAATCCCTCCCTCTATCTTTCAGTCTCTCTCCATTAATCCCTTCCACTATCTTTCAGTCTCTCTTCATTAATCCCGCCCTCTATCTTTCAGTCTCTCCATTAATTCCTCCCTCTATCTTTAAGTCTCTCTCCATTAATCCCTCCATCTTTCAGTCTCCATTAATCCCTCCCTCTATCTTTCAGTCTCTCCAATAATTCCTTCCTCTATCTTTGTCTCTCTCCATTAATCCCTCCCTCTTTCAGTCTCTCTCCATTAATCCCTCCCTCTATCTTTCAGCCTCTCTCCATTAATCCCTCCCTCTATCTTTCAGTCTATCTCCATTAATCCCTCCCTCTATCTTTCAGTCTCTCTCCATTAATCCCTTCCTCTATCTTTCAGTCTCTCTCCATTAATCCCTCCCTCTATCTTTCAGTCTCTCCATTAATCTCTTCCTCTATCTTTCAGTCTCTCTCCATTAATCCCTTCCTCTATCTTTCAGTCTTTCTCCATTAATCCCTCCCTCTATCTTTCAGTCTCTCTCCACTAATCCCTCCCTCTATCTTTCAGTCTCTCTCCATTAATCCCTCCCTCTGTCTTTCAATCTCTCTCCATTAATCCCTTCCTCTATCTTTCAGTCATTCTATAAGTCTTTCCCACCTGGTGTCAGTCTCTCTCCATTGGTCTCTCCCTCCCTCTGTCTACTTTTCCTTCTCTCTCTATCAGTCTCCCCAACTTTCATCTCATATACTTGGTTTGCCATTTGTTTGTATGAGTTTAAAACACTGGTGCTTCCTGTTTCACTTATTGATTTATAGTGAATCGCCGTAATGCATATGCATAATTAATAGCTGCAGCTGAAGTGTTACAATAGACGCACAGTGGAAACTGTACAAGCTGAAACAACACCCAGTGAGCATTATTTTAGACATTTATCTGATGGTTAATTATGTAATAAACATCTACCAGACAGTTGTAGAAAGAGCTGTTACTTAGACTTAGAAATCAACAGGAAGATTGTGCAGTTTTTAACTTTAAAAAAAAAAAAAAATCAAATGTGCAGTTCAAAAACGTTGGGTCATTTTGATTTTTTTTTTTTTTTTTTTTTTGTTCCATTAAATTTACATCACTTCCTGGATATTTCATTAACATGTTTATCTTTTTTTTTTTTTTTTGGGTGTGTTTTGTCATTGTCGTTATTTATAAATAGCTCTTTGTTGTAATATTTTTTTTTTAGCCTTATATTTGTGTGTATTGTATCTTTAATTTATCTTTTTTTTTAAAGCGATCTTAGCCCTTCAGGTTAAATTTTTGCAGATATCGCCCACCTCCATTCATCTCTGTGATTTGCCTTCTCTTTGCAGTTGGTGTCTGCAAGTATCTGTACATCTGTCTGTATTTTTATTTTCTCTCCACTATCTTCTTGGTCTGCCTCATAGTTAGCCCCCTTCGACTCTTGTGTATAGGCAGTTATCTCTCTGTTATCTGGAGTTTTCTACATTTCCTCCGAACCATTGCGTTCTGTTAACCGTCATGATGCCAGTAATAGTCACTGCACATTGGGCATTCCCATACATGCTTAGTCTCTAATGCAGCAGGCAGCCTAAGGTGCCACTAGTGAATGTTCCCTTGAGAAGTTGTGCTGATGGACAGAATCAAAACAAACAGGAATGAATAGAGAACTGATATCACATCACTCAAGGCATTTCCATAAATCTCTATATCCTCTTCATGTCGCTATTGACACATAAAGCATTCACAAGTGATCTCCATTGCTGCCGGTCTGCTGCTTTTCTGCCCATGGTATCCCAAGTCAGTTTACATTCCTTCATTTCCCTTTCTATTGTCCCTCTCCAGGTTTCCTAAGGTCGTCCACGTCTGCTTGTCCCATCTGCTGTCCACTGGAGAGCTGTTTTTGCCAGTGTCACAAGGCATCTGCAACATGTCGGAGCCATCTCCATCGTCTTACTATTTCCATAAATACCCCACCCTTATCTTCAGCAGCCAGCGCTAAGTCCCTCTACTAATAGAGCTAGTTGTGGTCTTAGTAATGTTCATCTTGCCTTTTCTTTGAGCACTAAGTATTGCCCAGATCCTCTGATTACTCCTATTTGCCTTTCTTGGCCATGAGGATCTGTTCACTCATCCATGTTGTTGGCAACATGATCCCAAAGACGAATGTATATATTGCTATTAGAGCTGACCTGAACATTCGCTTCGGGGCCGAATAGTGGACCTAATAACTATTTGGTATTCGACCGAATACTTGCGGTCAGGCCGAATACAAATAGTGGTTACCTTACACCTGCTTCTGCATATCCTGCCTTAATGCTGACAACATGGAACGATTGGTTTTGTTGAAAGCTAACGCAACTTTCATGCATTAACTAAGCTGTCAGTGACAATTTCCAAGTTTAGTTACTTGTTGTAATACTTAGGATTCTTTCATTCCTAGTTATTAGTTACTACAGATGACTGAAGGATGCAAAACATAGAATGTTTTTAAATGTTTTACTATTCTGTACTACATTTTCTTAAGTAAAAGTTCAGCATACATTTGACATTATAAATGTTTTTTTAGATTTATTTTATACACTATACACTATTCGTATTCGGCTAAATAGTTGGTCCCGTTTTTCGTATTCGGCTGAATAGTGCTAATCACCTATTCTGTACAGCTCTAACTGCTATCATTTGTAATTTTCTTTGCAGGAGGTACGACAGAAATTGGGCCACCGCCTCATGTTGCCAGATCTATTGATAAAACCAGTTCAAAGAATTATGCGTTATCAGCTGTTGCTCAAGGTATGTATTTGTGTTTTCTGTCACTTGTATGCTTTCATATCATGGTGGAATGGTGACTATATTCTGTCTGTTGTGGGTTCCTGGGCCGTATTGGAGAGAGAGGGGGCGGGGGGGAGAGAAAAGACTGATTGCCCCTAACAAGCATGTCATAAAAATGAATGATTGGGGGAATGCTGAAATTGAATGTGATGGACAGAAAGATGCAGATTTAATGGCCTAGCTGTAGACCGCAATGCAGCATGCCAGCCATCCTTTTAAAGGTGCACACAGAAGAAGAATAAAAATATATTATGTTGTTTGTGGATTTGTCATGATATTTTGGATACATTTCTATTCATTGTCCTAGTTTTCTGTTTTCCTGTCTTTTTTTTTTTTTTTTTTTGTGGTTTCACCAATTTGGCCTAAAGATTTCATAGCAGATGTCAGAGAGGTTAAAATAATCACTATGAAAAATCACCCGTGCAAAACTTGTAGACAGTAGAAGTGGCCACTGGAGAAGACACATTTGTTAATTTTTCTCTGATCATATGTACGAATGAAAGGAACACACTGCCTGACGGCTGAGTTTTATCAGAAAAAGTCTATCACATATCATGTTGATTGAGAGTGAAACAGTTTATAACTGTCTCATTGTCTTTCTGTATCTCTCTCTTCCTCCCTTTCTCTGTATCTCTCTCACCTCCCTCTTTTTCTCACTCACTTTCTCTTCTACCCTCTCCAGCTCTCTCTGTCACTCCTTATCTTTCTTAACCATTAAGCTACCGTGAACTCTTGGTAATGGATAAGAATTTGATAAGACCTAGATTTTCATGCTGATGTCTTTCTGTGACAGGACATAGTAAAGTACACAGAAAAGGCTGAAGAAGACCCTACAGAGCTGAGGAAGGCACTTCGAGTGATGTGTGTGGTACCAAAAGCAGCAAATGATATGATGCAAGTAGGACGGCTACAAGGTTTTGATGTAAGTTTGCATTATTATTCTGTTCATTTGTAATTTTTTTTTTAAGTGACATTTTTCATTGTTTTTACTAGTTACTACTACTACTTCTTTTTCTTTTTCTTCTTCTCCTTCTCCTCCTCCTCCTGCTGCTGCTGCTTCTTCTTCTTCTTCTTTTGCTTTTCCTTTAAAGGGGTGGTTGGCATGTTATGTTACGTTGTGGTTTACAGCTAGGCAGCAATGTCTGCACTTTTCAGCCCAAGACATCCAGCAAACACTGAATTCTTGACGTTTTTGAGATTATGCCTCAGCTTTGAATTATTAGATACCTGTTAATTGTAACATGTGCATCAGTTTTCACATTAGCTTTTTATTCTTCTTCTTTTTCTTCTTCTTCTTCTTCTTCTTCTTCTTCTTCTTCTTCTTCTTCTTCTTCTTCTTCTTCTTCTTCTTCTTCTTCTTCTTCTTCTTTTTCTTCTTCTTCTTCTTCTTCTTCTTCTTCTATTTCTTCTTCTCCTCTTCCTCCTCCTTCTTCTTCTTCTCCTCCTCCTCCTTCTTCTTCTTCTCCTCCTCCTCCTTCTTCTTCTTCTCCTCCTCCTCCTCCTCCTCCTCCTTCTTCTTCTTCTTCTTTATTCATTTTTAACAGCAGTGTTTGCAAGTTTTATTGTGGTTTACAGCTAGTCTGTGATATGTGCCTTTTGGCAAATCCTTAATTTTTTGTGGTGGGGTCTTGAAGTCTATCACAGAAGTCGAGCTGTTTTGAAACTTCCTACTGCACTCAGACACTTGCCAGACTAACAGGTATGCATTACCATACCGGAACTTCATTCGCCCTATTAATTTCTTTAGGTTTCACCCCTTCAGTGATCAAAAAATGAATAACAGAACTCTGCTCCTCTTTGTATGTGTCTTTGGTGCTTGTCTCAAGTGGGGTGGCCATCTTTAAACTGTCGTGATGATGTCACCATGTTTGTCTGCACCATGATGATATTACATGCTTAACACCCTTGACATCCTTAACAACAATATTGACAGGTTACAAGAGATAGTGACATGGGTAATGTAATTTCTATCATAGAATGTGTATTTGAAACCCCCCTCATATGTTTCTGTTGGTTGTGAACTCATTTAAATTTGCTTAATAAAAGTCTGAGCAGATAAACATACAAGGTCCGACAATTAAGCAATGAAACTAATTCCATAAAAATTTAAAAAATCAACAGTTGAAGATATAACCTGTATTTTATTCAAAGTAAGCCCCTTATGCATTGATACAGTGAGTAGCACAATCTAACAAACACTGAAACTATCTCTGTAGTTTTTCTGTTGCTATGGCCCTTAAAGTCGTTGTTACGGCCCTTTGGATGCCATCAATTTTGTCAAAAAAGCGTTCTTTCAATGGTAACTTTAATTTTGGGAATATACAATAATTACATGGAGACAAATCTGGGAAATAGGATGAGAACACACTCTTGTTTTGGGGCCCAAATTCCTGTTTTGATGATGTCTCGTGGCTTTTCAACCAGTTGATATTTTTGGTCATTAGACAGCGAAAGCGGTACAAACCTGCAAGCATATTTTTTTCTGGCCAATATCTTGCTCTAAAACTTTACGAAGGGTCTCTCTATTAACACAAGATTCATCTGCCATCATCCTGACAGTAAAGGAACGATCTTCTTGTACCCGTTCTGTGACGTTTGCAAAGAGTTTATCATTACAAACAGAAATTGGGCGTCCAGGTCTAGTTTTATTAGTAATCATTTCTACACCACTTTTGAATCGTGAATACCACCTGAAAATCTGTGCAGTAGATAAACCATTATCCCCATAAATTTGTGGCATCAATTGAACTGTTGCAGTGGCGCTTTTTCTGAGTTTTAAACAGGATTTAATGTTAGCTTTTTGCTCCTTGCTGATTGCTTAACGATGCACATCTAACTGGGTCAATAAAAAGGCGGCTTGTTTGTCATCAGCTTATCAGGCGGCGATGCGAAGTTGTCAGATCATAGATGAAGGATGCCTCTTTGGATTCAATGCTTTGCTTCACACATTTGTCTTGGCTGTAATAAAATCAGTCTCATTACTTAATTGTCGGACCTTGTATGTCTCTCATAATAAGAGTCTGAATCATGAGCAAGATCACTTTTCAGCTATCTGTTAATGGTCATACATGTTTAACCTTTCCCACAGGGCAAAATTACAGCTCAAGGGAAACTACTGTTGCAGGTAGGTTGGTTTGAAATGTCAAGTCATTGTGTGCCATTTACCTCTCATGTAATCATGTATTGATTAAAGTGCCCCAGTCAGTGGCTGTGTGGTTCAGTGAGAAGGTCATTTCTTTCTGATATATGAAGTTGAGAAATGTTGTCACTGAACCAGGATTAAATCTTTCATTACCAACAAATCATATCTTTACCCTATTTTTTTTTGGGGGGGGGGATATCCCTAGAAAGTTTAGTGTACAACTTCAGTGTTTGTGCCTGAAGCAGTTGAGATGAACCCCTATGACAGAATAGGTTAATCTAACAGCTGGCTAGTGCAGTGATTTTGGTCACAGGCATGAGGGAATGTGAAGGCTACTGTGATGTGTATAAGGAGATACTCCGTACCTCACCTCAGATACCAGCAGGCTCTTATACTGGTTTTACGGATCTTTGTTCAAGATTCATTCCTCATGTCCTCATTGTGCACTACATATAATGGCACATATGGGCCTGAAACTGAGCTGGTGGGGGTTCACAGAGTGCTGGCTCCCAGAGATGCAGTGTCCAGGAATCCTCTGGCTCTAATCAGCCCACCCCTAATGCCTGGGTGATAACATCTTTGGAAAACTGGTTTGGAACATAAGTGCAGGCAGAACTTCCAACTATTTGACAAATTGTGGCTCAAATGTCTGTCGAGTGAGTCACTCAGCCCTTGACAAAAAGATTTGTTCGCAGCTTATACGAGCATTATGGGCGGTATCTCAGGGTACAGCCAAGTCTCCGTACTTCCTTTGTCGACTCTCAACTTTGTCGTCACCGCAGTGAGATACACCACACCAGTCTGTCACCGCCAGTCAGCTGAGTAGGCTCAAATATCCATCAGCCACATTTCCTAAACTGCAGCAGCAAAGTCTTAAATATTCTACCATCGAAAGACAGTAGTAGGTGTGAAGGTGTGTCAGAACAAAATAATTGTAATAAAACTAGTTTCAGTGTTATTCAGTTTGTTTTATTAGTAAATCAAATTATAACAATGACATTAATCATGGAAATATGATATATATCTTTTTAATATAAATACATTTTTTCCAAGATATAGTTTATATTGTGAAACATTTATGACAATTTATGTTGTCCTAATCTCTTATAAGGGGTTAGTTTCGCAAAATGAGGTTTTTCTAAGAAGTGTGTCACATGCATGATAGTTTGGAAAGCTCTGGTCTAGCCACTGCATTATTATAGCTCCCATTTTATTCTGACTTTAAATAATAACTACAACAGAGGAAATCATTTGGCTGATAATTCACAAGGAGTTGAATTAATTGTGTGATTTCTTTCATCCCTTGTCATAGTGAGTAATAGCAGTAAATTACCCTTTACACGCCAGTGGCGCCTCAGGCATATGATGCTTAGTTCATATTTTTATAAACCAGTTGACTCTTGGTGGGTTATGCGGTTAGCATCACATCGACTGCCCTTACTTCCCAAGACTTTTCCTGGTACCCATTTTTGGCTGAGTCGGCCTGGAAAATCAGACTGGATGTGAATTTGAACTAAAGACCTTCATGCCAGAGATGGAACTCTAACAGCTGTGCCACCACAGCTTTCCGGCCCATTGTTGTAAATTTTTTTGTAAATCGCTGCTTGTCTTGTTTGCAGGACACACTTTTAGTGTCAGAGGTCTCATCAGGCGGACAACAGAAGTTCAAGGAGAGACGAGTGTTCCTCTTTGAACAAATAGTCATCTTCAGCGAACAAATAGAGAGGAAGAAAGGAAATTTCTCAAATGCAACCTACATTTACAAAAACAGCCTTAAGGTGAGAAGCGGACTTAAATATTGTTATGTGTAATAGCAATTATTTCTTTTTCTGATACAGATGATCCTTTCATCATCATCATCAATTCTCGTTATGCCTAGTGGCACATGAGGCTTCAGAGAGGACTTTCCATGCTTTCCTGTCTTGTGCAATCTTCAGTGCAGTTTTCCATGTCAAAGATGCTGCACTCAGGTCACTTTCCATCGTTCGTCTCCATGTTGTTGTTTTTGGGCGCCCCTGTTTTCTCAAATGATCCTTTAAGCTCCTTAAAATTAGCAAACCCCCCCCCCCCTTTTTTTTTGGTCTTAAATCTTTCACTTCTTCTTTTCTCCAACTTTCCTGTTGTCATGACATACTCCAGTCTTCTCCTTCTCACAATATGCTCCAGTCTTCTCCTTCTTATGACAGGCTCCAGTCTCCTCCTTCTCATGACAGGCTCCAAACTTCTCCTTCTCATGACATGTTCCAGTCTTCTCCTTTTCATGACATGTTCCAGTCTTCTCCTTCTTATGGCAGGCTCCAGTCTTCTCCTTCTCATGACAGGCTCCAGTCTTCTCCTTCTCATGACAGGCTCCAGTCTTCTCCTTCTTATGGCAGGTTCCAGTCTTCTCCTTCTTATGACATTTTCCAGTCTTCTCCTTCTCATGACATGTTCCAGTCTTCTCCTTCTTATGGCAGGCTCCAGTCTTCTCCTTCTTATGACAGGCTCCAGTCTTCTCCTTCTTATGACATGTTTTTATTCTTCTCCTTTTCATGACATGCCCCAGTCTTCTCCTCATGGCAGGCTCCAGTCTTATCCTTCTTATGGCAGGCTCCAGTCTTCTCCTTCTTATGACAGGCTCCAGTCTTCTCCTTCTTATGGCAGGCTCCAGTCTTCTCCTTCTTATGACATGCTCCAGTCTTCTCCTTCTCATGACATGTTCCAGTCTTCTCCTTCTTATGGCAGGCTCCAGTCTTCTCCTTCTTATGACATGTTTTTATTCTTCTCCTTTTCATGACATGCCCCAGTCTTCTCCTCATGACAGGCTCCAGTCTTATCCTTCTTATGACATGCCCAAAGAATGCAGATTATCTGCTTCTACCGCATTTAATCAGTTCTCTTTCTTGCAAGACATCTTCATTGGGTTTTTTATTTTTTTTTTATCTGTCCATATTATACTCATGGTTCTTCTATAAAACTGAAAGGGGGGGGGTGTATGTAGTTAAATTTTGTTTTTTAATTTATTGGTGAACTGTATGGAATGATTTTTTTTTTTTTTATTGTTTAGTTGTTTGTTTTTTTCAAACAGTTTTTATTTTTTTAGAAATTTCTGTGGGAGTCTTGACTTTTTTTTTCGGGGCATAAAAAAAAGTAGTGGGCTGTTTATATGTGAGAAGTGCCACATGCATGTAGTGCTAGAATCATATTTTATAGACCAACTGGAACTCAGTGGTCAACATCATGCGAGCTAGCTTTACCGCCAGTGATATTACCTGATACTCATTTTAGGCTAGGTTAACCTGGGAACCAAGGTCAGTTTTGGAGAAGAAGAAAATCTGGCTTGTGAATTTGAACCCAAGACCTTCAGGTTGGCTTTTACTGTGTTACTGCATCTCTCAGAGTTCTCATCTTTCTTCTATAACAGTTACATCTCAGCGGCTTCCACATAATTTCTTACTAATCTACCTCTTCTTCTTTTTCTTCTTCTCCTCCTCCACCTCCTCCTGCTCCCCATCTTCCTCCAACTCCTCATCTTCCTGCTCCTCCTTCTTCTTCTTCTGTTGCTGCTGCTCCTCTTCCTATTCTTCTTCTTCTTCTCCTCTTCCTCCTCCTCCTCCTCCTTCTTCTTCTGCTGCTGCTTCTCCTCCTCATCTTTTTCTTCTTCTCCTCCTCCTCCTTCTTCTACCTCTTCTTCTCCTTTTTTTTTCTTTTTAGTGTTGATGGCCGTAAACTCCAACAGAAAGTTATGGTGGTCCATTCATTTCTGCATGTTGGTCATGCCCCAGATCTTGAGTTTTGCTAGCGCATCCATTGGTACAGGTCTGGCTTTTTTGTATGCAAAGTGTTGGTTCCTCATCTCTCAGAGAGTTGCACTTTGACTTTGAACCAAACAAACCTTATAGGTTGTTTTTTTACTTTTATCCCCTACCCCCAATGGACCCTGTAATGAGGAGCTAATCTACTGATTTCCATAGTATTCTAATTGTGCGTCTATAAAACCACATCCCTACAGCTCATGAATACTTTCTAACTAATTTACTGACTGCCTGTGACTGATTTTTTTTTTTTTATAGGTGAACAAAATGTCCTTGTGTGACAAAATAGAGGGAGAGCCATTACGCTTTCAGTTGACAGATAGGACGCCAGGTTCGGATGTCAGGATGATTATTCAAGCAAACTCTGAGGAAAACAAAGAAACCTGGATCAAACAAATTCGGTCATTACTGGATATGCAAGGAGACTTTCTTAGAGGTCAGTTGCCATCATGGTTGTCATCACCCTTTCTCTTGGCAAGACTTTTTTTAAAGTGTAAAGGACCCTTTTCCAAAGGCATGTTGAGATTATAGGGATTTAGATATATATATATATATATGTATACACACACACACACACACATGCATGCACACACACACAATATGTGTGTGTGTATTCACACACGAGGGGAAGTCAGTAAGTAAGTCATAAATTTTTGTTTTTAAAAAAAACTAAGGATGACAACTTGAAAACCATTTATTTTTACGCATACACTGTCCCTTTATTTTTCAGCATAATTTCCACCAACATTGATTCACTTGTCCCATCATTTTATCAGTCCTCGCAGACCTGCAGCATAGAACTGTGTGCTCAGTTTTTTAAACCATATTTTCACTTCACATTCGACTTATGCGTCATTCATGAAATGTTTGCTGCTCAATGGACCAAAAATTTCAATCAATCATACATTATTTTGTATGCTGAACCCTATTGCAGCTGCTATGGAGTCAACGGTTACTCTTCTGTCACCTCTAATCATCTCCTCCACCCGCTGCACGGATGCATCTGTTGCAGGCTGAAAAGGATGACCAGCTCAGACTTCATCAAAAATTTTAGAGTGTCCTGGAGAAATTTTCTTTTTACCTAGCTATGCACCGCTTGACGGAATAAACATTTTTTAGCATAAACAAGAAGCCTTTCCTTATGAATGTCCTTTGCAAGCAGCTTTTTTGCCCATAGAAAAAATGCACAACAGCACATTGTTCTTTTAGGGTACACACTCTGAAAAAACAGTCGCCATTTTGTTTCTGTGTTGCGAATACGCACGGACACGCCAAGCACCACCTAATGAATGGGGACATAAAGTTCAATGTTGCTGTCACCTAATGACACTTTTAGAAAACACTAACTACATTTTCCTGCCTTCCCATAACCATTTGTGACTTATTTATTAACTTCCCCTCGTATATACCCGTATTCCTATATGCATTAAAGGATTTTATTTCCAGAAACATACTATTTGATGTCCAATCATCTTTCACACTTTCTTAGTTGTTTTATTTCAGTTTATTTTCTACAGAACAAGGTGAGTGAAAGTTGTTTTGTTTTCAAACTCTTTTGCTAAATGAAATAAAATTTTAAAAATGTGTGGTTGTTTAATGCATACAGAAATACCAGTTCACCAATTTATCAAACACAGACACTGAAACCACACCAGATCTATGTTCAGAGCAAATTTAATAAGGTTCCCTGCTGGAGTAAACTGAAGTATTTCTTTGTCTCCTGGTTTTCCTTCTTTCCTCTTTTGAGGGTAGTATGTCATGCACCGCAGTTGCTCCTGTTTACTCAGCTGTGAACTTCTTGTTCCATTGTTACTTACTTAAATGTTGACTGCTGAGCTAAGAACTGACATTATAGCCCTCTGGATATTCCCGTAAATGCTCTGTCCTTATCTTCAGCAGCCAGCCAAGAGTTCCACATTCTAATACTTACTTTAATGTGCTGTCTTTATTCTTCCACAGCCCTACAGTCCCCCATAGCTTACCAGAAGGAGCTGACTAAGGAACTGTGAGTAGAGATATTTTTAGCAAAACAAAAGTTTTTAATTTAATGGCTGAAAGAATGATCAATTTAAGGAAACAAGATAATGACAGAGTAATTCATACAAGTGTATTCTGGAAATTTTATTGCAGGGAAGCAGTTGACTCTGCTGTCTTTATTTACCATCTTAGGGAAAGGGGGGGGGGGGGGGGTGGAATGAGGGGCGCAATTTTTAACCCTAAGAATAATTAAGTTTACCCCATTATCAGGAAAACAAGAATAGACCCACTGCCTACCAAAAAGCATGCCGTAAGAGTCGACTAATTGGGAGCTTCCTTCAAAGTCTGAGTGCATCTGCCTGAGAGGCAAGGAACCAGCAGTCTGCATACAAATGAGTCAGATCTGTAAAACGGATGCACACACAACACTCAGGTTCTGGAACAGGACTGTTGTCTAGAAGTGGACGAACAACCAGAACTTTCCGCCGGAGTTTACAGCTGGTGAACGGGAAGAAGAAGAAGAAGATTAAGTTTAAAGCCGCATGGCTTGTGCAGTCACCATGAACTTTGCTGGTAAGGATAAATTTTTTTAATTCTGCGATAGTTATAGATTTCATTAAGAGACTTTTGAATTGTTGGTTTGACTTTTTTTTTTTAAATTGTAATTCATTAGTGACCCTCCCAGACAAAGAACTACCTCTCTGATCCATAAGCTTCTGCAGCATACTTTGTTCCAAATATGTTGATGTTACCTTTTCTTTGGATTGAACAAGGCAGAAGAGGGAGGAATCAGGCTGCATCAGCAGTGCGTTGTCTCTGCAACATTCCTTGTCCAGGCATTGTGCTGTGGAGAGGAGTAGCTTCATCCTTAGCCTTAATTGCCTGTCACCATTGGCTGTGATTCTCATGCCCCCTAGAGTGCAACAAAACACTATTGTATGGAAAAATGGAGACATGCCACCAGCACAAAAATGATCCTCTGTATAGGAATATTTGTATTTGTAATGTTCTACTACAAAGAAGAGGAGAAATGCTGACATCTTGAAAGATATGAACATCAAGGAAGATTGGCTAAATAACAGCATCCTGTTTTAGAAGCTGAAATATTTTGGTCATATCAAGCACCACGATGAATTGGAAAAAATGAAAGCAGAAGGCATGGTACCAGGAAGGAGAGGTAGGGGCCAACTAATACAAAGATGGGTACAGGATATAAGTGACACCTTGAGTATGAAAGTACATGAGGCAGGATAGCTGGCGAGAGCCCGAGTTTCTTTCAGGCAGATGAGAGCGCTTCTGCAAAGAACCTGCTACATCATGATAATTATGTTCTACTTGGTCGTACTCTGCAGCTCATCTGTGGAATTACCTTCCACAACCAATCAAAAATATCAGCAACCCCTGTAAATACAATTGGAAGCTTTTTGGATATGATCTCACTACAAACTACGCGCCCCCTTAGAAGATAATAGTATCCTAAACATTTTGTTGATAATTACCAAGATTTGTTATACTTACTATTATAATTGTTTTAAAATGTAGATATACTTAGAGCACATTGCAGCTAAGCTGTTGATGATGTCTATTATTATTATTATGATTATTATCTGCTAAAACGATATGTGACTGGAATAATGTATGCTCAGAGTGAGGCCAGAAGGGCAGAATGTAGGATGGACGTGTGTGCCCAATTCTTAACCCTTTGAAAATGAAGTTTGTTCGTTCGTGCTTAGCAGTTTTCTAGTCCTGTTTATTTTGGCTTCTCAACAGATCTGCTCCAGAATTTAGTTGCAGCTCAGGAGAGTCGGCATTGAGAAAAACACAGTCCCATCCTCTCAACAGAGTTCACAATTTGAGTCCATCAAAGCTAGTGACTGCAAAATCTCAAGGTGATAGTATAGGACCAGGGTCCAAATCAAAAACTGACAGGTGCAAATCGATTCCAGGACCGTTTCCTCAGTCGTTAGTTGAATTGACAGCTAGTGAGGGCCGGGAGTATGCCGCTGGAAAGGCATCATGTCCAAACTCTCCTCTGGAGACTAGCAGAGACTTTTTACGTGGAAACAGCAGCGATGGGAGCTTGCGGAAGTTCTCCTCTCCTGCTGTGGATACGGCCAGTGGATCATGTTCTCCAAAACCAAAACGGACCTTGTTTGAAGGTTTTCGAAACACACTAGGGCGCAAATCAAAGTCCAATGACTCAACACCCAGCAAATCTGCATCTGACACAGTAGCTTCATCGTCCCCTCAGTCTCCAATGTTCACTGGAGGGATGGATGGGTCCACTCTCTTTGCACAAGAGTCCGGCAGCTCTGAATCCGCATCAGTGGTGACTGAATCCTCGGATGAAACTGCAGCAACAGCAGAGACATCAGTTTCGTCCGTGGCTGCTTCTATTTTAAACAGCTCCACAACGTCGCCAGCTGATCGGGTAAGTTGACAAAATGTGCATGTGATGATGGAAAGGGGAGGTAACTAGGACTAACAGCCAAGAGAAAGTTGCTGCCTTCTTGCCTCACACATTTCATGCTCGATCGTTGGATGGTTCATTCCTTCTTTGGCTTTGCTGCATTTTCATGTGTGTCATGTTTTGATTGGTTGGTTTTGGCTGACATGTGTGCTTGGTAAACAACCTGTTATTTAATTTTGGTTTGTGTAAGAACAAACCTATGCTTGTGTTCTGCAGTCACTGTAATTTATGAGCCATGTTTCTTTTGCATGTACCATTAAATAACCAAAACTAACTAAAAGATCTGTTTATTATCATTATCTCTGCCTCCATATGGGACGCAATTTTTTGTTATTTCAAAGCTCCACCCTGGCTGTCGTTGAGGGCCGTCAATATAACCTAACTGTTTAATGTGGTTTATGGGACTTGTACCTGGGTTATCCTCATCTAAATGATAGCACCTTGTGTGACCTGGTGTTGGTGGCTGGTTGTGTGGTCCCGATGGTGTTGAACGTCACTCACTCAATTTGTTAACTCTTTTAGTCCTTATTAATTGTTACATTACCTTTTTTTTTTTTTTTTGCCCTTAGAATTTGAGGTTACACGCAGACAATGCTAAGGTCTGAAAAGGTTTGACAGATGCTAAGAGACGGTAGTAGATAAACTAATAATTCAGATATCAAGAGTTAATATAGCAACTAACATCTGTCTGTGATAGAAGACAGCAAGATCATCTTACTATCTTCAGAATGTCCAAGAAAAACAAATGACTTAAGAAAATTATGGAAATAAAATTGGGTGAATTCGAAAGGAGTGAAAAAATGAGAGAAATGTCTGGACAACCACTGGTATCAACAGTTATAAGACAGAGAAGATGGCGCTACATTGGACCCGTGCTGAGAAGTAACCAGCAGAGAATCACCAAACAGGCATTACAATAGGAAATAAAGGGATTAAGGTATACTCTAAAGAAACCCTAAGATGAATGTGATGAGAGAGGCCAAAGCTGCTGGACTGGATTCCCTCCATTTTATTGAATTAACTGATCACATAGGGTAGACCGGAATGGAGGAATAGACTGAGACATATAATGGCACAGCATGATGAATGAATCAGTGAATTAATCCATGAATGTCCAGAAAACATATGATGACACAGCATGATGAATGAATCAGTGAATTAATGCATGAATGTCCAGAAAACATATGATGAAATGCTTGGTACTGAAAGAGGTTAAAAAAAAATGGCAGACATTTTCAAATGTGAATAGCTCTTGTTAATACCAATATCCCTTCTGGCGCTGAGCTGATGAACACGAATTATTTTGGCTCACTTTCTTGCTAACTTTTATTTATAATTTATAACTTCTAGTCTATTTTCGTAAAGAAGAAGAAGAGTTCTAGTCTATTGCATTTATTTTTAAGCATTGCTGTTAAAATGTTGTATTATGCTTTCAGCTGTGAAATTGTTTCTGTTCATTTACAAACAAGAAAGTGTAGCATGTAATGTGTGTGCTGATAATGCCTGTTGATATTATGTGACTCAGTATAATATTGTTTCTCATTGTTTTTGTTCAGTTTGTAAATGATGTAACCATTTGTAGTCAGTCTGTAAATATAAATCCTAGTTATTGCATGAAGTATGATTTAGATGTGCATTTTGCCTCATGTGTGTTTCTATTTCTTTCTTTAATTTTGGCTTGTTTGAGGCTGAGGAAGTGTATGACATACACAGGTTTGTCAGCTATTTAGAAGTATAGTCTTGTAGATGCATTCTTTCAGTAGCTAACACACAAAAGATTAGCAGTGTTAGTTAAATAATTTAATCATATCGCCTTCAGTTAGTTAAAGTTTACAGATGGCATTTTTATTGAGCAAAGTTTACCTTGATCATTTGCAGTTAATTTACAGAGAACAGCATGTTTATTTAATAAAGCTTGTGTATTCATATCATCTGCTGTTAGTTGACACTGAGAGAACTGCATTTTCCTTTAGAAAAACTGATATCGATCACCTAACATGCAGTTAATTTATAGTACAAGAACAGAGTTTTAATATAAGAAAGCTGACGCTAATCAAAACACCTGTAGTCAATTAACAATAAGAGAACAACCTTCTCATTTAAGAAGTGTAGTGGTCATATCACCTATCACATTTAGTTAACTGTGAGATCTGCAGTTTGATTTTACATTTTTCACATTGATCATCTTATTTGGAAAAAACTCTTGCAGAAGTAGCCACTGGTTGCTTGAACCAAATCTGTCCTGAAGTTCTAGCTCAGAGCAGCAGATATTCAGGTCCAAAATAATGCTTCATTGTCCCTGTGGAAGTTTAACATAGCCCCAATATTGGATGCCATTTATGTTAAAGCCCCACCCGGGCTGTTATCAGGGACACTTATACAACATTATGGTTAAACTGGGTTTCTGGGACCTGCATCTGGGGGATTCTCCTCTGACAGGTGGCACCTTAGTAACCAGGTGGTTATTGCTCATTGTGTAGTTCTAGTGGGGTGGAACTTCAGTTCTTCAGTCCGTCAGTTTAGATTTCACAGCCATTTGAACGGGGGGGGGGGGGGGGGGGGGGATCGGGGGAACAGGTTGACGGACTGCTCATTATTAAATGTGCTGACATTGACGTGTAATTATTGCTTGACTTCTGTTTGTATTAATTAAATGAAAATCTGATTTATGAAATCACAGCACATGTAGTCTTTTTTTTTTATGAATCTCAATTATGGATGTATTTTTATTGTTTGAATTATTATTCTCACCTGTTGGGTTGCCAATAACCACACACTAAAAGCTATTGTGATTATTTATTTTACAGGTTCAGGTAATTTTGTATACAATAACCAACTGATAATAATATTTTCTTTCATTTCATCTCATACTGCTACTTTAGTACAAGTTGTAATTGAATATAGCTGCTACTGTATTTTTAGGGTAGCTTTTTAAAAATTGGTTTTATTTTATTATATTTTATTTATTATATTTTTTGGTTTTAAAAAAAATCATTTTTACAAATATAATTCTGTTAAAAATGTTTCATTATGTTGATAATTTTTGTGTTGTGAGGTGACAATAATGTAGCTGCTACTATATTTTTAGGGTAGCTTTTTAAAAATTGGTTTTATTTTATTATATTTTATTTATTATATTTTTTGGTTTAAAAAAAAATCATTTTTACAAATATAATTCTGTTAAAAATGTTTCATTATGTTGATAATTTTTGTGTTGTGAGGTGACAATAATATAGCTGCTACTGTATTTTTAGGGTAGCTTTATAAAAATTGAATTTATTTTATTTATTTAATTTTTTGGTTTAAAAAAATCATTTTTACAAATATAATTCTGTTAAATATGTTTCATTATGTTGATAATTTTTGTGTTGTGGGGTGACAACATTTACATACAAATAGATGTGTGTTTGTTATATAGATCACATTTTAACATAATATTTTGCTCAGAGACAGTCCAAAGAAGTTAACAGGTTGATGGCTCACTCTGTTTTAGAGTGCTCAACATGTTTGACATCAGCAATAGAGGAATTTGCAACAATTAAATCAGGTATTCAGATCTACATGGCCAACATTTTTGCCCCATAAGCTAGAGAATCCATTACCTAAGCCACCCGAGAAGCGCAAGACAAATACAGAAAACCACGACACTGGGCTACAACCTGGTAACAGTGAGATGACAAAAGAAGAAGAAGAGCCAGAAAAACTAAGATATCAGTGTGTGTTTTTTTTCTATGCTGACTTTATCATGAGAAGACAAACAGATTTGCAACAGTGAACATGGTCATCATCATGTAGCAGGTCCATTGCAGAACGTTGCTGTCATCACAGTCTGCCTGTAAGAAACGGTCTCTCGCCAGCTGTCCCGCCTCATATACTTTCATCCTCAAAGAGTCACTTATATCCTGTGCCCATCTTCGTGTTGGTCGGCCCCTGCCCCTCCTTCCTGGTACCATGCCTTCTGCTATTATTTTTTCCAGTCCGCCGTGGAGCTTGATATGACCAAAATATTTCAGCTTCAGAGACAGGATGCTGTTTATTAGCTAATCTTCCTTGGCTAATGTTCCTTGGTGAACATAGTAACTACTTCAAATGAGAATCCATTCAAAAAGTGAAAGGCAGTTTTCCAGTGTTCAACATGTTTCACATGTCTCTGTATCAAACACGGCTGCTGTTGCTTGCGTGACTATCACACTTAACTGAAATATTGGAGACAGTTGACTGTTAAGGATATTATTTACACAATTTTGTTACTGATCCCATTTGATACAGTTGTTACGTTAAAGTGTGTCAGAATGACCTCCAAATACCATATCTATCACAGCTTACCATATGTTCAGTGGTCAATAATTGGCTGTGCAAGCACGGAAATGTTGTGCTTTAAAGTATCCTATCTTTTACACATTATTTCTGCCTCACATATTTATTTATTGTTTAGTAATGTTATTTTTGAAGACCATGGGTTCAAAAGGCGATTCTAAAAATGCACAGAAAAACAATTTTATAATTATCAGAAGCCAGCTAATTATACTGACTTTTAAAAAATTATCTAAACGTGGAAGGAACAGATACAGGGATTTTATAATGCTTTTCGAAGATACAAAGTTACAAAAAAAGCATTTCGTTTAACATTTAAAAAAAAAAATTATTACTATCGGATGATGGCTAAGTACACCGCATACATTACCTACCTGCATATGGTGACCTTTTCTGACCCACCTGTGATGCATAATTCATTTAAAATGAATGCTTTATTTAATTCTGCATCACCTGTTGATTTTTCTTTAATGTTTTTGAAATAAAGCCATTGGAATTGGTTTCAAATGAACGCTCCTTATATATTCAAATATCAAAGTGCTGATTGAAACAGGAAAAGATCACAAAGTAAAGCATAAGGTATAAAAGAGTGTTGGACTAAACAGCTCTCATCAGCTTATATGAGGGGAAGTCAATAAGTAAGTCACAAATAGTTGTGTGAAGAAAAAATATTGCTGACGACAAAAACGTGAAAACTGTTTATTTTTAAACATAATTTCCACCAACATTGATGCACTTGTCCCATTATTTTATCAGTCCTCCAAAACCTGCTGCATACAACTGCATGCTCTGTTTTCTAAACCACATTTTCACTTCTCATTCAACTTCTGCGTCATTTGCAGAATGTCTCCTGTCAAGGTGGGTTTTCATTGGCCCAAAAACCGATCTTGCATTATGTTATATGCTGAACCATGTGAGCACCTCGTTGCAGCTGCTTTAAAGTCAACTGTTACTGGCCTGTCACCTCTAATCATCTCCTCCACCCCCTGCAGGGATGTGTCTGTTGCAGTTTCAACAGAACAATTTTAGAGCGTCCTTGACAAAAACAGTTTACCCAGCTATGCACTGCTTGACAAGATAAACATTTGTCAGCATAAACAGGAAGCATTAGGAATGTCCTTTGCAAGCTGCCCATTTGCCCAAAATAAAATGTGCAGCAGCGCGTTGTTCTTTGAGGGTACACTCCGCAAGTATAGTCACTATTTTGTTTCTATGTTGGGAATGCACATACAACACCTAGTGCCATCTAATGAACAGAGACATAAAGTTCGATGTTGCTGTCACCTTATGACACCTTTTGCCTGGCTCGCTAGCGTAATTGGTTAAACCTGACTGCACAGCGACCAGTTAACAAACTCCTTGTGGTCTGGGTTCACGCCCAGTGTAGGCAGAAAAGCCACATTTCTCCCAGATTTATGGTATTTATCATGGAATCAAGGTTGAAGGGTTGCGATATCCATAATACTGAGCCAAAGGGTGAACAACTCATGGTTTCTGGATTTTTAAAAAAAAATTACACCTTATGACACCTTCAGAAACCACCAGCTACATTTTCCTGCCATCCCATAAACTTTTGTGACTTACTTATTGACTTGCCCTGGTACAAACCGGAGAGGACATTGTCAAAATTGGGAAGGATACATTTACAAAACTACATTGGAGTAACATTTGTCTGCAGTCCAGTCTTGAAAGATTCAGATCCCTAATTGGGAAGATGAAAGCTGTTGTGATGTAACATCCGTATTACTGTTTGTTGTGTCCTTGTAAAGCTGATAGTTTATACTCAGTAATATTATTCTGAATGTTTTCAGTGCCACAGGTTGACTGTACATAACATTTTAATTCTTTGAAGCCTGTTTAATTTGACATGCTCGTATTTTTATGTGAGAAAAAGACATGAGATGATGTCATTTGTTACCAAAATGTATGATTTTATTGTTATCTAATGTTGCTTTAAATCCATTCCCTGTACTGGAATCCTGTTCTTCGATTTGAAGATTAACTTTACTGTAAAACGTAAAAATTACCTTGGTTCTCACGTTGACCCTGCCTTAAACAGGTACCAGGAAAGTCCTGAGAAGAAAAAGCGGCTGACACATGGAGTGCTGATTGGCCTAAAAAATATAGGTCTAGAACCCTGTATGCCCAATACGCCTGAAGGCATGGAAACAGGTCCTTTACTTACTTCGATATAAACCCGAGTGAAAAGTATATCAGCAAGCTTCACAGTATAACAAACACAAACAAAACATGAATGTTGTGGCTATGGAGCCTTCATCAGCCCATACATAAATAAAACAATACCACACAAATACACAAAATCACTTAGTTTAGTATCTCAAAGCGGCCAGGTCGATGTCTTGTCAGTAGACTGATAGACTTAACTTACTTAAAACATGCAGTGTATTGCTTGGATACTCTGAGGGCCACTTAAATCCAGATCAAGTGTAAGGACACCTTTCTTTTCTTTTGCATCTAATGTGAGTGAGAAGGGGATGGCAGAGTGATTAGATACCAGATCTCAAATTTAGGGGTATTGTTTTTTCTTCTTCATTATCATCATCATTAATTTCCACTTCTGCCATTATGTGTTGTGCGGTGAAACACTTTGCGATCCATTGCTTGATACGCAGCAATGATTATTGTCATTCCATGTCAGTGTAGAAGCTCTTTAATGTCATCAAACCAACTTCTCTTCAGGTAGCCTCTTGCTTCCACTTAAGATCTTTTCATGTGAAGCGCCTGCGTTGGCTGTTGTTCTGGCTGCACCTCCTGCGTGAAGCCCTGGGTAGAGCTAGGGGTCACAGACTGAAAAGAGGAAGGTCTTGGATAGCGCAAGCTGAAAACACAATTAGAGATGTGTGTAGACTTGATACATTTTAGCAAGGAGAGGAGTTGGTCAAAGTGTCCGAAGAAGTTTCAGACTTTTGTAGGGTTCTAATCACTTTAGGTCCTAAGTGCAGGGACTGGTCAGCTGGTGTTGAAGAATCAGAAGTTCAACAAATGATTCATGACAGTTCATGTCTTGTGATTATCTGTACAGATGTCTCTGTGTTGAGGGGCAGATGAAGTGCATGGGGATTCATAGAAGGGGCGATTGGGTGTTGCTTAGTGTAGCAAAGCCGTGTATATGATATCACAACATCTAGTTTGAGAATGGAGGTAGAGGCAGTCTTTGCTGCCTTCTGCTGGCTTGAGAATCAGCTGTAAACACATGCTGTGATTGTAACTGACTCACATTTTGAGAAAGGTGAAAACAGGCATGCTTACTGCAGAGTGGCAAGCATCACTTCAGAGGTCCCGGGTAGTTAGCATCCTTTGGATATTTTCTCCAGGTCATGCCAGTGTGGTGGGAAATGAGCAAGCAGATAGACTTGTCGGTTCTGCACCACTTGGTGTTGAATTGATATATGACAAGCTAGAAATTGTGAGGGCCCTTTGAGAACGAGTGAACAGCGCGGAGGCATAGATAGATCAACACTTAGGGGAAGGATGAGACTGATATACAATCAGACCGTTACTGATGCCATTGGAATTGGAACTCTTCGCTTGCTGCTGAAGATGGGGACGAAGCACTTATGGAAGTGTCCCGAGTGCTGTGATGTCAATTCTTAATTCAACAGTCAGAATTCAACATTTAGACCGGCAGTATTATCTGCGGGTGGCTGATGTAAATGTTGAAGTGTGAGCACTTATGGGCATATCCTGAGTGCTGTGAAGATAACCCAACTTATCTTTCATAACTCATAACATGACTCAGAACTCAAGAGAAGCTAAAAGACATTAATAGTCTGGTATTGTGTATCATTGTTCCATTAGAACCACCTTCTTCCTCCTCATTCTTTTCTTCCTCTTATTCTTATTCTTTCTTCTCCCTTCTTCTTCTTCCTCCTTTTTCTTCTTCGTCCTTCTTCTTCTTCCTTCTTTTTTTCTTCCCCCTTCTTTTTCTTCTTTTTCTTCCTCCTCCTCCTCCATCTTCTTCTTCCTTCTTCCTGCTTCTTCTTCTTTCTTTTTCTTCTTCCTTCTTTTTTTCTTCCCCCTTCTTTTTCTTCTTCTTTTTCTTCCTCCTCCTCCTCCATCTTCTTCTTCCTTCTTCCTGCTTCTTCTTCTTGCTTCTTCTTTCTTTGTCTTCTTCTTCTTTCTTTCTTCTTCTTCCTTCTTCCTTTTCTTCTTCTCCTCCTCTCGCATGTGCCCTTGAAAGGGCAGCTGGCATGTTGTGCTATGGTTAGCAGCCAGACCTGATGTGATATCCACACCTCTCGGCCCAACACATCCAGTTTCTGCAAACTCCTAAACTATAACATGTTTGTAAGGGGACGTTGGGCCTACTATTTTTTGTCACCCTATATGGGGCCACAGAACTGGCATGGGAAAGGATCCTCTAATTTCATGGTTAAAATGTAACTTTAGAGCAGTGGCTCTCAACCTTCATAATGCTACGACCCTTTAATACAATTTTTCATGTTGTGGCGACCCCCAACCATACAGTTATTTTCGTTGCTACTTCATAACATCAGTGAATATGTGTTTTGCGATGGTCTTTGGCGACCCCTGTGAAAGGGTCGCTCAACCCAAAATTGTGTCGTGACCCACAAGTTGAGAACTGCTGCTTTAAAACAGTTAATCCTTCAGTCACAAAGAGTCACAGCATTTGCCAAAAAGATCAATAACGGAAGCAGTTAGGAGTGTTTTTTTTTCACATTGACCAAAGGTATTCTTCTTGCATTAAATGAATATGTGGTCAGGTTTCTTTAGCATGCTATGACTAAATGTAAGAAGCTCAGTTACACATGACACTCCGATGGGGATGCGTAGAGCATTTCTTGGGGCAGTAAGGGCTGAGTTACAAGCTGTGTATTTTGTGTGTGATTATACCCACTAATGATGGTAGGATTTCCTTGTATTAAAATGTTACTATGTTATAACTGGATAGATCACTTTTGTAATGCAATGATAAGCGGGCTGGAGCCATCAGAGATTCTCCACAGTTTTATCATGTTACAAAAGGATAAGTCACTTTTTTAATGTAACTGTAAACAAATTATTGGCAGTAGAGATGTAGTTTTATTGTGTTTTTATTTGGTAGCTCATATTTTTAATGAAATGATAAACCTGGGAATGCCCCGAGTGCTGTGATGTCAATTCTTGACTCAACTCAACTCAACAAACTGCAGCTACCAGAGATGTAGTTTTACTGTGCTGCAAATGGAAAGATCACCTTATTAGTGAAATGGTATACAAGCTGTTGGCTGTTAATAGAGATGTGGTTTTATTGTGCTACAAATGGAAAGATCACCTTATTAATGAATTGGTATACAAGCTGTTGGCTGTTAATAGAGATGTAGTTTTATTGTGCTACAGATGGAAAGATCACCTTATTAATGAAATGGTATACAAGCTGTTGGCTGTTAATAGAGATGTAGTTTTATTGTGCTACAGATGGATAGATGACATTATTAATGAAATGCTAAACAAGCTGTTGGCTGTTAATATAAATGTAGTTGTATTGTGCTACTACTGGAAAGATCATGTTTTTAATGAACTTTTTTCTGCCATCAATGTCCTGGTGCAGAATTGTTAGTTACTTCCCGGTATTCTTTATAGTATTTTTACTTCTTGTATCAAATCATCATTATCAGATTCCCAGCATCTCTTGTCATTGGGTTACCAGTTGCTGTTGTCTGTCTGATCAAGTCCCCCCCCCCCCCTCATATGTTTGAGGCCTATCCAATCAGCCAAATTCTATATTCTCTCTTGGTTTGTCTTTTCTCCTCCTCCTCTGCCTTCTCTCTAGCAAGCCCCAAAGAATTGTTTTAGAGCAACCCAAAGATCTTGTTACTTGTCCTTAACATTGCAAAGTGACTTCTGGCCAAAGTGGAGGAAAGGCTTGGCAGAATGTTAAGCTTTAAAATTATTTTTGCTTTCAACGGCGCTTTGCTAATGTAGTTTCCACATAAGGACAGTTGTCTACGGTTTCGCTGCCTGAGCTTATAAGTTTAGTGCTTGGTTGCAGCACCGTGAGCTGTATTTTTCCTATGGAATGCCTTTCATTTGTGCAGCGGTTGAGTCATGGTATTCAGTATAGCTGGTAGCTGACATGTGAGCTGGTGAAATACCTCATGCAATAATCATAAGTGTGTACAATAACCAACTCATCGTGCCTGACTACTTCCATCAACGTCAAACTGCATTTCTGGTAACAAATGTTGGCTTTGGTGACTCTAGCAACTGAAATACCCATTTACTGCATGCAGATATCTCTGGATTGTGCCGGAACTAGTTGTTTGTTTACCAGTTTTTCAAATGTGACAGTGAGAGACATTTCATTTCATTTGCACTGGCATGGGAATGGAGCAAGTATACGAAAACATGATTACGGTGATGTTGAAACCTCGACTAAGACTAAGACTATGCCATTGCATTTTTTGTCTTTTTACTGTTGTCAGAAAAGGTTTATAGTGGCCATTTTGTTGATCGAGGACTTCGTCATTGTGATTTATATTTTATATCGATACATTTTCTTGTAAATGTAAAATATATTTAACTCATATACTTTGCTAGCATGCTGTTCTTGACTAAGTTAACACTTTCAACTAACAAACATTGCTTGTACCGGCTCTGTGAGGTCAGTCATATATCTCTGTAAGTGTTTTATTCTTCTAGCTTTGAAAACCTAAGAAGTTTGATGTTTGTCTTTGGTTGACCGTGATTTTTTATTATTAGAATCCATTGAGAAATTTTCACCGCAACTGATTACTTATTTAATGTGCAACATTGTCGTGTAGAAGTGATGTGTATGAATGAGTCATTGTAGCTTAAATCTGTAGGCTCTCCACTGTATCAGTTGTCCATTTACTTTATGGTGCAGAAGGGTCATGCTACATGGTCTGTGTAAACCTGCCCAGGCTTTGTGCTGTGGAAAGGAAGAACTTCATCCCTGGCCTTATTTAGTTGAGATTCCCTTCTGTGAAAAGCAGTGGAATCAGTATAGAAGCAAGATTATTATGGCCTGGAGAGAATGAGGCACCTAGGTGTAACCAGAGGGTCTGGCCAACTCGCTACACTCAAAGGAAAGGCAAGACTGACATATAACCAGTTTATGACTGGTACCATCAGTATTGGAACTCTGCGCTGCCTGCTAAAGATGAGGACGGTGCATGGGAATGCCCCGAGTGCTGTGATGTCAATTCTTGACTCAACTTAACTCAACTCCCGTTCTGTAACAATTTAACACTATCATCCGGAAATGTGCCAATGACTGTGGTGCAGAGACATGGGCAATTGATGTAAGCAGTGTGGCGGTAAAAAAAAAAAGCATTCAAAGTAGCTCAATGATCCCTGTGCCTACACAACAGAAGTGGACAATCAGGCAGTAATGATTCAAAGTGTGGTTTTCATATACTGTAAGCATGAAACTTCCTTTTTTTGCAGTCATATTCAAACATCTGAATGAAATCCTTCATATACTGTAAGCATGAAATTCTTTGTTCAGTTTTATCCTAACATCGGAGTAAAATCTTTCATATACTGTAAGCATGAAATTCTTTTTTTCAGTTTTCTCCTAAAATCTGAATAAAATCTTTCATATACTGTAAGCATTTAACTTTTTCCTTTTCAGTTTTGTCATTTGCAATGTGTTTGTTCTGTTTTCTGTATGTTATATATTTTCTTGAACTATCTCTTCATTGTGTAATTTTGTTACAGTGTTTGTTACTCTCCTGTTTCAGGCTTAATGCTTAGATAGTTAATAGTAGTAACCCATTGGCAAGATACTTGCCTGACAGTCTTGGGTTTAAACCAGCATCAAGGGGGATATTTTCTTCTTCTTCCTCGCGCTCAAAGCTGTAAACTCCGATAAAAAAGTTCTTGTTGATCCTCCAATTCTGGACTCTAGTTCGGTTCCAGAACCTGCATGTTGCATACACATTCATTTTACAGTGATTGAGATTGCTAACATGATATTATGACATCATCTGTTGATGTTACGACATCACCTGTTGATGTTACGACATCACCTGTTGATGTTACAACATCACCTGTTGATGTTGTGACATCACCTGTTGATGTTACAACATCACCTGTTGATGTTATGACATCACCTGTTGATGTTACAACATCACCTGTTGAGTGCTGATTGGTCTTTAAAAATATGGGTCTATAGTCCATTCCAAAAGTTCCCCCCCCCCCCCTTCCCCCAATGGGACCCCATCACCCACATGCGGTGAGAAAAATGATTCTTACCTCTAAGCAAGAAGTGAGATTTGTTGATTAGATATTATCGTTTACACAAATTAGACAGAAGAAAATCAATCAGGTTAGAAGATATTTGTGATGAATTAAAGTGAATCAGATCATTTCCTCGAGCTCTAAAACTTATCTGTTTGTTGGAGCTCTTGCAGTTGATTGCAGAACTTCACTGTGCCTTTAGTTACCTTCATCTTTGTCCCAGGGCATGTGAATGTTGTTGGCCATGAAAGAACCAATAGATCATGCTGACGTTGTTAATGCCCTTAAAGAATAGGACAGTCAGAGGGTTTTGGGAACAGGGTGTTGATATCCCTGCGAGAACTGGAAGTCAATAAAAATCATACAGCTAAGAATGAGAGGCACACTGGACATACAAGAAGCTTTTTAAACGAGCATAGGACTGGCACTATTAACTGTGGGATGCTGATGTACATGTTGAATGGAGAATCTGAGCTCCTATGGAAGTGTCTGAAGTGTTTTGAAGATAACCCAACTAATAGATGCATAAACTTGATGACATCTCTTCCACTTGTTACAAGACATAAACTGGTTTTTGTGTGTTACAGGCATAGCTGCATCTTACAGCAGTTAACAAAGAGTAACCCTGATTTCTCTCTCCTCCTCTCTCTCTTTCTTTCTCATTCCCTCTCTTCATCTAAACATATTATATTTCCCAGCATACCTCTAGGGTAGACTAGACACATGCTGAGAAAGGTGGAAATAGGCAAAAGTAGTGCATTAATTAATCAAAAAATAGATCTTATTAAGAGCAAATAAGAGATGGTTAGGACAGAAAATAACAGCCCACATCATCTAGTGCTTAGCCTCGCATGGTTTATGTTGCCCTCTTGACCATGCAAGAACCACAACTGCAACAGATCCATGTTACTCACATGTTTCTTGATGAGATGACGAGATTTTTTCACTCCTGGTAGACACTCCACAGCTGTAAGTTTTTCTTTACAATATCTTTTGAATATGTCTCAGAAATTGTCACTCATCAACCAGTTATGTTTACTAACAAATGTGACTCCAGCACATAGAATTATAGATGTTCTCAACTGCACTGGTGTTCTTCTTCTGTGGCTTGTGGCATCAGGTTGCAGTAGCGTGCACTGCTTTTGATATTTCATGTTTTTCACATTCTAGTTAAAAACCACTTTGTAATTTTTGCATTTTGTACATTCATGGCATTACCAACACAGGCTGCCTGGGAAATTGTACATGGTTTTCCCTTCTGTGTTAGATTATCTAGTTTGATTTTTGTGGGATTGTTGGCTTTTGGTATAAGATTGCTTTAATTGCACATGGTTGTGTCTGTAAGAGATCCAGTCTTCTCCTACAGATCTTTCAAGGAGCTTCTCAGCACAGCGCACAGCTCCGTATCCCTGCCGATGGTCACAAAGAAAAGACACTACAACAAAACACTTGATTAATTTATTATTAATACACATTCTTGTGTATGTCATTAAACTGGCATAATTGGTGCTGTCAATTGCTCCAAAATAATTTATTTTAACAAAATAGGCCAGCTCTTATGATAGACAACAGTGAACTGCAATGCTGGTGTAGGAATGTAATCCGCAAATGCTAATTTTTACTAGAAAATCAAAATTTATAGCTCATACCCATTTTAACCTATAAAATATTGATACATTAATAACATGGTGAATTAGATGTAGCAAATGTGCTTCTAAATTCTAAGGTGCCAGCTTCAATCCTAGATGCAGACAGTTTGGCAGCAGACCGTCTTGTGTTGATTTTGACAGTGGAACTAATAGCCAACTATTTAGTGAGCAGTCTAAAAGTAAAAATCCCTTTTCACGCCTTTTAGGCATATCGAGTATACAGGAAGAGCGCCCATATTTTTACAGACTATCGGCACAAGGGGGGGTAATATGGTCAGCATTACCCCGGCCGTCTTTACTTCCCCAGGACAGGCATCCTGGTACCCATTTTAAGCTGGGTAGACCTGCGATGCTCCATACCATGATAAAAATCCATGCAGCCAGCAGCTGGTTTGGATCGCGGTACGTTGGAATTAGGAGTCGGACTTGTAACACCTAGGCCACGGACGCCGCAGTGGCAAACTACTGAATGTAAATTTGCCTAGAAAAAGCACAATAGCAAAAAAATGCTGGGGCTGGTTCTGCAAAAGAATAGGCAGCTAACTTTCATGTTATTTGAACATTCTCGGGGTATGGCATCCACCAGAAGTGCTGAAGGTCCCAGGGCTAAACCCAAGTGAAAACTGGGATTTTTTTCACGTGGACTTCTAGTAATCTCCCCTGGTCTCTGGGTAGTAAGACCTGACGTAAAAAATACCTTGGCAGTTTAAAATTTAAAAAAAGAGTAGCCTAACGGCGTTGCGCAGGCAAAATTTTGAGTTAAAAATCTTCCTAATGAAAATTCAGGATCCTCACCAGTGCAATGGAGTTTGTGCACTGGGCTGAGATTCTTCAGACTCTGGCTTGAGTTAGAAGAAGAACGGAGCACTTATGGATTACACCTGTGTGCCATGATGTTGATCCGTTGAATAAACATAAACAAGATTCAGATGTATTGTACTAAATCAGCATTACTTTATAAATAATCTTGTTCACTAAGCGTTATGATTCATGCATCTCATTTTCATGCATAATACCATTTTTCATTGATAACATGAGGTGTTTCAGATAAAATAGGATTATCATGTTATTGTTGAATTATTTCAACTGTCTTTTTTTCCCTTCACTTTTGATGTACGTAACTGTTGTGTGAGAACATTAGCTCTTGCATGCCGTCACTAACATTCATTAAGCTTGCTTATGTTTGTGCTTGGGCTATTACTATTATCGTTTGCTTTAATGCATGTGTTGATTATAGGCTAACTGTATTTATTGTTAAACTTAACTGCATAAATGCAAAGTGGATAAATTACTTGAAGAAATAGCAGGTAAAAATATATAAAGTGATGACGTAATTTTTCATACAGGCAGACGCTGGAGTTACCTTCTATTATTTTAAATCTTCTTCTTCTTCTTCTTCCTTGTAAGCTCTGGAAATTCCTGGTTGTTGGTCCATCTGTCCTTTGACTTTGTGCCAGCGCCTGAGTTTTGCATGCACATCCATTTTACTGGCTTATTTGTGTCCAGCTGGTTGTTCCATGCCACTCAGGCTAATGCATTCTGACTTCAAAGGAAGCTCCTCATTGGTCGACTCTTACGACGTGCTTTTTGGGGAGGCAGTGGGTCTGTTTATGTTTTTCCCATCTTGGGGCCCTGGAACCAACACAGGGATTGTTATTTTGAATGAAAGAAAGGTTTAGATTAACAACAGTCTGGGACAGAAAGGGTTAAAGTAACAACAGTCTGGGAGAGAAAGAGTTGAAGTAACAACAGTTTGGGACAGAAAGGGTTAAAGTAACAACAGTCTGGGAGAGAAAGAGTTGAAGTAACAACAGTCTGGGACAGAAAGAGTTAAAGTAACAATCTGAGACGGAAATGATTAAAGTAACAACAGTCTGTGGCAGAAATGTTCAAGTAACAACAATCTGAGGCAGAATGGGTTAAAACGACAACAGTCTAGGACAGAAAGAGTTAAAGTAACAATGTTCTTATACAGAAAGGGTTAAAGTAACAATGGACTGATATAGAAAGGGTTAAAGTAACAACAGCCTTAAACAGAAAAGGTTAAAGTAACAATGGTCTTATACAGGAAAGGTTAAAGTAACTATGGCCTGATACAGAGAGAGTTAAAGTAACAACAGTCTGGGATAGAAAGAGTTGAAGTAACAACATTCTGGAACAAAAAACGTTAAAGTAACAATGATCTGAGGCAGAATGGGTTAAAGCAACAGCAGTCTGGAAAAAATTTGTAATATAGAAAGGGTTAAAGTAACAATGGACTGATACAGAAAGAGTTAAAGTAACAACAATCTGAGACAGAAATGGTTAAAGTAACAACAGTCTGTGGCATAAAGGTTCAAGTAACAACAATCTGAGACAGAAATGGTTAAAGTAACAACAGTCTGTGGCATAAAGGTTCAAGTAACAACAATCTGAGGCAGAGTGGGTTGAAACAGTCTAGGACAGAAAGAGTTAAAGTAACAATGTTCTTATACAGAAAGGGTTAAAGTAACTGGACTGATATAGAAAGGGTTAAAGTAACAGTAGTCTGAAACAGAAAAGATTAAAGTAACAGTGGTCTTATACAGGAAAGGTTAAAGTAACTATGGCCTGATACAGAGAGGGTTAAAGTAACAACAGTCTGGGATAGAAAGAGTTGAAGTAACAACATTCTAGAACCAAAAAAACGTTAAAGTAACAACGGTCTGAGGCAGAATGGGTTAAGGCAACAGCAGTCTGTGACAAAAAGGGTTATACAGAAAGGGTTAAAGTAACAATGGACTGGAACAGGAAAGGTTAAAGTAACAATGGTCTGGTTAAAAAGGATTAAAGTAGCAACAGTTTGATACAGGAAAGGTTAAAGAAACCCTGTCTTATATACAGGAAAGGTTAAAGAAACCCTGTCTTATATACAGGAAAGGTTAAAGTAACTATGGCCTGATACAGAGAGGGGTAAAGTAACATCAGTCTGTGACAGAAAGAGTTGAAGTAACAACATTCTGGAACAGAAATCGTTAAAATAACAATGATCTGGAACAGAAAGGATTAAAATAACAACAGGCTGGGACAGAATGGGTTAACAGAATGTCCAGCTATGAGTTTTTACATACACTATGACGCCGCATTCATATTACATGCATCTGCAGCGAGTTAAGTCGACCCAGCCTAACATGGGTACCAAGGTACCAAGTAATGACCAGGGACAGTAAAGGCAGCCAGCGTGATGGTGACCAACCACATCACCCCTTCCCCCACCCCCCGAGTGCTGAATGATCTGTAAACATATAGCTGTAGCATCATGGACCTGATGTCTGAGCTGGGGTCTTTGGAAGGGGTCTTTGGAAGGGGTCTTTGGAAGGGGTCTTTGGAAGGGGTCTTTGGAAGGGGTCTTTGGAAGGGGTCTTTGGAAGGGGTCTTTGACTTACTACACCTAAGTCCCTGTATGGGTTGCCACACCCTATTTGGGGGAGGGGGAAATAGACTCTGTGCCTCCCTAACAAGCATATCGTCCAAGCAACTAATTAGCACACGCAAAGTAAATGAATCAGGCACTGTCAGATTTGCCAACGCTAGCAGTCCCACACTAGAATTGCAATTCACTGTTGATGCCTTGTTTAGTTCACGACTGTAATGTTTACGCTCCCGGGGAACTTATGCTGAAGCTAAGGTCTGTGCCTTTTGTGCTGACTAGAATGTTACTTCCTGTGTACATTTTATTATCTCATTTACTGTAGCTTTATGTATAGGATAATGAACGTTTAAATGTGTAGGTCCACATTAGCAAACACAAGATTAATTATGAACAAAGAAGGCACAAATGATAGATTACATAATTTATTGCCTGGGATATTTCATAAAATATGGCCATGAGCCATTAGCTTGCCCTAATAAAATAGTTAGTTACCTGTTTGATTGTGGTTGATTTTGTATTTCAGTTGTGAAACATTCATTAAAAAAATATTTATTTATTTGCTTAATTGTTTTCAACTGTTACTGTAAACAGAGACATTTGCCAGGCAATAAATTGTGCATTGCATTGTTTGCATCTTCTTTGTTCAGACATTTTATACAATTTATTTAACACTGCGATTCACATGTTGAAGTTTTAAAGCCACATTTTAATGCTAAATAGAAGTTGTGATTTTCTTCAGTAAGTAATAACTTTATGCATTCACATATCTATTTTATTTATTTATTTCCTTTTTTTTTTTTTTCCTGATGGAAACTTTGAATGAAACAAGGCATGCAGTCTTGCACTTAAAAAAGTAAAGAGCCTGCTTTGGTGTCTTTCCATGTATTGAGTATCTTCTATTCATCTGTTAATGTTGCTTCAGTTTTTCTGTTCTATTCAGTTATTACATTAAACTACTACGCCTTGTTCAGGCAGTTCTGGTGCGTAGACAATGGCTTGAATCATTACAGAAGTCCACTGTGCGTGGAGTCACCTTTATTTTTGGTTCCGGGATATGCAGGCCTTGATGAAAATGAAAGAGCTGATAGGTTGTCTGGAACCGCTATCACTACCTATGGTCAGCCTATGGATCATGCTGATGTTATTAATGCACTCAGAGAAAGGGGAAGGATAGAGGACTTTGGGGGCAGTGAATCCACATCACTCGCCAGAATGGCAGACTTGGGAATTAAGATCGGCTTAGCAAAAAACGAGACCCACACCAGACACACCAGAAGACTTGTTAATCAACATGTAACTGGTACTATTAGCCCTCGGACATTGGGGTTCATACTGAGGGGAGGATCTGAGCACCTATGGACATGTCCGGAGTGCAATGAGGATAACCCAACTAACTAACTAACTAACTAACATGAATTTAGAAGGCTCTGTATACCCAAACTATTATTGTATCTTAAGACGGATATCTCAAGGCACGAGGATTGACTTCATTGCACTGGGTTTAAGTTTCTACGGCTCATTGACCTGGGCCGCTAGGTTGGCCTAGTCTAAAACTGGTACCAGGAAATTTTCTAGGAAGTGGATACAGCCAGTCTAATGTTAATTCATTACCTTTTGGAGGCCATTTGTTCTCTAAAAATACAGTGCTAGTGCCACATTCAGAGTCTCCTCCTTAGGCCCTGTTGGTCCACTGTCAGCTTAGAGATTCTCATAGCGTCAGACCTTCAGATCCTGTTGGTCCACTGTCAGCTTAGAGATTCTCATAGTGTCAGACCTTCAGGTCCTGTTGGTCCACTGTCAGCTTAGAGATTCTCATAGTGTCAGACCTTCAGGTCCTGTTGGTCCACTGTCAGCTTAGAGATTCTCATGGTGTCAGACCTTCAGGTCCTGTTGGTCAACTGTCAGCTTAGAGATTCTCATAGTGTCAGACCTTCAGGTCCTGTTGGTCCACTGCCAGCTTAGAGATTCTCATAGTGTCAGACCTTCAGGTCCTGTTGGTCGGCTGTCAGCTTAGAGATTCTCATAGTGTCAGACCTTCAGGTCCTGTGGTCCGCTGTCAGCTTAGAGATTCTCATAGTGTCAGACCTTCAGGTCCTTTTGGTCCACTGTCAGCTTAGAGATTCTCATAGTGTCAGACCTTCAGGTCCTGTTGGTCAATTGTCAGCATAGAGATTCTCATAGTGTCAGACCTTCAGGTCCTGTTGGTCAACAGTCAGCTTAGAGATTCTCATAGTGTCAGACCTTCAGGCCCTGTTGGTCCGCTGTCAGCTTAGAGATTCTCATAGTGTCAGACCTTCAGGTCCTTTTGGTCTGCCATCCAGATTGAGATCTTCTGATCTCAAAGTGTCACACTTTTCAGGCAGCAGCCGGTAGGGCATAAATGGCACACATGCGTGAACGCCATATACTTAATACACCTTATGATATATGAATCTGTACTGTAACTATCTTGCCCATTTGTTTACCTTATGTATTTGTTTCATTTATCATTTTCTGGTTATGGTTATCTTACTCATTTGTTTACCTTTTTATATTTGTACCATTAATCATTGAGTGGTTAGGGTTATCTTGCCCGTTTGTTTATCTTGTGTTTCTGTACTGATAATTTATGACTGGTTAGGGTTATCTTGCCCATTTGATTACCTTATGTATTTGTACAGTTAAACACTGTTGTGATCATATATGCACAAATCTTCAATCCATCTCATTGTAGCAACACCAACCAGAGACACCACTGACCAGTGGAAGAATCCTCTTCGACTACCAAGCCATTAAAGAGGATGAGGTGACAGTTTCCAAGGGAGAGCTGGTTCAAATACTGAACACCAACCACCAGAACATGTACCTAATTCACCGGCCGGCTAACCAGGTATCCCCTGCTGCAGAAGGTTGGGTACCGAGCCACATCATTGGCCCAAGAGATGGAGATGGAAGTCTGAAGTAAGTATTCATGGCATTGTTACTGTTTTTTTTTTTTTTTTACTCTCACTCGGTACTCAGTTTGGGGGGGGGGGGGGGGGGAAGGGGGGGGGATGTTGCAAGACGAGTAGTTATCCAAATGACAACTAGTACCATCAGTATCGAAACATCAGTATTATTGGCTGTTGAGTAGAGAGACAGAGCTAATATGAGCTAGTCCTGTATGCTGTGTTGTCAAATCTATACCTAGATCAGGCCTAATCAACAAAGTTTACTCAGGGGCCAAAATTAGGACTCTGGGGATTGTCACGGGCCAGTGACCTGAGCCCCAGAATAGAAAGATCATTAATACAATGTAGCTGGTACACAGGCCACCAGTTGAATAGCCCTGATCTAGATGAACACACATATTTTTAAATTTTTTCCTTCTAAGTGTGAGATGTGTTAACTCAGTACACAATAGTGAGTAGGTTGCAATATGAATGGCACATTGCACAAATGAAGTTTATGTCTGTTTCCATATCTCCTATAAAATGGCTAGTTTAACCTCTGGTTTTCAAGTTGCTGTGCCACAAAATTATGTTTGTCAATAAAGTGTGTTGCCAACATGAAAAGTTTGGAAAGCTCTGGCCCAAAGATCTTTGGTCTAAATCCACTTTGAGGCAGGTTTTTTAATAACAAAATAAATTTGGCTGTCCAGTGAATCCGTCCTGAAATAGACATCAGAAAATATCCTAGTAACTCAAGGCAGCCAGTAGGATCAATTTTTTTTATGTCAGCCTTTATTCCATTGACCACGTGGGTTCCAGTACACGAACTCTGTAGTTATATTGTTAGCATTGACAGATACTGAAAGGTTCAAGAAATGTGATTCAGATATTCTAAACGGTTTGTGTTACTTCAGCAGGAAATCATCAAAACAAATGTTCAAAATTAAGAAGCCGATGTTCCGCTCACCGCAGCGCTCTGATCTGGATGGTAAGGAGAAAAAGGACAGAGATATGGACGGCATGAGCAGCTTAGAAAGAAAATCAAAATCTTTAGGAAGGGATGGCAAGCCAAAAGTCAAAGTGAGTGTTTGGCTTGTTCATTTTTAATTTATTCATATCTGTCGTTAAATTTTCGTCTTGTTCATTCATCCATGGACATAAATATATTCTACACTTTTACAGCATGGCTATGATATTTGCATCTTTCGGCAGACACATCTGATTTCTTCAGGTAGCCTTTCATGATATTAAATCTTAAAACTTTCAGTCAATGTGGCAGATAGACGGGATTGCTGTTTTTCATCATGGCAAGTTTTTGCTCCTGATAAAAGCTGTTTTACTTTCCTTAAAAAGATATTGTTCCATCTCCTAGATACTGAGTTGAGTGCATGGCACACCACTGTGAGCTGTAGATTTCATTTGGAATGCTTTTCAACCATGCCAAATGGGGTTTTTATTGTGCAGATTCAGGAAATAGTGAGCAGCCCGTTGACAGAGAACTGGTGGTACTTTATGCAATAATTGCCTGTGCAGCTACTGATCTGTTGTAACTGCTGCTTCTAGTGTGCCAGACTGTTTATGCTGGCACTCCTGATAGCTGCCTTATGCATTTAATGCATGTGTCTGCTACTGGCCTTGCTGAGACTGATAACTGTCAATTTTTGCACAACTTTGGGGTGACCCATTTGATATGAAGTTTGAACTTCAGCTGCAGTTATTATTTAATGTGCAGCCGTAATAGGGAGCTGCAGTAAGGTAGTGGTTAGACACTTGGTAGTGCCGACTCAAAAAGTAATGCTTGAGTTCAAATCCGCATCGAGATGGATTGTTAAAAAAAAATTTCCTTGGCTTCCAGGTCATCCTGGCCTAAAATGGCTACCAAGTAATATCCTGGGAAGTAAAAGTGACTGGCCTGATGTAGATCCCATCATCTACTGAGGGCTATAACAGTGTGAGTCTTGCCGGATCTGCAGGTGAGCGTCTAGCCACTACACAGAGGCAGCTGTCATTTAACATACTGTAAGACAAAGGGCAGAGTGTATGTTATATATGTAATGTCAGGAAAAGAAAATGTAGGAAAATGTCTAAATGACTCACACATATCATTCATTGTTCAGTTCTCAGCATCGGAGCTTGGTTTCGACCTGCCTCCAATCATACAGCAACCTCTCACAAGTCTGACAGTGCAAGCTGGCGATGTGGCTACCTTGACCTGTAAACTGTGCGGCCGACCCAGACCTGTGGTGTCATGGCGATACCAGGACTCACAGATGATTGGCCCAAGCTCCCGGGTGATGATGATGTATAATGAAGAGGGGCAGGCAACCCTGCAGGTATAATTAATTTTACTTTGATGTACTTCTTTTTCTTAAAGTCCTTGCCATGTGTGTCAGTAGTCATGTCTGTCCACAACCTTGTCTTGTGTGTCAGTAGTCATGTCTGTCCACAACCTTGTCTTGTGTGTCAGTAGTCATGTCTGTCCACAACCTTGTCTTGTGTGTCAGTAGTCATGTCTGTCCACAACCTTGTCTTGTGGGTCAGTAATCATGTCTGTCCACAACCTTGTCTTGTGTGTCAGTAATCATGTCTGTCCACAACCTTGTCTTGTGTGTCAGTAATCATGTCTGTCCACAACCTTGTCTTGTGTGCTTTCAATCAACTATGACACAAATGATCCTCCATACTGTGATGACAAACTGTCCAGCATCTTCTCTCTCTTGGTCTCCCTCTGCCTCTTCCCTCCAACATTCCCATTGTCACAATGTACTCCAGTTGTCTTCTTCTCATAACAAGACCAAAGAATGTAGATTGTCTACTTCTGATGTGGGCAATCAGTTATCTTCGCGAGATCGTCTATTTCAAGACATCTTCATTACTCTTTTTTTTTATGTGTCAAGGGTAGTCTCATCATTCGTCTATAAAACCACATCCCTGCAACTTCCAAAAAATCTTTCACTCATAGACCAGCTGTCCATGATTCACTTCCATATACCAGGATAGGATTAATGTAGCTTTTAAGAATTCTCTGACTCATCTCAAGTGACAAAGAAAGATTGCATGTACTTAATCATAGTAAATTTCACCTGCACAGTCCATTGCGATTGCACTAGCCATACTGCCTTCACTCTTTCAGTATCAATCTACTCACCACACATTTATTATGGTTCCCAGACATGTTAGGTCTTTCTTATGGTCCACCCAGCTGTGAGATTAATCCATTCTGTCAAAATTATTACTTTAGTTTCTTTGACCCATTTTGTTATTGTTTGAATCTTTTTTTTTGTTGAAAAAAAAAAAAAACATAGTTAGCCCAACAAAAATTGTACACAGTAAGCCCAGCAGTGAAATGTGGAAGCATTTACTTGTTTTACAACGTCATCATTGCTTGCTACATTTGGCCATATTTTGATGGAATTACGGTAGCTAGGTTTTGTATGTTGGTTATGAAAACTGTCTGGAGGCTAATGGGAATCACTTAAAGCACCTGTAGTAACTTCATACATCACATTGTAACTTGTATGCATCTCTTCATGTCTGAATAAATGTAGTGTCAAAATGTTTATACCAGTTGTTAAAAACTTCATGCAACACATTGCTACTGTAATGTATTCAAAGACCTCAAATATTGAACAAGTAGATACATTTCCTTGCCCTAGCAATCGAAAAGGTTGCTGAAGGCTGAGGACATAGACTAAAGCCATGTGGACGTGGAAAGCAACGGGAAACTACCACATTACTATCCCAAGAAACTCATCATGAAGGCCAAAAATGAAACTCAAAGATCTGATGGTGAGGCCCCCCCCCCCCCCCCCCCCCCCCCCCCAGGCCAGGCAGATCACAAATGCGAACTGGGAAAGAGAACGATGGCAGAGCAAGTAGGGGTAGTTGTGAAAATTGACATCTTAGAAGATCTGAACATCAAGAAAGATTGGCTAATAGACAGCATCCTTTCTCAAAAAGCTGAAATATTTTGGACATATCAAGCGCCACGACGGATTGGAAAAAATTATAGCAGAAGGCATGGTACCAGACAGGAGGGGCAGGGGCCGATCGACACGAAGATGGGCACAGGATAAAAGTGACTCCTTGGGTGTGAAAGTTCATGAGGCGGGAGAACTGGCGAGAGACCGAGTTTCTTTCAGGCAGACTGTGATGAGAGCGACGTTCTGCAAAGGACCTGCTACATGATGATGATGATGAGATACATTTCACTGCTGAGTGATTACTGTGTTCACATTTGTTGGCTAACTGGTGTTATTATTTTGAGCGATTGTGTAGAAAGAAGGAGTTGAAGAAACAAATGCTTGGGACTGAAATAGTTGAATCCTCAGACTCAGGACTCTCCTGCCCTAAAACTTGGTAAATGCAGGCAGTAAAGTCAAGTATGGTCCATTTCAATGGTCTCTTTACGCCAAGACTATTCAACTAAGTTTACTCAGGGGCCAGAATATTAAAAGTTGAGATTGCTTCAGGCTAGTAGCCTGAGCCCCAGCTTAAAAAGATTGATTATTAATACAGTACGGTTGGCAATAATCTGTTGGCCACTTGCTATGTCTCTGCGGGATTGATTCAGTCTGTGGGCTGCCAGTTGAATAGCCATGATCTACATCAGGAGACATGACCAGCTAGATGTGGTCTACATCAGGAGACATGACAAGCTACATGTGATCTACATCAGGAGACATGACAAGCTAGATGTGGTCTACATCAAGAGACATGACAACCTACATGTGATCTACATCAGGAGACATGACAAGCTACATGTGGTCTACATCAGGAGACATGACAAGCTACATGTGGTCTACATCAGGAGACATGACAAGCTACATGTGATCTACATCAGAAGACATGACAAGCTAGATGTGATCTACATCAGGAGACATGACAAGCTAGATGTGGTCTACATCAGGAGACATGACAAGCTACATGTGGTCTACATCAGGAGACATGACAAGCTACATGTGATCTACATCAGGAGACATGACAAGCTACATGTGATCTACATCAGGAGACATGACAAGCTACATGTGATCTACATCAGGAGACATGACAAGCTACATGTGGTCTACATCAAGAGACATGACAAGCTACATGTGGAGACATCTACATCACATCAGGAGACATGACAAGCTACATGTGGTCTACATCAGGAGACATGACAAGCCTACATGTGATCTACATCAGGAGACATGACAAGCTACATGTGATCTACATCAGGAGACATGACAAGCTACATGTGATCTACATCAGGAGACATGACAAGCTACATGTGGTCTACATCAGGAGACATGACAAGCTACATGTGATCTACATCAGGAGACATGACAAGCTACATGTGGTCTACATCAGGAGACATGACAAGCTACATGTGATCTACATCAGGAGACATGACAAGCTACATGTGGTCTACATCAGGAGACATGACAAGCTACATGTGATCTACATCAGGAGACATGACAAGCTACATGTGATCTACATCAGGAGACATGACAAGCTACATGTGATCTACATCAGGAGACATGACAAGCTACATGTGATCTACATCAGGAGACATGACAAGCTACATGTGATCTACATCAGGAGACATGACAAGCTACATGTGATCTACATCAGGAGACATGACAAGCTACATGTGATCTACATCAGGAGACATGACAAGCTACATGTGGTCTACATCAGGAGACATGACAAGCTACATGTGGTCTACATCAGGAGATATGACAAGCTACATGTGGTCTACATCAGGAGACATGACAAGCTACATGTGGTCTACATCAGGAGATATGACAAGCCAGATCTGGTCTACATCAGGAGACATAATAAGCTACATGTTGTCTAGATATCAAGCTTTATCTGATCTGACATGACAAGAGACTACATGTGACTCTACATCAGGAGAACAGTGAGGATGACAAGCTACATGTTCTACATCAGGAGATCATACATGTGGATATGACAAGCCACATCAGGAGACATAACAAGCTACATGTGTGTTCAACAATGTTCCGATTTATAATTTTTTCACACATTGTCAGGAGACATGCAAATAATATGTGTTTCAATGAAATTAACTCTATAGTAACACATCTGACAAGATACAGCGAAATATTCCAGGCAGTAAATTGTGCAGTATATTGTTTGTGTCTAATTGTTTGGAATTCACTACAGGAAAACATTGTTTAGAAGATGATAGCAGTCGAGCTACAGATCTTGCAGTTGCTCGGGATGCTGTGATGTTGTAAAGTCTTAGTGTGTCATTAACTCTATCAGTCCATATTCTTCTGTGTCTCCATCTGCCTCTTGGTGTTTCCATTTTCAGGCTGTATGCTTTCGCTCCCGGCATCATGGAATTCTTTCTCACAAGAGGGACAAACCATTTTAGTCTTGTTTTCTCAGGGAAGTTAACAGTGCTGTTATTTGTTGTTTGCATTCACCAGCTGTAAACCCCGGCAGAAAGACCTGGTTGTTTGTCCATTTCTGAGTTTTTTGGGTGTATATTTAAAGGATCTGTCCCAATTACTCACTCTTACACATGGGTTGGGGAGAAGTGGGTCATTGTTTTCACCACAATGGGACCCCAGAACCCACACGGGAGAAGTTAACAATGAGCTCAACTGTTCAACAATGTTCCAGTAGTTCTGATCTCATAATTTCTCACACTTACCACCCTCTGGAATAATGGTAACAATGAAATTATTTTCTGTGTATTCTTCAGATTTCAGGTGTTTCAGCAGCAGACGCGGGAGAGTACTCTTGTGTGGCTTCAAGTGAGCTTGGGACTGTGATTACAAGGGCTATGTTGTCTGTACTAGGTAGGTTGTTTTGCAATCCTTTATCTGTATGTACTATGTAGCATCTGTGTGAGTGAATATGTGTACATGTATGAGCATTGTTTGCCTGGGCATGAACATTATCTGTGTGTACTATGTAGCATCTGTGTGAGTGAATATGTGTACATGTATGAGCATTGTTTGCCTGGGCATGAACATTATCTGTGTGTACTATGTAGCATCTGTGTGAGTGAATATGTGTACATGTATGAGCATTGTTTGCCTGGGCATGAACATTATCTGTGTGTACTATGTAGCATCTGTGTGAGTGAATATGTGTACATGTATGAGCATTGTTTGCCTGGGCATGAACATTATCTGTGTGTACTATGTAGCATCTGTGTGAGTGAATATGTGTACATGTATGAGCATTGTTTGCCTGGGCATGAACATTATCTGTGTGTACTATGTAGCATCTGTGTGAGTGAATATGTGTACATGTATGAGCATTGTTTGCCTGGGCATGAACATTATCTGTGTGTACTATGTAGCATCTGTGTGAGTGAATATGTGTACATGTATGAGCATTGTTTGCCTGGGCATGAACATTATCTGTGTGTACTATGTAGCATCTGTGTGAGTGAATATGTGTACATGTATGAGCATTGTTTGCCTGGGCATGAACATTATCTGTGTGTACTATGTAGCATCTGTGTGAGTGAATATGTGTACATGTATGAGCATTGTTTGCCTGGGCATGAACATTATCTGTGTGTACTATGTAGCATCTGTGTGAGTGAATATGTGTACATGTATGAGCATTGTTTGCCTGGGCATGAACATTATCTGTGTGTACTATGTAGCATCTGTGTGAGTGAATATGTGTACATGTATGAGCATTGTTTGCCTGGGCATGAACATTATCTGTGTGTACTATGTAGCATCTGTGTGAGTGAATATGTGTACATGTATGAGCATTGTTTGCCTGGGCATGAACATTATCTGTGTGTACTATGTAGCATCTGTGTGAGTGAATATGTGTACATGTATGAGCATTGTTTGCCTGGGCATGAACATTATCTGTGTGTACTATGTAGCATCTGTGTGAGTGAATATGTGTACATGTATGAGCATTGTTTGCCTGGGCATGAACATTATCTGTGTGTACTATGTAGCATCTGTGTGAGTGAATATGTGTACATGTATGAGCATTGTTTGCCTGGGCATGAACATTATCTGTGTGTACTATGTAGCATCTGTGTGAGTGAATATGTGTACATGTATGAGCATTGTTTGCCTGGGCATGAACATTATCTGTGTGTACTATGTAGCATCTGTGTGAGTGAATATGTGTACATGTATGAGCATTGTTTGCCTGGGCATGAACATTATCTGTGTGTACTATGTAGCATCTGTGTGAGTGAATATGTGTACATGTATGAGCATTGTTTGCCTGGGCATGAACATTATCTGTGTGTACTATGTAGCATCTGTGTGAGTGAATATGTGTACATGTATGAGCATTGTTTGCCTGGGCATGAACATTATCTGTGTGTACTATGTAGCATCTGTGTGAGTGAATATGTGTACATGTATGAGCATTGTTTGCCCTGGGCATGAACATTATCTGTGTGTACTATGTAGCATCTGTGTGAGTGAATATGTGTACATGTATGAGCATTGTTTGCCTGGGCATGAACATTATCTGTGTGTACTATGTAGCATCTGTGTGAGTGAATATGTGTACATGTATGAGCATTGTTTGCCTGGGCATGAACATTATCTGTGTGTACTATGTAGCATCTGTGTGAGTGAATATGTGTACATGTATGAGCATTGTTTGCCTGGGCATGAACATTATCTGTGTGTACTATGTAGCATCTGTGTGAGTGAATATGTGTACATGTATGAGCATTGTTTGCCTGGGCATGAACATTATCTGTGTGTACTATGTAGCATCTGTGTGAGTGAATATGTGTACATGTATGAGCATTGTTTTGCCTGGGCATGAACATTATCTGTGTGTACTATGTAGCATCTGTGTGAGTGAATATGTGTACATGTATGAGCATTGTTTGCCTGGGCATGAACATTATCTGTGTGTACTATGTAGCATCTGTGTGAGTGAATATGTGTACATGTATGAGCATTGTTTGCCTGGGCATGAACATTATCTGTGTGTACTATGTAGCATCTGTGTGAGTGAATATGTGTACATGTATGAGCATTGTTTGCCTGGGCATGAACTTTATCTGTGTGTACTATGTAGCATCTGTGTGAGTGAATATGTGTACATGTATGAGCATTGTTTGCCTGGGCATGAACATTATCTGTGTGTATTATGTAGCATCTGTGTGAGTGAATATGTGTACATGTATGAGCATTGTTTGCCTGGGCATGAACATTATCTGTGTGTACTATGTAGCATCTGTGTGAGTGAATATGTGTACATGTATGAGCATTGTTTGCCTGGGCATGAACATTATCTGTGTGTATTATGTAGCATCTGTGTGAGTGAATATGTGTACATGTATGAGCATTGTTTGCCTGGGCATGAACATTATCTGTGTGTACTATGTAGCATCTGTGTGAGTGAATATGTGTACATGTATGAGCATTGTTTGCCTGGGCATGAACATTATCTGTGTGTATTATGTAGCATCTGTGTGAGTGAATATGTGTACATGTATGAGCATTGTTTGCCTGGGCATGAACATTATCTGTGTGTACTATGTAGCATCTGTGTGAGTGAATATGTGTACATGTATGAGCATTGTTTGCCTGGGCATGAACATTATCTGTGTGTATTATGTAGCATCTGTGTGAGTGAATATGTGTACATGTATGAGCATTGTTTGCCTGGGCATGAACATTATCTGCGTTTCCCCCTCAGAGTTGAATAGCTTCTAGGACCTGTACTCAACCTCTGTTGAATTAGTCTTACAGTGGGTAGACTGGTTGTCTGTTCTATTGTACTGACCATTTCTTTCCCAGGGAGCCTTCACAGTGTCCACTTGATCATAAAGCAGCTCACCACAGCAGCCAATCTATCAGTGTGCTCATGTATCAGAAGAGAAGAGGATAAGAGATAGAACAAGTGAAACCCGGATATAGAACTTGGCTGACTGGACAGGCTTAAATAATGCACGCGTGTATAATGAAAGTGATCCCTGACAAACTACACCAGTAACGACGAAGAAAAAAATGGTATATAAGTATTTTCCAACATCCTTCTTATCTATAGTCCTTCTCAGGATTCACAACCTCTTCCTTACACCAGAGGAAGCCTCACTGACCCAGAGCTAAAGGAACTAAGAAAAATTGCAAAAAACCAACGACCACAAAATATAAGCGAAGCTTCCATAGAAGCGTGTTGGTTGTTGCCCATGTTGTACCTTTTTTCTTAAAGAGAGTGATCGAACAAACAAAATGAAACTTTCTTATCTCTGCATGAAGACTAATGATTACTAATGAAGGCTTTTTAGCTGCAATATTCATTTGTTGTTCTTGTTTGTGGCAGTGTAAAGCTGACTAGTTTCATTTCTCATTTGAATTGACAATTTTTCATTAAATTATTATCCTTAGCCGCACAGGCCTGCAGGTTACACCTGGCTGGTGCAGCCGTTACCGGTGCCCTAATTATTACTTCTCTGGAGGTTGAACGGGATATCTGGGATCTATCAGCTGATCCTTGATGGTCCTCCATCCAGATTGAGATTTTGTTTTAAATCTCAGGATGGTATGGTAAATCTTTAGGTAGCTGCCCAGAGGGGACAAAACAATTGATTGATCAATCATGATACTCTTATCTCTGCAGTGCGCCCAGGGCCTCCAGGCCAGCCTGTGATCAGAAATCAAGTAGGAACTGCTGTACACCTCGAGTGGGCTCCTCCTCTCAATGCTCAAACCACACCAACCATGGGGTCTGGGGTGCCGGTCCAGATACAAGGTTACACCATCGAGTTCAGAGAAGCAGGTAAATGACCTGTGTCACGTCTCTGTCTACCAATATCTTCTGTTAGTCTGATGTTGTTTTCTTTATTAATTTATTATATCATTTATTAGTTCAGGGACCCCATTGGTGGAGTGGGGGGGGGGGGATAGATCCATGCCTCCCTAACAAGCATGTGGTAAAGGTGGAAACTAATTGATGGTATTTCTTTCAAACTTGTTGGAGTGCATCTACTTGAGAGGCAAGAAGCCAACAATCTGCATACAACACATTAGCCAGATTTGTAAAACAGAGGTGCATGCAAAACTGAGTTCTGGATCAGGGCCAGAGTTCAGGAGTGGATGAACTTTTTGCCCGAGTTTACAGTTGATGAACTCTAAGAAGAAGAAGAAGAAATGCTTGGACAATGGAAATTCCCTGGGTGCAGGACCCCCCCCCCCCCCCAACCCCCAACAAGCATGTCATAAAAGGCAACTTATTATAGGTTTGCTGAAATCAAATATGTTGGCCCTAAATGTGCAGATATCACAACCTTTTTGCTTGGGGGAAGAAAAAAGAATAAGAATGGAAACAGCTCCACCAAGACAAGATATTCAAATATTTGGAAGCAGTGATAATATTCGATAACATAATCATACGAACACTGTGCTACCAGTGCCAGACTTGGACATTATCAGACCTTAATCTACATAAAATTAACACCTGTGAAATTAGATGCCTAAGAAAAGCTGCCAGCCTAACCATCTGAGACAAAGTTAGGAAAGATATTATCAGACAGACTGTAGAAACAACACCACGCAGCAAATTCATTGAGAAACAGAAGATCAAATGGTTTGGTCATCTAGTAAGAATGCAGCCAGAACAACTACCAGTGTAGGCCCTACACATGAAAAGATCATAAGTGAAAGCAAGAGGTTACCCTAGCAAAATATGTATTGATGACATTAAAGAGCTTCTAGATTGACATGGAATGGCAATATCCATTGCTGCTTATCAAGCAGTGGATCACAAACTGTTCCACCGCACAATGCTTAACGGAAGAGGTGGAAATTGATGATGATAATGATAACATTAGAAAGAAGAATTGTGAAAGAGATTAAGAGCAGGAGAAGCTTAGAAAAGCTGCATTTTGGAAGACACACAACACAATGAGTCACCATTTTTTTAAGGGCAAATTCAGAAGAATATGAAGGAAGACTCTTTTATGACATGCCACAAGGAATCCCTGACATGGCAGACCATCTTCTTCTATTGACACCTGGTTAAAGAAAAGCTGGGCAACATTTGATCTTTTTTGTCTATCTCATTGTAATATAATGATCTTATAATTTTTGCCATTCCTCTCCCTCATTAAGCATCTGCTGCAAAATCACCTGAAAATTATCAGTTTTGTAGATTGTAAGCATAGTCAGGGCATAGTAAATACACCCAACAATACACTGGTTCCCCTACAAGGGTTGTGTATTTAGCTCATGGGGATGTAGTGTACCCATGATTGTGTGGTTGTCAATCTTACCTCCCTCATTGAAGATTCAGCTATGACCTTCTGGGAATGAAAGACGTTTTTTTTTAAAATAAGGACCTGCAGTTACATCCATTTTTTTTTTTTTTTTAAATTTGGTTTCCACTGTAGGTACAACATAATTAGGAGAGCAGAGAAAAAATTTCCACAGACCACAGGTTGCAAAGCCTAGGGTTAGATTTCCCACAGTGTTGTAAATATGTTGTTTTTTTTTCAATTCAATGGGTCAACATCATGGCACATGGGTGTAACCCATAAGTGCTCCATTCTACATCTAACTCAAGCCTGTCTAAAGAATCTCGTTTTGCTTTCCCAATTTTAATTGACTTTAATACAGATCCCATATACCATTTAATACAGATCCCATATACCATTTAATACAGATCCCATATACCATTTAATACAGATCCCATATACCATTTAATACAGATCCCATATACCATTTAATACCATTTAATACAGATCCCATATACCATTTAATACAGATCCCATATACCATTTAATACAGATCCCATATACCATTTAATACCATTTAATACAGATCCCATATACCATTTAATACAGATCCCATATACCATTTAATACCATTTAATACAGATCCCATATACCATTTAATACAGATCCCATATACCATTTAATACAGATCCCATATACCATTTAATACAGATCCCATATACCATTTGATCTACAGGGTGTCTCATAAGTTTCTTTGCTTAAAATCTAAAAAAGAATTTATGAAAACCATTTTTATGTATAAAATATTCTCAATACGACTACCATTGTTTTGATGAAAACACATTTCTATGCGTGTCTCCCACTGCTAACAAAAACATATAAGCACAGCCATATGCTTGAAATTAGAAATAAAAAAATAAAAAAAAAAAACAACAAAAAAAAAAAAAACAGGTTGGTAATATGTTTTAGTTTTGCTAAGTAATGAAAACTTATAAGACACTTTGG
>CAJHNH020000741.1:0-15000 GCA_905116865.2 Candidula unifasciata
GTTTGATTTTATAACGATACGATACGATACGCAAAACAGCTCATTGCTCGCTAACACGCATATACCGGCCGATTAACGCAAAGACGTACCAGCCAATCGTTACTCGTCTGTCTAGTGAACTGAGGGGGAAGCACGCTTGGGTGTTCTTTTCAGAATACTCTAACAAGCCTTGCCTACCCCGAAGGGAACCTAGCTTTCGACAGCAGCCTTTGAGTACCCGCGCCTCTGCCAGCCAGCAAGCCACAGGCCACAGCCACACGAAACCATGGCCCGTGGTAAGAAGAATCCGGTCCCAGCGCCGGGACACCAGAGCATCCTCAGCCAAAAAGGAGGAAGCACCTGTCGGCCGCACCAGAACATGACGATGGCAGAACCGGTCGACGACCCGGAGGAGACACCAGCCTCACACACCCAGACGCCCGCCAGCCCCTGGATGTGGGCCCTATCGAGGCACCCGTCTACCTAGAAGCCGCCCCAGTCGTGGCGCAGGAAACCGAGCAACACCCACCCCACCTTCAGGCAGAAGCAGCAACGACCGGGAGCCTACACCACAGAAGTTTTGCAGTGCTCTCGCTGCAACAAGGCGTGGCACTCTGCCTCGTCATGGCCGCAGCAGCCCTTCGTGGGCCGTTACTGTTCCGGCCCTCACCTATTCAGGGAATGCCCTCTGGCAAAATTGGAACCCGGACTTTAAAAAGCCGAACGCAAGCAGAAGATGTTCCAACTGCTCCGGTGCACACAGCGCCAGGTACATGGGCTGCCCGTACCTTGAAAGAAGGTTAAGAGAGCGATGGCGAATACCACCACCAGGACCACACACAACCCAGAGCCGAGACAAAAAGATATATCAGGCGCCCAGTCCGACAGCTGTGAACAACAAACGACATCACGCAGCTGAGAGACGAAATTAAATCCCTGCGAGAAGAGAACGCAAGAATCGTGGCACTCAGGAATCAAGACAGGGACGAGATGCCTAGGACCTGAGAAGCAATCCTGCAGGCATCTCTCGAGACCCAGAGGAGACTCGAGGGAGGGAAAATACTGGAAATGGCGAAGTTCAAAACAGAATTGATGGCAAATCTAACTGAGCTCAAGAAGTTAAAGGAAACAAATGCAGTAGCCGCCAAAGAACTGAAAGACAATCAGAAAAGTATACTTTCCGAGATAGCCACCATCAAGAAAGACCTGACAAAAACAAAAGCAGAGGTAACCGAGACAAACAAAGAATGCGACAAACTCAGCTGTGTCATCGAAGCCACGCACAGAGTGATAGAAGCCAGAGAAACGCGAAGAAAGAAAAAGACAGAAAAAGGCAGATCCACGACGCACACGTGAAACCCGGAGATCTAGAGAAGAAGTGCACACCAGACCTATACATCCTCAAGGAATGCCTGAAAGGCGACTTCGCAGCAATAAACAAAGAGGTGAAGCAACTCAAAGAGGCCACCCGGCATCTTCAACTCGAAAGCATAAGAAACAACAAAACGAAGATAGCAGCCCACTCAAACGGAAACGACGCCCACGTGAAGTAACAAATTGGAAGCCAACATCCAGCAACTAATGAAAACCTCACAAGCCGCCATGACAGCCTGAACAACCACGCCCACCAGCCCGAGAGAAACCTCACAGCCCACAACCAGAGGACACATGTCCGCCGCTCAAGCCACGCCCACCTACCTAACTCTGACAGAAGCAACAAACCTCAGGCAGAAATGAAAATCGCCACAACAGAAACGTAAATAACTGGAGAACAAAACTCCAGACAACAAAACGCCGCTTCGATATAACCAAAGCTCAGTATAGGAGCCGGTTGAAAGAGGCAAGAAGTTTTTCGTTTTTTTTACCCACACCAGTTACCAGTTACCAGAGTGGAATTGATAGCTTGCTAGGATGAGAGAGAGACGTCGGTGGGGCTGGCTTTGTCGGTCCGGCGTTGGTTTGTTGTGGCGGCGTCGGTTTGCAGTTTTCTGCAGGTGGCTCGGAGCGGATTAAAAGTAGGTGTCCTTGCTGCTTGTCCTGCTGATAAACTGTTTGATCATTTTTTGAACTATGGGTGGGCCGTTAACTCTCAGGCAGGCCCGGGTAGTCATGGCTTCGTTTTTAGTTTCAAAGTAATTGGCCAGCTCTTTTCTTTCTTTCTTAAATTTGTCGCATTTTAGCAGGTAGTGCTCCGTAGAGTTGTAGGCCAGGCATTCGGTACACATTGGGTTGGTAGATTTGTCCTTCCCAGAGACCCAGCCCTTAGTCTCCATAGTGTGTTTATGAGCGGGATTTTTTGTCGTATCTTTCACTTGGGATCTGGGGCTGGGTTCTTTCAGTATCCCGAATGCGTGTCTACCTTTTTTACTAAGTGCCCACTGAGATTTCCATGCTTTGTATATGTAGCTCTTTATGATTGACTTGCTTTCGAATTTGCCTAGCCCGATATTGATCGCATTAGGGCTTAGTAGTCCCTTCTTGGCCGCCTTGTCTGCCCCCTCGTTCCCAGGGATGCCTATGTGGGCCGGTATCCAGCAGATATGGACTGGGCATCCTTCCTGGGCGAGTTTCGTAGACAACACGAGGATTTGCTCCTTGAGGTCAGGTCTGCTGCATCTACCCAGTCCTTTAAGGGTCAGAACTGAGGAGAGGGAGTCGGTAAGGATGCAGAGCTTTGCGGTGGGTTTGTCTGCCGCTGTTTCGATGGCTTTTAGGATGCCCACCAGCTCCGCTGTGTAAACCGCTGTGTCGTCTGGGAGTCGGTAGCATTCTCGACCTTTCTGCTTGGGCACACTATCCCTGCGCCCAGTCTCCCCATTCTGGTTTTTTGGAGCCGTCTGAGTAGATGGCCAGGGCTCCGGCTGTCAGAGTATTAATGTAATCTTCAGCTATCCTCCTTGCTTCGTCTGCTTCAGTGGTTTTTGTTACGAGTTTGGAGAGGCTGGGGTCCGTTGTGGGGAGTTTGAATTCCCAAGGGGGGTGTGTTGGGGAATGTTTTCCTGAGGCTAGTGATAGCATTGGCTACCTCCTCTCTTTCACACTCCCTGGCGGTAATCCATGCTGTCGGACGTCTGAATTTCTGGATGGCTTGGTTTTGCTCTCCACGGGTATCTATTGGGCTGGAGAGCGCGGGTAGCTGGGTGATCGGGTTGCTGGCCTGTGCTCATCCAATAATTTGTAGGTCAATTGTTTTCTTCTCAGATTCAGGGGGGAGGATGCCTAACGCGACTTCCATGGCCTCCCTACTTGTGCTTCTTCCCGTGCCTAAGATTGTGGCTAATGCTTGGCTTTGGATGCTGTCTAGCTTGAGTAGGGAGTTAGGGTTCGCTGCGCCGTAGACTATTCGACCCGTGGTCCATATTCCCCCCTGATGAAGGCTTTGTAGAACATGACCATTGTTTTGGTATGGGCGCCCCACCCCGACCCTTTTATAATTTTGAGCATGTTGCACTGTAGTTTGCATCGTGCTGCTGTCTGTATCACGTGATCTCGCCAGCTGAGCTGTTGGTCGAGGACCATACCCAGGAATCTGGTACTGGTTTTTCTAACAATGGTGTTCCCACTGATTGTGATCCGACAGTCGTGGGATCGTACCAACGGGTGTGTTTGTTGTTAAATATCATCATCACAGATTTTTTGTGTGTTGATGCTGAATCCCCACTTCCTCATCCAGTTGGAGATGTGGTTTATCTCTCTTTTTGTAGCATGTCGCGGGTGGTTGTTAATACTTGGTTGCTGCAACCACAGCGCGCAGTCATCTGCGAACTGCGATATCTCAACCTCTGAGTTCGTGATAGCCTTGCTCATGTCGTTAACAAGGATGTTAAAGATCAAAGGGGAGATAACCGACCCCTGGGGGGTACCATTCTCCTGTGTGTGTGCGGTCTAGATTCCTCGTTCCTTACAGCCACCGAGAATGTTCTGTCTTGAAGGAAGCTCCTCACGTACTGGAGAGTTCGACCTGTGATGCCGATTCTGTGGAGTTTTAACTATCGCTGCCTCCCTCCAGCATTGGTCGTACGCTTGGGCTAGATCTAGGAACACAGCGAATGTTTTATTCCCGCGTCGGAAACCCTCTTTTTTCACGTGGTCCTCCAGTTTGATTATCTGATCCATCGGTGGATCTTTCGGCTCTAAAGCCCGATTGGGTGACACTGAAACAGTTTGTTCTTTTACCATGTGAAATGATATTCTGTTGTTAACAATCGTTTCCAGTGTCTTTCCCAGGTGGGAAGTGAGTGAGATGGGGCGGTATGAGTCGATCCTTTGGGGGTCCTTGCCTTGTTTAAGGATTGGGACGACCGTGGCCTGTTTCCACACTTTAGGTATTTCGCCACTTCGCCACACTAGGTTGAACAGGTTGGTTAGTGCGGTGGACTGTGTGCTTTCGGCAGCATCTGAGTATGGCATAGTTAAGGATGTCTGGGCCGGCCGCTGTGTTTGTTTTGTCCTGAATCGCAGAGACGACTTCGTCTACCGTGATTTTTTGTCGAGGTAGTGGGGGGTTCGCTGCCGGCGTTAGGGGGTAGATCTCGCACTTCTTTGACCTGGCTTCTTCTTTCTAGTTTGCTCTTCCTATTCTACTGTTCGAGCTGATGTGCTGAAAAAGTATTGTCCCCGAAGGCTTCTGCTTTGTCTTTGTCTGAGATCGCTGGGGTGGGAAATTTAATAGTCGGGATTTGCTTGCGTTGGTTGCAGCCCTGTATGGTCTTTATTTGCTTCCAGACGTCTGTGGTGGGAGTGCTAGGCGTCAGGCTCTGGCAGAATGACCTCCAGCTTGTTTCTTTGGCTTTTCTCACGGCTCGGTTTCAGCACAGGAGCATTCGAGCGCAGACTGTCGACACGAACGCACCTCTCGTTTACGCTTGAACGCTGTCTCTCCATTCGTAGCCCGATTCTCGATAATCAGATACTTGACACCGATTCGCTTGACATTCGGCTGAGTCTGTCTTGACTGGTTGTTTGACATTCGGCGTTGCGGGTGGAGTTTCAGCAGCCAGTTACAGCACCATTTTGTAGACGCTCCGAGGCAAACCAGCTAAAGGGCATAGCACAAGAAGGGGACCAGCACTCGTGGATTTCAGTCTGTTATGCATTTCATTTTGTAAACTCCCCGCCCCTCCCACATATGTTTCAATGTTAATAAACTCATTTAATATAAATAAATAAGACAGCAAAGGAACCGTCCTTGAGAAAACAGGCCATCAGGCAGTTAAAAAAGGACTAAGCTTGAAATTTTTGTTTGATTTTATACGATACGATACGATACGGAACTGTTTACTTCTGCTTGAAAGAATGTTAATTAAAGTTTTGGTAATCACTTAGGCCTTCACGCTGGTTTTCGGCCTTAGGGCAGGGTCTGAAATGGGACTGAAAGGCATTGTTATAGATACATTTAAGGTGGCGTAAGTTAGACAGGAATTCCCTGGTGCTGGTCCCCTTTGGTGCAATGCCCTTGGCTAGCTGCTTCAGAGCGTCGGGTGGCCTTTGGTGGGTTCCGCTGTCTACTTTCACCTGAAAATATACTAATTTCAGATTTGTGTTACGACTTTGGCATTTACGATGTTATTCGCCATCGGACAGGTAGAGGTAGTGGTAGTAGCATAGGTGAAGAGTGCTGGAATGCTTCAGAGGACATAAAGCGAGGTCGGGAGAGTGAGAGGAAGGATAGACTGTCCTGGCAGGTGCCGCTGGTACTCGCAGGATCTGGTCCGGTCCCATCTGGTTGTACAGCTCTGGGTTGAGGGATGGCTTCTCAGATCGCTTGCTTGCTTGCTTGCTTGAAATCGAAAAAAAAATGACAAACTTTGGACGGCTTCAACCTGCCTCTGGGGCTTGGTTTTAATTGCGTCCTGGTTTCTATGCAGTTTTTGTTGCTTTGTTTTTGTGTGACGTTGTCTCCCGTCTGGTTGTAGGTTTTCCTTGCTGTTTTGCAACATTGGTTTGGGTCGGGATGGGCGGTTTCACTAGTCCCGAGAAGGACTACTAGGGTAGCCTGCTGGCCTGTGTGGTGGTGGGTGGGCGTTTCCGGCTGTGTGGGAGTGGTCTTGTCTGTCATGGCGGCTTGGCTTTCTGGTCCGGTGAGCTGGCTTTTGGCGGTGTCATGGCTCTGTCGGGCAGTTGTTCTGGCTGCTGGGTTTAATCGGTGGGTATCTCGTCTACTTGGGCTTCGTTTCAATGAGGATCTTGGTATTGCTTTAGGTTTTTTTTTTTTTTCGCCTTACAAAGTTGCGCATGGGCTGCATTAAGTTCGTCGCGCATAACCAGGTAAACTCAGGCGTCTGGGAATGTGAGGTCCGACCGGTAATCGGCCCATCTTTCGCCGTCTGCTTCCTAGTCAAACTGAACTCTGTATTCGCCCTGGACAAACGCTATCCGTGAGGGTGCATGACTCTGGTTGAATCTTTGTCGCATTCCTGATGCTGGGCCTCGCTGACTTCTGGATTCTCTCTGGGACTTCTATCTTCTTTCATCGGGTTTCGTGACTTAGTGATCTTTGGTTTCTGTTGCCTTGTTCTTAGCCGCTTGTAATTGGTTTCTTCTGACTGCTCTCTCCTCGCCTCTTCTCTGGCTTCCATAACGATATTTGTGGACTCTAGGTCCTTTCCAAGTTGTAAGCTTGTCTTTGCTGAGTTTAGTAACCTTCGCTTCTAGTGCTGTCATTGCTTTCTTTTGTCTTTGAGGCTTCTGCCTGGCTGGTCTCGGCGATGCTTTCTTCCTTCTGCTTCTTGAGTTCGGTCAGGACTGCTAGGAGTTCGCACTTGAATTTCCCCATGTCTGCTAGCTCGATCTCCTGCCGTTTCTGGGTTTCTAGGGATTCTTGTAGCAGTCTCCTTATTTCGGTGTTTTCGTCTCTTACGCGATCTTGTTTAGTTTTATGGCGCCGTTCTCCTCCCGTAGGGATCGATTTCTCTTTTTAGGGCAGAGATCTCGGCCTGGGTTTTTTTTGCTTCTGCTGTCGTCTTTCGGTCTGGGAGCCTGGTAGCTCTGGCTTCTTTCTGGGCGGGCGTTGCGTTTGGAGGCGGCGGTTGTCAGTGACCTCTTGCAGTCCTTTGAGGTATGGGCATCCTTGGTACCTCGCGCTATGGGTTCCCTGCGCAGTTGGAGCACTTTCTGTTTACGGTTGGGCTTCTTGAAGTCGGTATCCTTCTTTGCAAGGCTGCATTCCTGAAAGTTGTGAGGTCCAGCGCAGTAGCGGCACAATGGCTGCTGCGGCAGGTTGCGGCGGTATGCCACGCCCTGTTACAGCGTGAGCATTGGGAAGCTCTGTGCTGTATGTACCCGGTCGCTGCTGCTGTCTGACATGGCGGGTGTAAGTTGGCTCCTGCGCCACGACTGGGGCGGTTTCTGGGTAGACGGGTGCCTCGATAGGGCCTACATCCAGAGCTGGCGGCGTCTGGGTGAGCGAGGCTGGCGCCTCTTCTAGGTGGTCAGCCGGTTCTGGCACTGTCGGGCACCGTTGGGGCTGGTGCGGCGGTAGGCTCATCTGCCTTCTTGGCCGAGGTCGACCTGGTTTCCCGGTGTGTGTTGGGTCGGGATCTTCTTGCCACGAGTCATGGTTTCGTGTGGCTGTGGCTGTGGCTGGCTGGCAGAGGCGGTACTTCTAAGGCTGCTGTCGAGAGCTAGGTCCCTTCGGAGTAGGCAAGGCTTGTTAGAGTATTCTGAAAAGAACACCCAAGCGTGCTTCCTCCTTAGTTCACTAGACAAACGAGTCACAATTGGCTAGTACGTCTGCGTTATCGGGCGGCAGAGCGAGCGAGGATGTAAAAAAAAACGTTGATGGTGTAAAAAAAGTTCTCAGATCGCTTTCCCCGTTCTTGAAATGAACTGCTTGACGAGTCGCTGGACCTGGTCCTCAGCGCTCACGCTGAGGCAGTTTTCGACAGTCATTGGTTCGTTTCTTGCTCTAAAGTGTAACACAAGATCTTGTCTTTCAGGTTCGTAGGTTTTGCAGTTCAGCAGGAAGTGTTCCATAGAGTTGTTGGCCCTGCATTCCTGACACACAGGCGTGCGGAATCGGTCTGTCCAACACCCTAGTCGCATCTTCCACAGCTTGCGGATGACAGGTATTTTTGTCGGCGCTTGCACTTGGTTCTTAAGACTGGGTTGTTTTAGTAATTTGTAGGCGATTCTGCCTTTATCGCTGGTCGACCACTGCTGGGACCAATCTTTGCAGACGTTGTTTCTAATGACTGCTTTTTTGTTCTGTTTTGCCCAGTCCCGTGAACACTGTGTTAGGGCTGCTGGTGCCTCTTTTTGCCGCTCTGTCTGCTGCTTCGTTGCCTTCGATACCTATGTGTGCTGGGATCCAGCCAATGGTTACCTGGCATCCCAGGCTCCTCAGTCTGGTTGACAAAGTCAGGATTTCTTCTTTCAAGTCTTGTCGGCTCACTTTCGAATAGTCTTTTAATGACTGGACAGATGACAGCGAGTCGGTGAGGATAAGGAGCTTAATGGGCGGCCTTTCGCAGGCTAGCTCCAGTGCTTTTAGTATCCCTACCAGCTCTGCCGTGCATACTGCTGTATCGTCAGTGAGCCTATATTCGTGGGTTGTTTTTAAGGCTGGTATGAAGACCCCTGCGCCGACCGCACCCGTACTGGTTTTGGAGCCGTCTGTGTAGATAATCATGGTGTCTACTTCAGCATTCCGGATGTACTCGTCGACTCTCGACCTTGCATCGAGGATGGCCTGGTTTTTGTCGATTACGTGCGCCAGGCTTTCGTCCGTGTACGGAATTTTGAGCTCCCAGGTTGGGGTGGTCGGGTGGTACCTTATACCGCTGTTGTTGATGGTGTTCAGTTCTGCTGCCGTTTTCCAGGATGCTGGTCTTTGGAATTTTTGCAGTGGGATGCTGGTTTTCGACCATGGATATTCATGAACAGTCAGCGCCTGGGCGGCAGGGTGGTGTTGGTCGAGCGTTGTTTGAGACCAGTAGCTGTGCCTCAGTTGTCTTCTGCGTAGGCTTAGTGGTATGAGACCTAGTGCTACCTCCATGGCTTCGTGACTGGCTCCTTTCCCTACCCCCAGGATGATTCTCATTGACTCGTTCTGAATTCGGTCTAGAAGAGCTTTTTGTGCGTCGGAGGCAGCATCGTATACGACACATCCGTATTCGAGCTTGCTTCTGACGAACGCCTTATAGAAGTTCAGTAGGGTTCGGGTGTGCGCACCCCATCCGGACCCTTTGATTATTCTAAGAAGGTTGTTGTTGTTGGAGCATCTGGTGATGGTTTGCTTTATGTGTGGGTTCCAGTTCATCTGTTGGTCAAGTAACATTCCTAGGAATGTCGTTTGTGTTTTCCTCGGTATTCTTTGCCCGTTTATCACGATGCGGGTTTCAGAGTCACTACGTGCCCACCATTTCCTTTTCCAGTGAAATATCATCTGGACGGATTTCGTTGGGTTGATTCTGAAGCCCCACTTCTCCATCCATCCTGCTACATTGTTGGCCGCCTCCTGCAGCTGATCGACGGCGTGTTCTATGAGGACGCTAGAGCACCATATTGCGCAGTCGTCAGCGTACTGGGACAGACCGACATTGTCGACCCCTATGGCCTCCGCGAGATCGTTCACGAGGATGGAGAAGATAACAGGGGAAATCACCGAGCCCTGTGGGGTGCCGTTCTCTTGCTTGTGGATTGCCGACCTTTCGTTTTTGACTGCTACTGAGAAGGTTCGGTCTTGTAGGAAGCTCTTGATATAGTTGAGAGTTTTCCCTACAATTCCAACTACGCTCAGTTTCCTGATTGCAGCTTCCCTCCAGCAGGTGTCGAAAGCGCTGGTCAGGTCTAGAAAGATGGCGGTTGTTTTTTCTTGTTTCAGGAACCCACACTTGACGTGATCTTCTAGCTTGATCACCTGGTCAATTGAGGATCGGTTGGCTCTGAAGCCGGATTGCGTGCTGCTGTATTTTTGGTGTTTTTCCAGGTGGAAGTTAATTCTCTTGGTGACTACAGTCTCCAGTACCTTTCCCATGTGGGAGGTCAGTGATATAGGCCGGTATGAGTCCAGACTCTGCGTGTCCCTGTGAGGTTTCGGTACTGGGATGACTGTAGCGTGTTTCCATTGTTGTGGGACTGTTCCCTCTCTCCAGACATCGTTATAGTGATCCGTGATGGACTGGACGGTTGTGCTGGGGAGCATTTTCATCAGCTTGTAGCTCAAGATGTCTGCCCCAGCGGCTGTGTCCTCTTTCGCCCGGATTGCTGAGGTCACTTCTTCTACTGTGATGTCTGAATCGAGGTAGTAGTCAGTAATGTCCGGTTCAGGTTTCAGTTCTGCGGTCGCTAAAAGTCGTGCTCGCCTCCCCCTTTCTGCCGGGCCGAGTTTCTCATTTGAGCTGATCTCGTAAAAATATTGACCGAACAGGTCGGCTTTTTCTTTGTCCGTGATCGCTAATCTCGGTGTTTTGATAGTGGGGATTCGAGTCGACTTTTTGTTCCCCTGAATGGCCTTAATTTGGGCCCACACTTTACTGGCGGGGGTGCTCGGATCCAGGGTCTGACAGAAAGTTTTCCAGTGGGCCTCTTTGGATTTAAAGATGGTTCTGTTGGCCGCATTTCTCTGGATTCTGTATTCGGCAAGATTTGCATTGGTTTTGTTGCGCCTGAATCTTTGCAGAGCCCTTTTTCGTTCATCAATTGCCGTCTGACATTTGTCGTTCCACCAGCCCACAGGCGGTTTACTTTTACGTGCTTGTGGATTGGTGGGTCGGTGCTGCTTGTTGCAGAGGTGGCTAGGCATGTTTTTGTTGGGAATGTTTCTGATAGCTGCTACCAGGATAGTGTTCGTGAGTCTTTCGGTGTAGTCCTCTAGGCTTTCGCCTAGGTCACGTACTAGTTTGGTTTCGTCTAGCTGTCGCTGAAACATTTCCCAGTTTGCTTTTTTGTAGTTGAAGGTGGGTTTGAGGCTGTCTTCGTTGGTGCATGCTTGTGCGTTAAGGTATATAGATATCGGGAGGTGGTCTGAATTGGAATCTTCGGAGATCACCCACTGGCAGCCTGTCAGGTCGGGTGTGGTCATGGTGATGTCGACCACTGTGTCTCTCATTCTCCGGCTGGGGTTTATTCTGGTAAAGGAGCCATCGTTGAGAATGGTGAGCTCGTTCTCTTCTACGAACTCCATTAACCTGTTCCCCCCACCGTTTGCAGTGAGACTACCGAAACCCGGATGGTGGCAGTTGAAATCTCCGAGGATTATCGTCCTTGGTTGTAGTTTTGTTTTCAGTTGGTCAGTGTCTGTCGCTTCTAGTTTCCCAGCTGGGCAGTACACGTTTATTAGTTTAAGTTCTTTCCGAATGCCGGCGATCGTCACTGATATGACTTCACAGTTTTTCGTGTCGAAAGTCTCTTGACTGATCACTCGGATTCGGTTGGGTACGAGGATTGCCACTCCCCCGCCCCTTGTGTCCTTCGTGCGGTCGTGTCTGTAGATGGTGTAACCGCGATGTTTGAATCGGTCGGTGGGTTTAAGGAGTGTCTCCTGCAGGGCTATGATTGTCAAGTCACCCTCAAGCTGATTAATTATGCCTAGAAGGTTCTTGATTCCCCTGCAGTTCCACTGGACAATTCTTATATTGGTGTCTTTCATTGTCGGTTTTTGGTCTGTTGGTTATGTGCGTTTTTGAATGGTCTTGTGTGTGTGTCTACAAGGCGTCTGGCTGGTTTTCACTGTCAGACGGGTCACTGCCCGCGGCACTTGTGTCTGCCGATGTTTCTTCTTCCTCGGTGTCATCTCGAGGGGGGCTGTTGAAGCGTGCATATTCGTCTATGCCGTTTTTAATTTTGTCGTCGATAGTCGAGTATAGTTTGTTGAGGAGAGCCTCCCACTGGTGGTCTGGTTCGGTTCTAGCTTTTTCAACTTTGTTGTCGAGCTCGGTTATGCGGCGTTTCGCCTCTTCCAGATCTAGGTCGACTATTTGTGCATGTGTTGTCAGGTCTAGGACTTGAACTTCCAGTGCTTGGGCTTTCGCTTTGTTTGCCAAGTTTTCTTTCTTTTCTATGCTGAGTGCTTTCCTCAGCTCGGCTACCTCTTTTTTCAGGGCACACACCTCCTCGCTGTCGTTTGCTGGCGGCGCCACTGGTGGCGGGCTGTTTGCGATGGCGACGTGCTTGGGTGCATGTGCTTGCGCCGTGAGTGTGGCCTGAAGTATGCGTATGTCCGACTGGATTTCTTGCGGTGATTTTTTCTGGGATTGGTTCCACCTGACAACTTTAATAGGTGTGTTGGTCAGGTTAGCCTCTCGCCATGCTATTTTGGTAGCTTTGAGTGCGGGGCAACCTTGGTATCTGGAGCTGTGGTTCCCTTTACAGTTCGCACATTTCCGTTCCAGGTTGCTGGCCTTCCAGTTGGGGTCGTCTTTAGATTTTTGGCATTCTTTAGCCCAGTGATTTTGTGAGCAGAACTTGCAGACCGGAAGTCGGTTCCTGCAATTCCTAAGAGAATGTCCAAAGACCTGACATTTGGGACATTGGGTCACACGGGGAATAAACTTCTCAAAGAATTTTCCTTTACCGTTGATAAGAATGTTTGCGGGTAGGTCTTTTCCGGCTATAGTGACTTTCAAAATGGAGGTGGGATCACCGTTTCCCTTCTTAATCCTGTCTACGCTGACTATGTCAAGATTCGGATTCTCCAGCCTCATTATGTCTGTAACTCTCGCCGTTTCTAGTCTCGTGTCAACGCCTTTCACTGCAATGACTATAGTTTCTTTCATGATCTCAATTGCCACCTTGGCTTCGTTCGCGCAGGTCACGAATTGACGCTCGCTCGAATTTTTAAGTCGTGTGAGGAGGTTTCCTGTTATCGCCGCACAGTTGAGGAAGGCAATAAAGAAGGCGTTCATTACATTGATTCGGCTAACCGATTTGCTGCCAGTGCCCACTTCGACGGCTGCAATGAGTTCATGCTGATCAAGTTTAAACAGCGACATCTGCGGCGTATCGACTGGTGTGATTTTCACCCGAATTACCGCAGCGTCGTTTGCCAGTTTCGGTGTTGGTACGTAAGTTTCCGGGATCGGAGCCAGGCCCTTGGGCAGCCTCCCCTTTGTTGTCTGTACCGCCACCGCCTTCCGGGGTGTGGTCACGGCTGACGTTTTCTGGGGTGCGGCCCCAGGGATTAACTTGCTTGAAGTGTTTTTGGGTTTGGCCGCTCCCCCGGTTACTTTCTCGGCATAGCTTTTGCCCTGGGTAGCAGCTGCTTTTGCCGGTTCTGTGGGGGCGGTCCCCTGTGATGGCGGTCCTGGCGTTTCAGGTGCGCCGGGCCGGTCAGGCATGTCGATGTTGGTTTCTGGCTCTCTAGAGCCGGCTCTTGAATTGGCCCTCGTCGTTGGCATTTTAATTTGCTCAGTAACTTGAAAAGTTTGTAAAATTTTATGATTGTTTTTAGAGGTTAAACGCACGCCCTAAGTCACGGTTTAAAGTGTTTATGAAGTAGACTATAATTACCTAGGGCGTTGTTCCTTCCTCTGGTGATCCTCGGCTCGGTATGTTCCAGTATACCGAGACTTCTTGTGATGTCCTTGGAAAATATAACACTGGTCACCTGTGTAGATCGTGCTGCTTGGCAGCTAACCAAGCCCGACCGTTCACCGAGCCAATTTCAAGCGATCGATACCTTTCCTCGAGTAGCCAGCCGGACAGATCAAGCCGTGTAGGAACTCAGCGATCTATGTCCGTGCAATGGCGTACCGATTCTGGCAGAGTCAGCCGAAAAGGTCTGAGCGACTGAGTCTGGATGGTAAGCAAACCTTGCTACTCGATCACAGAGACTATTACTAGTAGCAGTGGGGCAACGAACTCCCACTACTACAATCGATTACAAAATGGTACTGTATCTGGCTACTGAAACTCCACCCGCAACGCCGAATGTCGAACAACCAGTCAAGACAGACTCAGCCGAATGTCAAGCGAATCGGTGTCAAGTATCTGATTATCGAGAATCGGGCTACGAATGGAGAGACAGCGTTCAAGCGTAAACGAGAGGTGCGTTCGTGTCGACAGTCTGCGCTCGTTGAAGTTGTTGTTGTTGCAGGCGTTGTTTCTGATGACTGCTTTTTGTTCTGTTTTGCCCAGTCCCGTGAACACTGTGTTAGGGCTGCTGGTGCCTCTTTTTGCCGCTCTGTCTGCTGCTTCGTTGCCTTCGATACCTATGTGAGCTGGGATCCAGCCAATGGTTACCTGGCATCCCAGGCTCCTCAGCCTGGTTGACAAAGTCAGGATTTCTTCTTTCAGGTCTTGTCGGCTCACTTTCGAATAGTCCTTTAATGACTGGACAGATGACAGCGAGTCGGTGAGGATAAGGAGCTTAATGGGCGGCCTTTCGCAGGCTAGCTCCAGTGCTTTTAGTATCCCTACCAGCTCTGCCGTGCATACTGCTGTATCGTCAGTGAGCCTATATTCGTGGGTTGTTTTTAAGGCTGGTATGAAGACCCCTGCGCCGACCGCACCCGTACTGGTTTTGGAGCCGTCTGTGTAGATAATCATGGTGTCTACTTCAGCATTCCGGATGTACTCGTCGACTCTCGACCTTGCATCGAGGATGGCCTGGTTTTTGTCGATTTCGTGCGCCAGGCTTTCGTCCGTGTACGGAATTTTGAGCTCCCAGGTTGGGGTGGTCGGGTGGTACCTTATACCGCTGTTGTTGATGGTGTTCAGTTCTGCTGCCGTTTTCCAGGACTAAGCTTGAAATTTTTGTTTGATTTTATACGATACGATACGATTCTAAATGTCGTCATTTCCGCCGTTTCTTTCTCTAGCCTTCTCTGGGTCTCGAGTGAAGTCTGCAGGATGCTTCTCAGGTCAATCATCTCGTCCCTATCTTGAGACCTGAGTGAATTGATTCTTGCGATCTCTTTTCGCAGGGACTGTATTTCTTCTCTCAGTTGCGTGGTTTCGTTGTTGTTAACAGTGGTCGGCCTGGGTGCCTGTGGTCTTCGTATCGGCTCCTGGTTGTGGGTGGCCCTGGCGGAGGTGTTCGCCATCGCTCTCTTGATCTCTTTCAAATAAGGGCACCCCATG
>CAJHNH020000741.1:20000-237669 GCA_905116865.2 Candidula unifasciata
ACCGGAATATGACCGAAGTCCGGAAGTCAGCGAACTACCACGTGTTTCCGCCGGAAGTCGCATTCAGGAAGCGCGAAGAAGAGCAATGTTGGCGAAAACATTCTCATCAATGTTTTTTATAATTCCACTTTGTTGGTGATATTTCCGATCCATTTCAGACTTTTTATTTCCCTCTGCCTGGAGGTCTACAAATTCTCTTTAATCCAGATTTGCTTGTGTTAATGCTTGGCTAGTAATTCGGATCGTGTGGGACTTTTTTGAAAATCTGTTTTTCTTTCTCCAGTTCAATACATGAAAGCGTCTTGAAAATCTAAGATTTAATAACATGCACACATTCCGTTAAATATAGCCAAGTGAATTTAACTCAAAACAGTTTACCTTATCGTATCCCATATTGCTCGATCTTTAAAACAAAATAATCACTTGTTTTCCGTGAATCCCTAGTCATCTCCAGCAAACAAAAAAAAAAAAAAAAAACTATTATGGTGACATAAGTAAGAAAAAAAATGTCTACAACACATGGTGTTCCCAAGCGGTCTCCCATCAAAGTACTAACCATGCCCTACGTCGCTTAACTTCGGTGATCGGACGAGAACCGGTGTTTTCAACGTGGTATGGCCGTAGACGAAGACATAATTACACCAGAAAAATATATAATTCGTGTCAATCTTAGCCATTTTTGAGACCTCTTACGAAGAAATCTCCAAGACCTCATCCACTGCTGCAGGCTGCTTTTCTGGGGGATCGAACGAGCTTCTCTATTCATAATCTGTTCACAATTGTCTGTTCATGTCCGCTTTAATTTGATGTAGGTGCTGTGACGCTCAACTGCACGTGGCAGAGCACGTGACTCAGGCCTATACTTGTCAATGCCGGTTTCAACACAGAAATTGTTTTCCCATGCTGAAGACCTCACGAAGTAGATAGGATCAACGTTTACTCAAAAATCATGAAATCAGTCCGGAAGTAGACTTCGATTGTTAGACCTCTCGTTTACGCTTGGGTCTCTCATTCGTAGCCCGAAACAGTACTGAAAATTCGCTTGATAAATGACATTCCGGGTGGAGTTTCAAATTACAGACCATTTTGTAATCGGAGTTGTTACACTATAAACACTTTAAACCGTGACTTAGGGCGTGCGTTTAACCTCTAAAAACCTCTAAAAACAATCGTAAAATTTTACAAACTTTTCAAGCTACTGAGCAAATTAAAATGCCAACGACGAGGGCCAACTCAAGAGCCGGCTCTAGAGAGCCAGAAACCAACACCGACATGCCTGACCGGCCCGGCGCACCTGAAACGCCAGGACCGCCATCACAGGGGACCGCTCCCACAGAATCGACAAAAGCAGCTGCTACCCAGGGCAAAAGCTATGCCGAGAAAGTAACCGGGGGAGCGGCCAAACCCAAAAACACTTCAAGCAAGTTAATCCCTGCGGCCGCACCCCAGAAAACGTCAGCCGTGACCACACCCCGGAAGGCGGTCTCGGTACAGACAACAAAGGGGAGGCTGCCCAAGGGCCTGGCTCCGATCCCGGAAAGTCACGCACCAACAACGAAACTGGCAAACGACGCTGCGGTTATTCGGGTGAAAATCTCACCAATCGATACGCCGGAGGCGTCGCTTTTCAGTCTTGAACATCGTGACCTCATAACAGTCATCGAAGCGGGCATCGGCAGCAAATCGGTCAGCCGAATCCTTGCAATGAAGGCATTCTTCATTGCATTCCTCAACTGTGCGGCGCTCACAGGAGACCTACTCACACGTCTCAAAAATTCAGGCGAGCAACAATTCGTGACCTGCGCGCACCAAGCCAAGGTGTCAATTGAAATCATGAAGGACACAATTGTTATTGCTGTGAAAGGCGTGGACACGAGACTTGAAACGGCGAGAGTTACAGACATAATGAGGCTGGAGAATCCGAATCTTGAAGTAATCAGCGTAGAAAGGATTAAGAAGGGAAACGGTGATCCCACCTCCATTTTGAAAGTCACTCTAGCCGGAAGGGACCTACCAGCAAGCATTTTTATCCACGGGAAGGGAAAATTCTTTGAGAAGTTTATTCCCCGTGTGACCCAATGTCCCAAATGTCAGGTCTTTGGACATTCTCTCAGGAATTGCAGGAACCGACTTCCGGTCTGCAAGTTCTGCTCCCAAAATCACTGGGCTAAAGAATGCCAAAAATCGAAAGACGACACAAACTGGAAGGCCAGCAACCCGGAACGGAAATGTGCGAACTGTAAAGGGAACCACAGCTCCAGATACCAAGGTTGCCCCACACTCAAAGCCACTAAAATAGCATGGCGAGAGGCAAACCTGACCAACACACCCATTAAAGTGGTCAGATGGAACCAGTCGCAGAAAAAATCACCGCAAGAAATCCAGTCGGACATACGTATACTCCAGGCCACACTCACGGCGCAAGCGCATGCACCCAAGCACGTCGCAATCGCGAGCAGCCCGCCACCAGTGGTGCCGACAGCAAACGACAGCGAGGAGGTGTGTGCCCTGAAAAAAGAGGTAGTCGAGCTGAGGAAAGCACTCAGCGTAGAAAAGAAAGAAAACTTAGTGAACAAAGCGAAAGCCCAAGCACTGGAAGCTCAAGTCCGAGACCTGACAACACATGCACAAGTAGTCGACCTAGATCAGGAAGAGGCGAAACGCCGCATAACCGAGCTCGACAACAAAGTTGAAAAAGCTAGATCCGAACCAGACCACCAGTGGGAGGCTCTCCTCAACAAACTGTACTCGACTATCGACGACAAAATAAAAACCGGCATAGACGAATATGCACGCTTCAACAGCCCCCCTCGAGATGACACCGAGGAAGAAGAAACATCGGCAGACACAAGTGCCGCGGGCAGTGACCCGTCTGACAGCGAAAACCAGCCAGACGCCCTGTAGACACACACACAAGACCATTCAAAAACGCACATAACCAACAGACCAAAAACCGACAATGAAAGACACCAATATAAGAATTGTCCAGTGGAACTGCAGGGGAATCAAGAACCTTCTAGGCATAATTAATCAGCTTGAGGGTGACTTAACAATCATAGCCCTGCAGGAGACACTCCTTAAACCCAAAGACCGATTCAAACATCACGGTTACACCATCTACAGACACGACCGCACGAAGGACACAAGAGGCGGGGGAGTGGCAATCCTCGTACCCAACCGAATCCGAGTGATCAGTCAAGAGACTTTCGACACGAAAAACTGTGAAGTCATATCAGTGACGATCGCCGGCATTCGGAAAGAACTAAAACTAATAAACGTGTACTGCCCAGCTGGGAAACTACGCTACTACCACTACCTCTACCTGTCCGCTGGCGAATAACAACGTAAATGCCAAAGCTGTAACACAAATCTCAAATTAGTATATTTTCAGGTGGAAGTAGACAGCGGAACCCACCAAAGGCCACCCGACGCTCTGAAGCAGCTAGCCAAGGGCATTGCACCAAAGGGTACCAGCACCAGGGAATTCCTGTCTAACTTACGCCACCTTAAATGTATCTATAACAATGCCTTTCAGTCCCATTTCAGACCCTGCCCTAAGGCCGAAAACCAGCGTGAAGGCCTAAGTGATTACCAAAACTTTAATTAACATTCTTTCAGGCAGAAGTAGACAGCGGAACCCACCAAAGGCCACCCGACGCTCTGAAGCAGCTAGCCAAGGGCATTGCACCAAAGGGTACCAGCACCAGGGAATTCCTGTCTAACTTACGCCACCTTAAATGTCTATAACAATGCATTTCAGTCCCATTTCAGACCCTGCCCTAAGGCCGAATACCAGCGTGAAGGCCTAAGTGATTACAAAAACTTTAACTAACATTCTTTCAGGCAGAAGTTGACAACGGAAACCACCAAAGGCCACCCGACGTTCTGAAGCAGACCGCTGAAGACATTGCACCAAAGGGGACCAGCACTCGGTAACTCCAGACTCTCTTAAGCCACCCCCCCCCCCCCCCCCCATCACATGAACATTAACAATGCCTCTAGTTTTATTTCAGGACACTGGATCTCACCCCACGAGAAGTTCCAGCGACGAGAAGCCACATCTCTCAATCTATCTGTCACTCTCAATTCTCCCGACCAAGTCCAGAGTGAGTGAGAGGTAGTAGCCTCACTATAAACTACCAGCTACTGATACGTTGCCTCAGTTTTAGCTCAGCTGTCGCTTGAGAGGAGGGTCACAGGTTCACTCAGTCACTGGTGTTGATCGCTGCTTCGTTCGGCTTGATCTGCCAGGGCTGAAAGCTGTAGTGGTCCCAAATCTCGAGTCGATACGCCGACTAAAAAGTCCGATTGTCCCAGCACTAAGCCTTGTGTACTGCTCTGAACACCCTGGGAGGTCTACTTTTAAGTGGTCCTCCTAACCAGGCTTGTTGCTTAGCAGAGGGCAAGCTTTTTGCGAGAAGCTAAGACCGATTGAGACGACACATCCACCAAGAAGTCAGCAGAGCCCGGATCAAGATTTGTGAGTATAGTCTACCATTAAACCACTTCAAATCCTTGATTAGGGCTTAGCCTACCTAAAACTCAAAAACCGGGACTGAAATGTCGAAAACACCGCCGTTAGCGACGAGAAGACAAACGAGAGCAAGCTCCCAGGAGCCAGGCATCTCAACCAAATTCAACGCTTGGAAAGCCCGCAGCAAAACCACTAAAGAGACGGTTAATCAGGTGACAGAAAAGGACCCGAAACCACAGGCAGCAACAGACCAGAAAGAAAAGGCTAGTCGGGTATCGAATAAGGAACCCAAAACTAATGTAAAACCGGACCAGGAAGCGGAGGAGGACACCATAGCTAAGGCTACCCTGCCCACCCCCCATAAGCACAGCGACCAGCCAGAGGAATCACTGACAGATTGCGCTCCCTCATACGCCAAAGCAGTGTCGGAAGGGGCAACCAAACAACAACCGGCCATAAGAACTGTCAAAACCCGAATCACCACCCCCTCGGCTGCGACCCATGTACCACCGCCCAAACAAAACCGCGGTACAAAGATTAAAGTGACGCAGACAAAGGGCTCCGCGGCCTCCCTTGGAGAACTCACCGTCGACCAAGTTAAATCGGCCCTAGAACCCTGTGTCGGCACCGGGTCAATAGCCTATGTCTCCTCACGAACACAGAGGGAAAGTTTCTTTATTATCGTGGACAGAAACCAACGTTCAACACCCCTTTTAAAGGAAATAATCGATTCCAAGGGAGGAGTGTGCCGAACTCTGCAACATGACCTTGAAGTCAGATTAGAGAAGGCCACACCGGAGTCATGCGTTGTCGCGAAGGGATTCCCCCTAACAGCAGACGACCAACTTACCGACACCCTCAGGAAAGAAAACCAGATATGGCAGATAACTCACGCAGTCCGATTGACCAATAGAAATGGCCAACCAACGAGAGCGATAAAAATAACGCTAGCTGGAACGGAGACGCCATCTTGCTTGAATTACCAGGGGCACAAAAAACTATGTGAAATCTTCATACCACCCCTACTGCAGTGTACCCAGTGCCAGCTGTTCGGCCATGGTTTTAAATCATGCCGAAACAAGCCAGTATGCCGTCTATGCAGTGGGAACCACTGGTACCGAGATTGCGAGAAAAAACTAAATGACAATTACAAAAAACCAAACATAGACAGGAAATGTTCTAACTGTGGAGGGAACCACAGCGCCAGGTATCTGGGCTGCCCCAAGCGTAAAGATGCACAGAAGGCATGGAGAGAATCAGTAATAACCAAAACCCCTCTGAGGGAAGTAAAATTCCTCCAAGCACAGCCTAAAACCATACTTGATCTAGCCTCTACCATGAGAGAAATCCAAACAAAGGTAGGGAAGCTAGCTACCACCGCGGCTCCAACCAACAGCCAACCAATAAACGAAAAATCAGAGGCGGTCACGGCGATTGAGAGCCTCAAGAGAGAGCTCCTCATCGAAAAAGAGAGACACCGACAGAGCGAAACCCAACTAAGAAATGAGCTAAAAGAGGTGAAAGAGGCGATCAGTGAACTTAAAAAACTGAACCAGGACAATATAATCAAGATCAACACCCTAGAGAAAGCTCTAACCACCTGTGAGCACCCATTAGAAGAGGGTCATGAATATGAACCAATCCTCGATAAGATCCTACGAATAGCCGACGTAAACATAGCCAAGAGAATCAAAGATATGGAGAACGCGTACTGGCCCAAAAACAGCCCCAATTCAAGCATGACCAGTGACGAATCCACCGAAGCGTCGGACCAAGAAGCCAATACAGCCTAAAGGCGAACTGAGAACCTTAGCCCGCTTGTAAAAACCATCATGGCCGACAACCGTGTTCAAATAATACAGTGGAACTGCAGAGGCGTGAAGAAACACCTCCCAGGCGTAATGAATACCCTGGGTGACAACAACACAATTTACGCCCTGCAGGAAACCCACCTAAAAGCCAGTGACAATTTCAATAGTCCCGGCTACCACACGCTCAGATACGATAGGCCCACCGAAAGAGCAGGGGGCGGGGTCGCGCTGCTGATCCGCAAGAACTGGGTCCTGATTGAGCACGAAGCCTTCTCTACAGCCAACCTAGAAGCGGTTCGCGCCAAGATAGCTCTCGACAACAGAACGCTCAACATCGTAAACGTCTACAGCCCATCAGGTAGTTTTGATGCAAAAGACGCAAAAGCCCTACGGGAGCGAATGAGCGCCAACATGCTAATCCTGGGAGACCTGAACGCGCACCATTCTTTATGGGGAGAATTCAGGGCAGACCGAGCCGGCAACAAAATAGCCGAATTCATTGAGGCTAACAACCTTACGGTCCTCAACGATGGATCCATAACACGAGTGAACCCCCACCCGGGACAAAGAGACACAGCAGTAGATATCACCCTGGCCACTCCAGAGATGGCTGGGTGCACATGGACTGTGTCAGAAAGTTCTAGTTCCGACCACCTGCCGATCATCATATCCACACGAGCGGTACCTCTACAGAACCCCGAAAGTCTCCGACCGAAATTCTTTTTTAAAAAAGCGCGATGGGAGGCATTCCAGAGCGAGATCGGCGAGACCGAACTCAAAGTTCACCCGGATGAAAACATAGATGAGTACGCAGAAAGAATCACAGAAGCGATTCTAAAAACTGCGATTAAACACATTCCGAACAAAAACATGCCCGTTAAGCTAACAGGTGCGATAAGGGAAAAACCAAGACCAAACCAAGAGAAATGCAAGAAAGCAGTAGGTTGGTGGAACGAGCTCTGCACTACAACGCATGCAGACATGAAAAAAGCACTCCAGAGATACAGGCGTACCAGAACAGTTGCCGACCGCGACCGATACAAAATAGAGAGGAACAGAGCCAATAGGGCAGTAAAAAAAGCCAAAGAAAATAATTGGAAGACATTCTGCCAGAACCTCACACCTAACACCCCGTCGAGCGCAGTATGGAACCAGATAAAAGCCTTACGGGGATCAGGACAGAGGAAGCAGATCCCGACACTAAAGTCTCCCGACTTAGCAATCTCCGACAAGGAAAAGGCTGAAGTGTTCGCCCGACATTTCCATTATGTCAGCTCCGACGAGAAAGCGGGAGATCAGGAAATAGCCAGACGAAGACAAATCAGGGACAAAATACAACCCCCACCGAACACTGCAGACCCTCCGAATTACATGGATGCAGACATCACGGTTGACGAAGTCGTCTCAGCTACCCACGAGAAATCCAACACAGCGGCGGGTCCAGACATATTAAGCTACGCAATCCTAAAAATGCTCCCGTTAAAAACCTTCACGACCGTAACAGATCTATTTAACCTAGTGTGGCGGGGTGGCGTAATTCCTAAACAATGGAAACGGGCAACTGTCGTACCCATCCTTAAACCAGACAAGGACCCCCAAAGGGTCGACTCGTACCGCCCGATCTCGCTCACCTCACACCTGGGAAAAATACTGGAAACGGTCGTCAAAAACAGAATGGCCTTTCACATGGAGAAAAACAAAATCTTCAGTGTCACGCAATCAGGATTCAGGGCTGAAAGATGCACAATGGACCAGATCATTCGGCTTGAAGATCACGCCAAAAGGGGGTTCCGACACAACAAAAAAACGATCGCTGTCTTCCTAGATCTAGCGCAAGCGTACGATCAGTGCTGGAGGGAGGCAGCGATCGCCAAGCTTCACAAAGTTGGGATCAAGGGCCGAACGCTGCAGTATGTAAGAAACTTTCTACAAGATAGATCTTTCTCTGTCCTCGTTAGAAACGAAGAATCCTCCTCTTACATACAGGAAAACGGCACCCCCCAGGGTTCAGTGATCTCGCCTATGATCTTCAACATCTTGGTGAACGACATGAGCGAGGCGATCACCAACACCGAGGTCGAACTCTCCCAATTTGCGGATGACTGTGCTCTATGGTGCAGCGACCAAAAAATTGTAACAACACGCAACAGGCTGCAAACCGAAATAAACCATGTCGCCGCCTGGATGCAGAAATGGGGATTTCAAATCAACGCGACCAAATCGGTTATGATGATTTTTAACCCCAAACGGGTCAGAAGCTACGACCCCTATGATAGCCGCATAACCATAAATGGCCAAACCATTGAGAGAAAACCCCATACCAGATTTCTAGGCATGATGCTCGATCAACAACTCAGCTGGAGCATGCATATTCAACTAACTGCAGAACGCTGCAAACGTTACTGCAACATTCTAAGAATAATTAAAGGATCTGGGTGGGGAGCTCACACAAAAACGATGGTTATGTTTTATAAGGCGTTCATTAGGGGAAACCTAGATTACGGCTCCATAGTGTATGGTGCAGCAAGCGATAGCGCCCTGAAAAAGCTCGACAGCGTCCAAGGCCAAGCGCTATCGACTATCATAGGCGTTGGGCGAAGTACCTGCAGAGAAGCTATGGAAGTCGCCCTAGGCATCACCCCTCTAAAGCTGCGGAGAAAGCAACTTACGCTCAACTACTGGATGAGCACAGGCCTACAACCTGACCACCCAGCCACCAAAGCATTTAAGCCCAATCGGTATCCATGGGAACATGTGACGAAGCCATTACAGACATTTAGAAGGCCGACAGCCTGGATCACCGCCAGGGAGTTCGAGCACGCGGATATAGCAGACGACATAAGACAACACAGAAAATTTCACAGGACCGTGCCCCCGTGGGAACTTACTCTACCGACTACCGACACCAGTCTCACCAAACTAATCTCTCGAAACACAGAGCCGAACGAAGCTAGGAGACTAGCCGAAAACCTCATCAACAACTTACCGACTGAGTCCCTAGCAGTCTACACAGATGGTTCCAAAAACGAGAATGGAGAGGCTGGCGCCGGGATAGTCGTCCCTGCCCAAATGATAGAATCAAGCTACAGACTACCAGAGAACACGGCGGTATGCACAGCCGAACTGGTTGGAATTCTAAAAGCCTTAGAAATGGCGGCGAACAACCCGCCGGTTAAACTGTGTATCCTCACGGACTCCCTGTCGTCGGTGCTGGCCCTGAAAGGACATAACAGATGCAGCAGACCCGACATAAAGGAGTCTATTCTAGTAGCCAGCTCCACACTACAACAAAAAGGATGCGAAGTGTCAATTACCTGGATACCAGCCCATAAGGGGATACCAGGTAATGAGTGGGCAGACCGAGCAGCCAAAAAAGGGTTACAGAGCCAGAACGTAGTTGATGTCGCTTTAGGAAAGGATGAATGTAAATCCCTCATTAAAAAATACATCCTCGGTCAGTGGATTTCGCAGTGGAAACAGTGCAAAAAGGGGAGGCACGCCTTCATGACACTTAGGGAACCCAGCCTAAAGTCCCAGATCAAGGAACCCACCAAAATTCCATTAATCAACAAACTCTGGAGACTAAGGCTGGGAGTCTGGAAAGACAAAACCAGCAGCCCTATGTGCACCGAATGTTGGGAGCACGACACCACCAAGCACTTTCTATTATCTTGCAAAAAACACGAAAACGAAAGGAGAGAGCTGATCAACTACTTCCAACTGACAAACCAACAAATGACTACCAAAACGTGCCTCCAGGTCAAAAACTGCCCAGCTGTACAAAAACTGGTTAAACAGTTCATAAGCAGAACGACAAGCAGGGATACACACCTTGGATGACCAGTACTGACGACCGACCATGCTACTCTGAAGATGAACCATACAAGGCGACGGCCAGCAAGCTATCAGTCTCCCTCAATCTACCGACCTAACTTTATTTCCTAAAAAACCTTCAGCTGACTTAGCACCATCCGGGCATCTTCTCTATATATCCACTACTTCCTTGTCATGTTCTAAAACTGAATCTCTATATGTATGCCATGTAAGTTTTCCATGTACCCCGTTTTTATTCAAAAACACACACAATACAAACAAACGGCAGCATTTGTAAAAATACACGCTCACAAATACCAACAAGCAAAGCACGCAAACACTACACTGAACACACACGATTTGAAAAAAAAAAAAAAAAAAAAAAAAAAAAAAAAAAAAAAAAAAAAAAGGCCAAAACAGAAATGCTCGGCCAAAAAAAAAAAAAAAAAAAAAAAAAAAAAAAAAAAAAAAAAAAAAAAAAAAAAAAAAAAAAAAAAAAAAAAAAGCTAACGCACAAGCACATGCATGATGCGAAAAAATAAAAGCACCAAAAAGATGTTAAGTGGGGTCCCTGAAAAGGGCCTTGTTTTGGGGTCCGCAAAGTCACGGGCTTATCGGTTTCGAGGTGGTGTGGAAGGTGACAGCCTAGGAACAATCAATGATCGCTAGCAGGCAAACAGCTGAAAACAGTAAGACTGCTCAAAAAACCAAAAGCACCAGGCGGAGGAAGACAGCAAAACAAATAACCATGAATAAATAACACCCAAAGGATTAAAGTAAAAGATTAAGGAGACCAAAGAAGGGACTGCTTTGGACCTCCCCCATGATATTAGGATCTTTGTGGACATCAACCGACCGGAGGTGACAGTGGTGGTGAAAGGAGTGCCTCTGGCTGAGGATGAGGAGAGGACCGCTGAGGAACTGAAGAAGGAGAACCCGAGTGTAGAGTTTAGGGAGGTGTCCAGGCTGAGCACCACTGAGGGCAAACTGACCACTGTACTCAAGGTCAGATGTGGAGGCACAAGAGTCCCTGAAAAGGTAATGTATCAAGGTAAGATAAAATACTGTGAGCTGTTTGTCCCATCTCTGCCACATTGTGAAAAATGCTGGCGTTTCTTTCACAGCAGGAGAGACTGTCGAGCCAAGGAGCCATCATGCAAATTTTGTGGGGGCAAACACTGGGCAAAGGACTGCGTCAAGGCCAGGGAGGACACTCAATATAAGGAGAGGAACCCTAACAGGAGATGCGTTAACTGCAGTGGGAACCACAGTGCCAGATACCTAGGTTGCCCGGAGAGGAAGAAGGCTATGGGCATCTGGAGAGAGGCCATATTGACTCAGACATCAGTAGTAATGGTGAAATGGAGGCACCATCAGAGGGACAATACAACTAAGGCCATCACACGAATGGAACCAATCAGGATGGTGGACAGCAGCTGTGGACCAGGACCAGCCAATGAGGGAATAGATGATAAGGAATTGGACCAAGGAACTGAAAGACGTAGCGCTGAGGAGGTCAGCAGTCCACCCAGTCTAACCCCCACGGAAGAAGCAAGGCTCCCGAACCTCGAACCCACGCAGTCTCACCCTCCCCCTGCATCACCCACCCCTTCTGATTCTGACACTGACTCAGACACTGATGTGCCACCCACCCCAACTCCCTCTGTCACTCCCCACCCTGATGTGGCACCCACCCCAACCCCGTCTGCCACTCCCCACCTTGATGTGGCACATATCCTACCTCCATTGGCTACTCCCCAGCCAACTGTGGTACCCACCCTACCTTCCCCTCCCACACCCCGCCCTGCTGGCCCAGCTCCATTTCCACGTCAGTGCCCCCCTGGTTGCCCATGCACCAAGCCCACAGCTGGAGGCTTGGCCGCTCCCCAGCCAACTGTGGTACCCACCCCACCTTCCCCTCCCACACCCCGCCCTGCTGGCCCAGCTCCATTTCCACGTCAGTGCCCCCCTGGTTGCCCATGCACCAAGCCCACAGCTGGAGGCTCGGCCGCTCCCCAGCCAACTGTGGTACCAACCCCACCTTCCTCTACCACGCCCTACCCTGCTGGCCCGGCTCCCGCCACACGCCAGTGCCCTCCTGGATGTCCATGCACCAAGCCCCCACCCCCAAGCCGATTTGCATGCCGACCACCCTTTTACCATGTCTGTATGCCTATCCCGGCATGTGCGCACTATGCGGAGATTGAGAAAATACTAGCGGCGAATGCAGATTTCAATACAATGCTGGGTAGAGTATCAACAGAAAGGAACAAACTGAGGAAGACAGTGCAGGACCTTACCGGGGAACGTGATAGGATGGAAAAGGAAATGGACGATATGAGGAATGAAATAAGGAGACTAAAAGAACAGACCGGACAGACAAAAAAAGGAGAGGACCCAGAAACTAAAACAACACCTATTGACAAAGCAGATCTTTATAAGAGAAAGGAAGTTCTGGAACTCCTAGCATTTAAAAAGAACTTCGAAAAAAGAGTGAATCAGTCCAGCAAGCAAGGAGGAATTACTGACAGTGCAGGGACTACGAGGCAGGTGAAGGGAGGTACAGGCATCAACAAATCTGCCAATGCTCCCCCTCTCAGACCCAATGTACCCAAACCCGCACAACACCAACCACCTCCAGCTGTACCATTCCGACCCAGGCATGGAACTTACAGGCCAACTGTGAGACCTGCCACTAACCTACCCAACACCAGTGGGCCACACCTTCACCGACCATCCTCCGACCTACCCTATTCCAGCGACCTACGCTCCTACCGAGATTACCCACCTCTTGACTACGCCCGCCCTCGTCTTCAGCACCAGCACCCTCAGCAGCATGCGCCCCACCAGCGCATCCCCCACCCTGCACGCCACCAGCCCATCCCACACCCTGCACGCTACCAGCCTCCACCCCAGCACCAGCATTCCCAACCCCATGCACCGCTCCAGCGCAATCCACACCCCACCCGTCCTCACCCCCAGCACCAGCACCACGGGCCTCATGCTCCACCCCAGCGCAACCACCCCTACCCCCGCCTTTATGTTCACAGATATTGAATGTTGTGTTGTCTCTATCTAACTAGATAAATAGAAAACTAAAGACACCAGTCAGTCAAACCCACACTAAGCCTAACCAGACACACAAAATCACCAAAATTCAATCCTAGAGTAGTGAATAAACAAGACCTGCAGATAATTCAATTTAACTGCAGAGGAGCTAAACTTAACCTACCAGCAATGATGTCAGATTTCCAGGGCGAGTGTAATATACTAGCCTTCAAGAGAAACAAACCTGAAACCAAAAGATACCTTTAAACTCCCAGGATATAAAATATTCAGGAATGATAGAGAAATAGGCAATGGAGGTGGCGTAGCCATCCTCATCAATAAGGGAATAAGAGAAATAACTCAGGACAAGTTCAAAACTAAAAACTTTGAAGGTCTGTGTGTAGAAATAGCTTGCAAACCTCAAAACCTAAAGATAATTAACATCTACTGCCCAAAAGGGGAGATAGAGGAGAATGATCTTAAAGCAATAGAAAACAGGATAACCACTAACACAATAATTGTAGGCGACTTCAACTGCTCACACCCCTTATGGGGTGGCAGAATAGAAAGTCTGGCAGGAAAAGAACTATTAGAATTTATTGAAGATAATCAACTAACAGTACTCAATGACGGGTCGATAACAAGGATTAACCCAATTCCAGGTAATAGACACTCGGCTATTGACCTTACACTAGTAACACAGAGTTTAGCTGGAAGCCAATGGAAAGTTTTTTAGAGGACACCTCAAGCGACCATCTTCCAATTTTAACGAGAATTAAAACCCAACCAACAAAATATGAAACTAGTAACAAACCTACTTTCAATTTTAAAAAAGCAAAATGGGATAAAGTTATAGATGAACTTAATAATACAGAGTTGGTTAGAGCTGAAGGTGAAAACATTGATACTTTTGCTGAAAGAGTGACTAATACAATACTAAAAGTAGCAACAAGAAATATTCCAAATAAAAACATGCCTACCCATCTTCTTGAGGGAGGAAATAAGATTTTAACTAACAACAATAAAAGAAACGTAAACAAGAACCCTGTTGCATGGTGGACGCAAGAATGCACTGAGGCGACAGATAAACGTAAAAGGGCTCTGCAGGACTATAGAAAATTCGGGTCAACAGAAAGATGGCAAGAATATGTTAAACACAGAAATGCAACTACCAAAGTCATTCGCAAAGCTAAGGAGGCGCACTGGAGGACATTTTGCCAAAAATTGAACCCTGATACTCCAGCAACTGAAGTGTGGAATCAGATTAAAGTCATTAAAGGAGACAAAATAAAAGAAAGGATCCCTACAATTCAGGTACCCACAGTGGCAATTACTGATAAAGATAAGGCAGATATCTTCGGACAGCACTTCTATGAGGTCTGTTCCAATAATAAACTAAATCAACAAGAACGGAAAAACAGAATGGCTCTTAATAAAGAGATTATGACAACTAAAATCACAATTAAGGAAGAAAATTCATACCTAGATGCAGATATAACTACTGAAGAAGTTAACTCAGCAATACAAGCCAAATCTAACACGGCAGCTGGGGCCGATATTCTAAAAACTATACTATAATGAAAATGCTACCAGCAAAAACCATTAAACAGATTACTGATTTCTACAATGAGATCTGGAAAGAGGGAGAGATTCCAAGAAGATGGAAGGAAGCAACTATCATACCTATTAAAAAGGCTAATAAGGACCCTCAAAAAGTAGACTCATATAGACCAATATCTTTAACATCCCACCTGGGGAAAATATTAGAAACAATCGTCAATAAAAGAATAACATTCCACATGGAGAAAAATAACCTGTTTAGCAAAACTCAGGCAGGGTTCAGATCTAACAGATGCACCCTAGATCAAATTATAAAATTAGAAGATCATGTTAAAAAGTCATTTAAAACAGGAGGTAAGACAATGGCAGTGTTCCTGGATCTGGAACAGGCATATGACCAGTGCTATCGGCCAGCAGCCTTGTTTAAAGCAGCTAAACTAGGATTTACCGGAAGAACGTATAGATATATCCGAAGCTTTCTACAAGAAAGAACATTTTCAGTACTAGTTAATAACGAAAGATCACAAACTTTTGATCAGGTGAATGGAATCCCTCAGGGTGCTGTAATATCCCCTACCCTGTTCAGCATATTAGTAAACGACCTTGATGATGCCATCACGAACAAGGACACGGGACTAACTCAGTTTGCGGACGATTGTGCAATCTACCACAGCCATAATCAGATCCCCTGCGCTAAGAAAAGATTGCAGAAAAGTCTAGACGAAGTTACGCATTGGATGGGAAAATGGGGATTTAAAATCAACGTCGACAAAACAGTAAGCATGATATTCAACTTTAAAAGACAGCTTAATTATGACCCAGAAGAAACGAGACTCCAAATTAATGGCAGAACAGTTCAGCGGACACGTTCGACGAAATTTCTAGGAATGATTCTGGATGAGCAAATGACCTGGGCTAAGCACATCGATGATCTCGTAGTAAAGTGTACAAAGTACAATAATATGCTGAAAATGATTAAAGGAAACGGATGGGGAGCACACCAGGACACCCTAATACAATTTTATAAAGCTTTCGTTAGGGGCAAAATGGAATACGGAAGCATAGTATACGAATCAGCATCAGAGAACAGCAAATGCAAACTTGATAGGATTCAGTGCCAAGCCCTGACTTCCATCATGGGCGCTGGCAAAGGGACATCGAGAGAGGCCCATGGAGGTAGCACTAGGCATCACACCGCTTAACCTCAGAAGGAAACAACTAACTTATAGCTATTGGATGAAAGCGGCCAACGATGCCAGACACCCAGCTTCAGACGCTTTTCATCATAACATTACCCACCTAGGTGACAGACCGGTCAGAGACATACAGAGACCAGCAGCCTGGGACGCTGCACTAGAAATTAACGATGATGAGGACTTAGCTAGGACTCTAGAGGCAAGCGTTAGGTTTGTCCCTCAAATCCCTCCATGGAGACTAGAGCTGCCCAGGACAGACATGAGTCTGATTAAAATTATTAATAAGAATACTGAAACATTTGAAGCCAAAGCAATAACAGAAGAATACATAGACCAGATCCGATCAGACAATCTGGTTGCATACACTGACGGATCAAAGAATGAAGCAGGAGAAGTAGGAGCAGGAGTAATAATCCCACAGTGGAACATACAAAGAGAATATAAAATAACAGATCATGTGGCAGTATGCACAGCAGAACTAGTCGGCATTATGAAGGCACTAGAGATGGTAATTAATAAACCTCCAACTAAATTTACCATACTGACAGATTCATTGTCCTCGGTGCAGACGTTAAAAACACATAAAACTAACAGTAGACCAGATATTAAAGAGACAATCCTGAATCTAACAACTCAGCTCAAGAATAAAGGATGCCAAGTCACCATTGCATGGGTACCAGCACACAGAGGTGTAATTGGCAATGAAAAAGCTGACATAGCAGCCAAAAAGGGAGCAAAATGTGATGTTTTAATAGATGTAGGACTTGGAAAAACAGAAAGGACCAGCATAATCAAACGACATATAATTAAAATGTGGAAACTGCAATGGCAAAGGAGCAATAATGGCAGAGATGCCTACAATAACCTTAAAGAGCCCAGCCTTAACACACAGGTACGGGACAAACTGAAAATTCCAGCCAACAAACTTCTATGGAGAGCTAGATTAGGATGGCACCCAGAGAAATTTACATCTCCACTATGTCTGGACTGCTTTCAAGATAATACTCTAGAGCATTATATAATAAACTGCACTAAGTATAAATTGGAAAGGAAACCCATTGAGGAATTTTTTCTAAAACGCAAACAACAAATTACTGTAAACAAATGTTTAAATGTAGAAAGCAATAAAGACATCCAAAAACTGGTTAAACAATACCTTATTAAAACAAATCAAAACTAAAAAGACCAGATTAGGGATTTACTCAGTATAACAGAAGGAACTGATGAGATGGTAACCCCGAACATCCTAGAGTCAGAGAGATAGTGTAAGTATGATGAGTGCATAGATGTGAACATGGACACATACACAAGGATGAGTGCGTGTAGTATGAGTGCATTTGTGTATAGGATGGATACATAAGACACAGTGTATGTAGGTGGATGGTATGGAATCATATGTGGACGGAACAGTGGGAATATAGTTGTGCGAAAGGTACAGATGAATGAGTACATGGATTTAAATGTATTACTGTATGCATGTATATGTGTGTACGAGTGTGCATGTGTGTATATATATGAGAGCGTGTATACTAATATATTTGTGAGTGTATGAATGACAGTGCAATCAAAGAAACCATAAACTGTGTTGCTGTATGTCTGTTCATTAATGAGAACAAATGGAATGAAGGGTGTAAGCAGCAAGAACGTCATCAACGCACACAATCCACCAAAACATGATACGTCAGTACCGGACAGGTCACATACCAGTAACAGGACATAACTTAAAAGTGACACGACCAGACGAAATTACAGACAAAGCGACACAAAACACATAAGACATGGAAGAGTGAATATCACTACGTGTGGATGTACTCGTTTTTTTTTTTTTTTTTTTTTTTTTTTTTTTTTTTTTTTTTTTTAATGAATGTAAGCACAGGCATTGGTAAACGCATATGAAAGAGTTTGCGTGTGTACGTAATGTCAATTAGGTATGCATATACGGATAAGTATGAAAGGACGTACAAATATGTAGTGTTGTCTGCATGTATGAGTACTCGAGTGCATGTACGCATACACCTAGTTGGGTGCGTCCATATACTCCGGGGATTCATAAACAAAACCATCCCACTCCACAACATGCATACAACATGCACATGACCGACAGGACTCATAACAAAAATATGACTGACAGCAAATAGGGAATACAAGTGACTCGATAATGACAGGACTAGAACGCATAGCCTCCAATACCACCCCATCACTGGGATGATAGCAAAGGTTGGTAACGTGATACACATAGTCCCGGCAAAAAGCCACGCTAGAATCCAGCAAGACGGCAACGACGAGAATTGACTGAAATGGCCTCCCGCTCCCCTTCCCCCCACCTTTCCCTAAATCTTTCGGATGCACTATGAGTTTAACCCCCCAACCCATTCCCACAGAGAGCACTTGAGTTCGTTGCCCAACATGCCACAACAATTCTCATCGCCGATCATTTGGATCTCAAAGCGTGAGCTGGACGGTCCGGTTATAGGTATATTTACGTACACCGGAGCTTAGCTATCAACACAACCCGATCACATAATAACAAATGACGACTGGACTCGCTTAAGACTCCACACAAACTCCCACACACATATCCAATACATGACTAACCCGTTCATATTACAGGAAGACAACTATAAGACCACTATGGTCATACGCGGAAAATTTTCACATTTCGGAACTATTCACATTCAAAAACTGTTTTCAGTACTTTTTGGAAAATTAAAATACTCAAAATTTTAAAACAATAAATGGTGGCCGAAAGGTCGTTGTGTTTGGAAGCTCGCTCTCCTTCGAGATACGCCTAGCCAGATCAAAGGGAGACAGAACAAACAGGAAACACCACGAATGAACAGTCCTTGATTAGTACCTCTGATCAGTTAGCCAAAGGCTTAAAAATGAGCGTTTTTAGAAGCGTTGTATGAAGCTTCCGATCGCTGTGAAATGACGTGAAGACCAGGGAAATTACAAGCGGATGCGAGTTTAGTTTTCAATAGTTACTCTTTTAAAATATGGGAGCCGCTATATCTGCAATGTTGTCTGTAGTGTAGTGTGAACTTCAGCGTATTTTGTAATTCACTCAGCGCCCCGTAAAGTTTGATTTGCATCGATGTTTCTCTTGGCCACAAGTTTTGCCTTGATATGTATTTGGGACAATCTTGGAGGACATGATCTGGTGCGTAGCCTAAGTGACTGATGTGGGCTCTGTGAGTGAGAGGTAGGTGAACGCGTGTCACAACCCAAGAAGTACCAGTGTCGGATTTCCGCAACGGCATAGGAACACTGGTAAAAGAGTCTGGCGCCTCACCATGCAATAGGCTTATTTACAAAGACAGCAGCAGTTTATGCATTTATACTGTCTACAGCAGTCAGCCTATTGTGGAGATAGCTCAAATAAAATAAAAGTGACAAAGTCTTAACAGAATATTACGTGGCAGTCTGGGCAGAGTCTTTGAAACACACCATTTGGGGATTAAATTAGGTTAATTATCTTTTCTAGATATTACTACTCCCTGTGTGGGTCCCGGGGACCCATTAATGAGGAAAACAAGAATAGACCCATTGCCTTCCTAACAAGCATGTCGCAGGAGTCAACTAGTTGGGAGCTTTCTTCGAAGTCGGAGTGCACCGGCTCGAGTGGCCAGGAACAACCAACTGCACACAAATAAGCCAGTAAAATGGATGAACACAAAAATCAGGCACTGGCACAAAGCCTCACATAATGCTTTAGGTCAAAATGGTCGCTAGGCTCGGCCACTTTTTTTTAGCCGTGGCAAATGTTTTTGCTTCTGCCAGACAGTGGCCATTGCATTTTGCTCCATTTTCAGACTGGAAGGATATAGTTACCTTGCCTAGCTTCTGAGTTGAGTGCATGGCGTGACACTGTGAGCTGTGGATTTAATTTGAACTGTGATAAACATTTTGTGTGTTTTTCGTTGGCACAGAAGTGGAGCAACTATGGGGTGACCGGTTTACTATGAAGCTGAAACTAAGATTGCCAGATTACAAAGCCAAAGTCCAAATGGTCAAACAACCACCAGGGCTTACCGCCTTGCATCCAGTGAACAAAGAAGAAGAAGAATAAGATATTAAAACAGAAGACAGAGTAATCTTTTTCTTCTGAGCACTCACCAGCTGTAAACTGAGCACAAACATTTTTAATTGTTTGTTTGACTTTGGCCTTGTTCCAGAACCTAAGATTTGCGTGCACATCAGTTTTATAGACCTGTCTTATTTGTGTGCAGACTGTTGGTTCCTATCCTCTCGGGCAGATGCACCCCAATTTTGAAAGAATCATTGCTCCTATCTGTGCTGGCCAGGCCCTGGAAGAAAGCTGTTTCCAGGAGGATTGCAGATGCAGACAAGTGTTGACCAGTATGAGAGCTGGTCCTGATGCACTGTCACATGTGGTTCAACATCTAATCATCCTACATGTAAGACTGTGCAGTGGTTGAACAACTAAGGACACAGACGTCAAAGCTTCCCCGCATGGGTTCCGGGACCCCAACAAGAATAGACCCACTGCCTATCCAAAAGTGTGTCGTAAGAGTTGACTAATTAGGAGCTTTCTTCGAAATCAGAGTACATCTGCCTGAGAAGCAAGGAACCAACAGTCTGCATGCAAATGAGTCAGATCAGTGAAATGGATGTGCATACAACATTCGACAGGACTAGAGTCCAAAAGCAGATGAACAACCAGAACTTTATATCTGAGTTTACAGCTGGTGAACGTGAAGAAGAAAAAGAAGACGTCAAACATGTGTAGGGTAACCTGACCGAATGCGCTACTTGGCATGGCACATGATGATGTTGATAACAAATAACACACCATACCCTAATTCACTTGTCTGCAGGTCTCAAGGTCTGATGTTTGAATCTGCATCCAGGTGGGTTTATAATCTCTTTCAGTCTCTCAGATTTGGCGACAGATGCCCATTATGGCAATAACCACAATTAAGTATAATACATCAGTGCCTTACTTCTGAAACACACAAAGTACCCTGTGCTGCATGTTCAAATGCGTAGCTAGATTTCCTTAGTGTACTCAGACCAAAATGAAAGGTATAATAACATATAATGTGTTGCTTGCTTGACAAACATGGGTAAAAGCTGATCACATGTGATTTACTTGGGGTAGAAAGAGTGGTGTTATATTAACCCTTTATAACTGAAGTATTAGTTTAACTACCTCTCTTCTAAACTGTCTTTGTTTAACTCCTTTGGATAGAAGTACAACTGCTTTGGATAGAAAGAGTTAAAATTAATATCCTAATAATGAGCGAAGCAGAGCTGGATGAACAGGATCAGTATGTTTTGTAATGTTTGCTTTTTTTTCAACCTATACAAAGTCTACATACATTAAATTATATTCATTTCTTCTTTCATTCAGAACACAAGTTCAAAGCAAATAGGCATTGATTATTTTCAAACATGGATGATGCAAAAGCTATGGAGCTGAAAGTTTATGAGGGAGAAAACCAGGACAGTATGTATTGAACTGCTTATATTTTCACCTTGGTACTTTAAAAAAAAAAATGAGTGTAAAGGGAACACAGTGTGTGTAAGTGAAGTTGATTTAATAACTAGCATTATGTATTTTTTTTTTTAAAATGGAATGAAAGTTAAATGCATTTGAAAACAAATTCCTGAGGAAAATGTGGAGCATAACGTGGGGAATATATTTATAAGACAAAGAAGATGGTGCTATATTAGACACATCCTGAGAAGAAACGAGCAGAAAATCACCAGACAGGCACTGAAATGGAAAATAAAGAGAACTGAGGACAGTTAATGAGGGCCTCCAAATCCTAACAGTTGTTCGCGAGAGATGCCAAAGGTGCTAGACCAGATTCCATTCATCTTCTTTCTTCTTCTTCGCGTTCATCAGCTGTACACTCTGGCGGAAAGTTCTGGTTGCTCGTTCACTACTGAACTGCAGTCCTGCTCCAGAACCTGAGTCGCGTGTGCATCAGTATTACAGATCTCATTCTCTTGAATTACAGACTGTTGGTTCCTTGCCTCTCCGGCAGATGCACTCCGACTTCAACGGAAGCTCCCCAATTAGTCGGCTTTTACGACATGCTTTTGGGGAGGCAGTGGGTCTATTCTTGTTTTCCCCACAATGGGGTCCCGGAACACACACAGGGGTTTTCCATTCATGATATTGAAGAGATTGCACAGGATAGAATGGAATGGATAAATAAACAGATTGTGAGCCCTGTGTGATATATAATTTCAGAACAGGACCAAGTCAGTAGAGAAAGTATACATACATACATTTAGGTTTTTGCAGGTGCTGTGAAGTTCATGCACTGAGCTGGAATTTTCTTCTTGGGTGATCTGTGAGTTTAAAAAAAATATTTGCTGGCTGTTTGTGGGTTTAGCAGGTAATTTTACATTAAATACTGTCCCCCCCCCCCCCACCCCCCCCCAAAAAAAAAAAACCCCACACAATCTTATATAATTTTCTCAGTCAGGGCTCCGGGGTCCCATTGTGGGGAAAGCAAGAATAAATCCACTGCTTCCTGAAAAGCATATCATGTGAGTCAACTAACTGGGGGCTTCCTCCAAGGTCGGAGGGCAAGGAACCAACAGTCTGCATACAAATAAGCCAGATCTGAAACAACGATGTGCATGCAACATTCAGAATCAGGAACATGACTTAAGTCCAGAGGAGGACAAACAACCATAACTTGTGTATGGAGTGTACAGCTGGCAGATGTGAAGAAGAAGAATATATCAATTTTTGCTTCGACAGATAAACTGGAGCTTATTTTCATGAATGTTTTTTCTTTCAAATACAAAAATCTAAATTTATTCGTATATAAAATTCTACATCTATTCAAATACAGTCATGTCATCTTCTTCTGAAACATCATCACGACTCTCCAAATCCGTTCATATCAAATGTACACCAGTGGTATTTTTACTCCAATTGGCCACTCAACAGCATGTTCCTCATTCTTAACTAGTGCTTATTTTGGGGTAGGATGTATTGTTAAAAGCATTCTGAGAATTTATGCAAGCCCTTTTTTTTGGAGTAGGCCTTATTTTAGGGGAAACATAGCAGTTTGCTAATGCCTCTGAGTGGCCGATGCTAATATCACTTTTGAAGTCAATGTAGAGCGGTCTGCTTCTGAATTGCCTGCAGCTGGCTTTGTGAAAATTAGAAAACTGTTTTATGCAAGCACTTTGGCGGGGGGGGGGGGGGAACTAGGCCTTATTTTAGGGGAAACATTGCAGTTTGCCAATGCCTCTGAGTGGCTGATGATATTATCACTGTTTAAGTTAATGTAGAGCCGTCTGCTTCTGAATTGCCTGCAGCTGGCTTTGTCAAAATTATAAAACTGTTCATAACCCCTAAGCCTCAGAGTCTGACAATGAGAGGAGAAAAATTTATAGATAAGACATCCTCTTGCAGTCGAAGTGATCCTTAACTAAGCAGTAGCAATCATTTTGTTCTATTTCTGCATGTCAATCTCCTTGATTAATTATTCTAATTAGTTTTATTCTGTTCTGTTTTCAGCTGTAGATGGATTCAGAAAATTTGTCAAAAGAACGCTGCAGACAATTTGCAAGTGAGTATTGGTTCAGGGGCCAGATGACTACTGATTTAAACAGTTATGAGACAAAGAAGATGGTGATATATTGGGAACATCATCAGGAGAGGTGGACAGAGAATAACCAAGCAGGCACTGAAATGGGAAACTTCATCTTCGTTGATCTCTGGTCATTTGCTGAATCCACTATGGGCCGTAAATTGAGATGTATGCTCAAAGTGTTAGGTTTCTTGAGCGCTTAGTTGTCAAGTCTACTGGGCAGGCCACATGTTGTTTTGCAGCTCAGCCAAGAGACAGTCTTGCAAGACATCCACATGTTGTTTTGCAACTTCGCCAAGAGGACAGTCTTGCAAGACAAGTCAGCACAAAGACACAGAAAGAGAGCTGTTCCGCTCATACCCAATTTATATGAGTATTTGTTGAGTCTACAATGTCCAGTATGTAAGCATAATGGGCAACAAATTGACTAAGGAAATGAGGATGCCCAAGAGTAACTCTTAAATGAACATTGATGAGAGAGGCCAAAGGTCCTGGACTAGATTCCTTCATTGTGGAGAAGGCACAGACGTTTTTTAAAAGACCAAACTCGAGAGGTGATGTTATCATCAAACCAGGGAATCAAGAATGCCCTAGTATAACTTTTTATACAATTGGAGAGAATGCCTTCTGATGCTATACCATACAAGGTATATACCATACAAGGCATATACCATACAAGGCATATACCAAAAGAGGAGAAGGTCAAGAACAATATGGGAAGATAACATCAGAGAAATTCTACAGCATCATGATGTATCCGTGGTTGAAGCAGCAAGAAGAGCACGAAGCAGGACCTTACATCTCCCTCAACACGTGAAGTGGTAGAAGAAGACATGAAGAAGAAGAACAGAGTTTCAAGCATTTCCTCTTGTTTGTTTCACATCTGTAAAGTGGCTGTTTGAGCTAATCTGTCAGGCTGCAAACCTGGAGGGAGGGGAAAAAAAAATATCCACTCAAGTCAGTGTCTGTTGTAGAGGCGACCATACATATTTTCTTAAAATATGGAAGATTAAAGGATGGAAACATCAGGTAGTGAGTACACTTTAGTTTGAAAAGATTGAGACTGAACAGAACAGTCCAAGTCAAATTGTTTGCTTACACACTGGACACTGCAGACTAAGTAAATACTCATATAAATTAGATATGAACCAAAGGCAATCTGCCAGTGTCTTTGTGCTGAAAAGACCCCAAAACCTGTCTTTCAAGACTTTCCTGTCCTGAAGGAGCTGTGAAGCAACATGTGGCCACACCCATGGACCTGTCAGCTTAGATTTTGGGTACCTGAGAGACCTTGAGATTTCCCAGTTAATGGCCCACAGCAGATTAAGTGCATGACCAAAGATTGCCGATGAAGAAGAAAAGGATTAAGAGATGCATGATTTTATTTTCTTTGAAGCTCAACATATTGATTCATTTTAACCAAATATTTTTTTATGTTTTAATGTTCACAGGAAATATGACAGGAAGGCCACTAGTGCTGCATCATTTCTTGATGTAACTAAACCTTCAAAAGTTGCAAGGGAACCAGATATAGACTTAACTGATGTTTACGATTTTAGTCACCGACAACGAGGTCTTGCTGTTATAATCAACAACGAAGATTTCTCCTTAAGCAGACTGAATAATGTGAGGGGGCCATTAGATGATAGGCCTGAATCATCATACGATGCTTTAGCACTCAGTCGTACATTTGAGAAACTTGGCTTTGATGTATTGCTAAAGAATGACTTAGAAGACAAAAAGATGGTGGTGCTGTTAGAGTCAGGTGAGGATTGCATCTTTTGCTTGTAAAGTTGTTTGTCGAGTCCCGGGTTCAAATCCTAGGTAAAGTTGTTTGATTTGTTTGTTGGGGCAACACACACAAAAATCATAACCTGCACAGTTTGTGGCAACAGCACTTGACATGCAACCCTAAATCTGTAGGCTCAGAGACCCCCCCCCCCTTCTTTCCACCCAACGCCTACACCACAAAAGTGGTAAGTACATATAGTAATGACAGTTTTGTTTTCAAAGAGTTAATTGTTTATATAAAAAACATGTATTCTTTAAGAAATGGGACATATTTCCATGTCTAGACTGCAACAAAACTCGTAATGTGTTTTAAGTCAGAATAAATTGCTGCCATCGTGAGGGCCAGTAAATTGCAGTGGTTGAGGTATATAATGAATGACAATAACATGCAAAAGAAGCAAAGTACTTATTTTGTGTAGGTAATCAAAGTCCCAGATCTGCCAGGTTACCTTCTGCTGGCTTCTGAAGGCATAGGCCGTGATGAATGATCCCCACAGTCAGGGATTATGTCAAATAACAGATGAGATAAAATTCATCCCTGTTTCACTCCAGTACCAATTTAAGACCAATCACTTAAACCGTCATCTGTTCGCACTGCACACTCTAAACCTTCGTACATTGCCTTAATAATATTTATTATTTTCATTTGTACAACACCATATTGACATTAGATGCAGTAAAGCAAACCAAGTATTGGGACAGCTAGCCCCTCTCTTACAGCATAAGACAATCCCAATCAGCACAAAGAGACATCTTATTCAAAGCATATTTATTCCAACTCTGTGCTACCAGTGCCAGACATGGTCACTCACAACAAACCATAAAAGAAAATTAGTAACCATGGAAATGAGATGTCTGAGAAGGGCTGTAGGAGTGACCATAAGAGATAAGATCAGGAATGAGATCATAAGAGAACAAGTCGGCACAGAACCAATTCTGGATTACATACAAAGACAGCAAGTGAAATGGTTTGCCCACTTAGAGAGAATGCCTTGTGACACCATACCATACAAAGCATACATGGAAAGAGAAGAAGGACGTAGAGCAAGGGGTAGACCAAGAACAAGATGGAAGGATAACATCAGAGAAACTCTACAACAGCACAATGTGCCTATGATCGAGGCAGCCAGAAGAGCTAGAAACAGAACCTTATATCTCCCTCGACACCCACAGCGGTAAAAGAGGAAGTGAAGAAGAAGAAGACAACACCATAGTATTCCACAATTCCCCATAGTATTGTTCTGTATAATTATCAAAAGCTTCTTGAAAACTTTAAATAAGCCTCTCAGTTATCTTTGTTTCTTCTTCTTTGTTCACCGGCTGTGACCTCCGGCAAAAAGTTCTGGTTGTTCGTCCATTGGGACTTTGGCTTTGTGCCAGGACTTGTACATCCATTTTTTTTTTTACTTATTTGTGTGCTGTTGTTCGTTGCCACTTGGGCAGATGTACTCTGACTTCGAAGGAAGTCCCCAGTTAGTCGACTAGTGCGACATGCTTGCTGGGGAGTCAGGGGGGGTCTATTCTTATTTTGCTCACAATGGGGCCCCAGATCCACACGGGGAATCTTTGTTTTAGTAACATATGAATGGTGCAATCCTGTGTTCTGAAGAGTGGTTACAAAATACAAAATGTAGAAGTGTACAGTATTTTTGTGTGCTTTTATTAGTTGCAACTCATTTGTTTGAAAATATGGTGGCCTGAAAATAATTACCACACAGTTCAGCATGAATAAGACCTTTAGAAGCCTCAAATTTAAATAAAAATGAATCAGAATTATGTGAAGTTGGATGAAGAAAGAAATGAAGCAGACTTGTCTCAGTTATTTGTAGAATCAAGTTTTGATGAGTGAGTGTTCTGAACAGCTAGTCAAGCACAGAAAAATGACAGTCATATGGTATATGAAGAAAAAAAATTCAGTTTTAATTTTAGTGCAGAAAAATGAAAGCCAGCTGTTTTATGAAGAAGAAAAATTAGTTTTAATTTTAGTGCTTTACTGCATATAATTTCTTCTTCTTCATTCAAGTGATGTAAATACTGCATTTTTACAGCAAGGCTGCGATAATTGCACCTTTTGGTTGAAACATCCAACTTCATTGAGCATTTGTTGACCGGGTTAACTTCCCGGATCTGAATATAATTTAATAATATGACTACAAAATTATGGTACACTGGCTGTTATATCAAGTTATATAAATGCTGACTGTAGTTATTAACTAACTAACCAACAAACTACTGTTCTGCATGAAAGGATGATGCTGACTGTAAACATTAACTGTATGTTACACAACAAAGAATGATTATGTCCATGCCGTTGCCGACTCTATACACAAAAACCGACTGTTCTAAAGCAAAGGAGGATTACATCCATTTAAATGCTGACTGAAAATTAACTGTATACAGCAGAGGCTAATTATCATCATAATAAATCTAATCTAAACATGAACTCTTTAACAGCAAAGGTCATGCTGATGCTGACTCTAAGCAATAACTGTCTGTTTTACAGCAAAGTATGATTATCACTTTAGTAAATGCTGACTCTGAACATTAACTGTTTTACAGCTAAAGATGATTATGACCATGCCAATGCTGACTGCTTTGTGTGTGCCATCCTGACACATGGCGAAGAGACATTCGTGAGTACAGGAAATAATCTGCCTGAGGTTAGGCTGGACATGCTGTCTGGGGCCAATGGAAAGTCTGTGGCAACCAGCACTCTTGTTAATATGTTCAGTGATGATGCCTGTCCCAAATTAAAAGGAAAACCTCGTTTGTTTTTCATACAGGTATTGTTTTTTAAATTTGTTTACCCTAAATGTAACTAGGCGGCGTCCGAGGCTTAGGCGTTGCGAGTCCAACTTGTGTTTGAAACCCACTGCTGGCTGCGTGGATTTTATCATGGTATGGGACGTCGCAGGTCGAACTAGCCTAAAATGGGTACCAGGATGGCTGTCCTGGGGAAGTAAAGACAGCCGGCGTAATGCTGATCACATTACCCAGTGCTGATGGTCTGTAAAAATATGGGATGCTCTTCCCATATACCCGATATACCTAAAAAGGCGTGAAAAGGGATCTTTACTTAAATTTTTTTTTTAAATGTAGCTAGAAGAGACAGGATCAGAAATATCAGGCTAACAGATGGGACCTAACCAATACTAAACTATATAGAGAGACAACAGATAAAATTGTTGGGATAAATGTAAAGACTACCACCATATTGTGCACCACGGAGAGCTCTGTCACTTGGACATAATGGAAGTAGGTTTAGAGGTCCACCACGCAGGTAAGGGATATATGGAATGCCAACATTTACGTATCACATACCAAGGTTTGCACCCAATGCTTTTTCAAAATCTGACGCTGAAAGGTAGAACAAGGCTGAAAACGAAGATCTTAACCTTAATTCACTCAGTTTGCCTTGAAAAATAGTCCCTTGTGCCATGCTTGCCATGTATGCTGTTGTTTGTTTGACTAACTACTTGAGTGTAGTCTTGAGAGGGCATTTAGTAAAATGAAAGCAACTTTCTTATACATAACTGAACAAATTTACTGCAGTAATTAAAAAAATACTTTTCAAATTTTCCTTTACATAACTGAACAAATATACCACAAAAATTAACATAAAACCTTTTCCACCTTTCTTTTACGTAAGTTAAGAAATGTACTACAGTAATTAAGGCAAACACTTTTCCAGCTTTGTTATGCACAGGTGAACAGTTGTACACCAATAATTAAAATAAATACTTTTCCAACTATTATCTTATTAACTTAACAACTATACTACATTAATTAAAATACATTCTTTTCCAGGCATGCCGGGGTGAAGAGTGTGATAATGGTGCACGTATACAGTTAATAAAGCATACGGCAACCACATCAGAAAGTGACAGACAAAGCCATGATGGAACAGCTCATGGTAAGACACAAACTGAAACTGAAAGATCTCATGATGGTGAAGCTTCTTCAAACTGCTTGCCTAGAGCACAGGGTCTTCAGACAGGCACCACAGATGCCAACCCAGACTACAGTGAAAACAGCATTGAAGAAGACTTACAGAATATAAACATGAATGCCACTGCAAGTGGTGGTGTAGACATGATTGATGTACCTGGGGCTGCAGTCCAACGTGTCCGTCATGTCCGTCTTTGTCCTACACCATTATACAAGGATAGCTTGATCATGTATGCCACTACTCCTGGTAAGTTCTGGATTCTTACATGTCAGTTCTTAAAATAAAATGCTATTTCTTCCCCATCTGAGTTCCAGGGCCCCATTGGGGGAGAATAAACACTTTGCCTCCATCCCGAAAAATAAGCATGATGAAGAGTCGACTAATTGGGGGCTTACTTTGAAGTCAGGGTGCATCTGCCTGAGAGGCAAAGAACCAACAGTCTGCATACATGTAGGTCAAATATATAAAATGGATGTGCATGCAACAAGTTCTGGAACAAGACTGAAGTCCAGAGGTTGAGGAACAGCCATAACTTTCTGCTGGAGTTTACAAACATGGAACACATAGAAGAAGAAGAAGAAGAAGAAGAAGATTGACTGTTTTTAATTTAGTCTGAGCAGTGAATTTCTGTTGCCAAGTTTGTGTGTGTGTGTGTCAGTTCTGAGCAGTGGATATCAAGTACTGTATTTACTGACAGTTCTTAACAGGAAATATCAGAAGTCATCAGTTCAGAGCATTTGCATATAAAAAGAGAGAAGCTATGGGGGACCGGTGGCGACCTACAACGCGCAATCCTATTTTTGACCCAGACGGGACTCAATGTGTAGCATGACTGATGTCGAACGCAGAAGAAGAAGAAGAAGCATGTAATATTATATTTTCCATATCAAATCTGAGCTGTTGATATCTTATACTGAGTATTTTTAATATCAGTTCTAAGAATTGAATATGAGGCGCCCATATAACAGTGCATTTGCAGTAAATTTGGTTAAAACCTTTTACCTTGTATAATGTCAGTATACTGATGGTTACCGACATGTCATGATGTTAGACTGATATCATCTTCTCTCTAGGTTATACCACATGTATATTATAGACATAAATTGTTGGAATACCATTGACCAAGAAGAAGAAGAACAATGACATCCTTCCTGGTGTGGGTTCCGGGGCCCTGTTACAGGGAAAACAAGAATAGACACATTGCTTACCCAAAAGCATGTCGTAAGAGTCGACTAACTGGGAGCTTCCTTCAAAGTCGGAGCACCTCTGCCTGAGAGGCAAGGAACCAGCAGTCTACATACAAATGAGTCAGATCTGTAAAACAGATGCACACACAACACTCAGGTTCTGGAACAGGACTGCAGTCCAGAAGTGGATGAACAACCAGAACTTTCCGCCATAGATTACAGCCGGTGAACGCGAAGAAGAAGAAGAACTGACATCCTTTATGATCTAAAGATCGAGGAGAATTGGCTCATCAACAGCATCCTGCCCTAAAAGCTGAAGTATTTTGGTTATGTTAAAAGTCATGGTGGCCTGGCAGTTTACAGAAAATGAGGCAGTGGCAGTATCCCCAGAGGTGGATACGAGACAGGCAGACCTCCGCAAAGGTGGATACAAGACAGGCAGACCTCCCCAGAGGTGGATACAAGACAGGCAGACCTCCGCAGAGGTGGATACAGAACATTGAAAATACATTGGCTATAAAACCACATAGGTCTGGAGAATTGGCTAGAGGTAGAGGAAGACAACATCAGAAGATTCTTGATAACCTTTTGTTATGATACTGAAGTTTATCAGCAACAAGGCTGATACATGCTGTTTGAGATCGCAAACTGTAGAAAGGTATGATCGCCTACACCAGTGATTCCCAAACTGTGCACCGTGGCACCCCGGGAGCCGCGACCTCTTCACAGAGGCCCCGCAAAATATTCAAAGATACACAAGTTCTATTTATTTTAATCTCTTACATACGAATAGCCATACTTTTACTTAGGTTAGGGCGCAGGGGAGAAATGTTAAATGAAAAAGGCCCTGCGACAAGTTAGGAAAACACTGGCCTACATTATTCGACAAGGCACTTGATAATGATAGACTGTAACATCATGGTCGGCAGTAATCCCCTTTCCTGCTGCTGGCAAAAACAAAAAGCAGTGCCACATATTTTCCCCGTTAACAATGAAATGAGAAACGTTTTTTATTTTAAATTCACCGCAGCTAATAGGCTGACTTCTAGAGGGTTGGAACGACTTAAAATTATTTACATTAATTTTCATTAGAAATATAGTTTCATTATATGAGTTATTTACCATACGACCTCAGTCAAAGAATAGATAAAGTTTATATCTTGAGGTTCTACTGTACTTTCATGTAGCATTTAGTTATGTTAGAAACCTGCTATAAAGATTTTCTATAAAATATCCCCTACAGGTCATTATGCATGGAGAAGGGATTCAGGTGCCTGGTTTATGCAGACTTTATGTAAAGTACTGGACAACCCAGACATTGGTAGCAAATCCTTGCTAAGTGCTCTTGTAAATGTCGCTGGCATAGTTACCAGGGACTTTGAATCAAGTACCCCAAACAGGCTATCCACCCATCAAAAGAAAGAGACACCAGTTATTGAGTCCATGTTGGTAAAGGATGTGTTTTTTACTCCAAAATAGATGACAATGGTAACTTTTGCCTTTTGATCTTTTGAGAATCTAAAATCTTTGGCTAGGCTTTTAACTGGAATTCTTCTTCTTCTTCTTCCTCTTCTTCTTCTGCTTCTTCTTCTTCTTCTTCTTTTTCTTCTTCTTTTTTTTCTTCTTCTTCTTCTTCTTCTTCTTCTTCTTCTTCTTCTTCTTCTTCTTCTTCTTCTTCTTCTTCTTCTTCTTCTTCTTCTTCTTTTTTCTTCTTCTCTTCTTCTTCTTCTTCTTCTTCTTCTTCTTCTTCTTCTTCTTCTTCTTCTTCTTCTTCTTCTTCTTCTTCTTCTTCTTCTTCTTTTTCTTCTTCTTCTTCTTCTTCTTCTTCTTCTTCTTCTTCTTCTTCTTCTTCTTCTTCTTCTTCTTCTTCTTCTTCTTCTTCTTCTTCTTCTTCTTCTTCTTCTTCTTCTTCTTCTTCTCTTCTTCTTCTTCTTCTTCTTCTTCTTCTTCTTCTTCTTCTTCTTCTTCTTCTTCTTTGTGTTCGGTTTTGTATACTCAGCTCAGACCATCAGGTTGGTTGCCTCTATGAACTCTTATGTCAGTAGCAGGTCCTTCATGGCTCCCCATAGCTTGCTTTGCACACTTTGCTCTTGAGGTTAGGTGTCTTTTCAAAGTTGTAGGTAGAGTGGGCAGGTCTGCAGAATATGCTCAGGTGAGCATATGCTTTATTAACTGTATACGTGCACCATCATCACACTCTTTATTTTTATGCATGTGGTAGTTGAGCCTGCAGTGTCCTGTTCGTAGACAGAAATTTGTTGTATGTTGCTTTATGTTGAATCTGCTGATGGGGTCTTGTGTTTACTGTTTGTTCTCTCCAAAATTCCTCGTATTTTCTCTTTATAAGTGTTCTGATTTCTGGTAATGGCAATGAATGGGCGTGTTGTTTCTCCTTTGTTCAATTCTTTCTCAGACTGTCTGCTAACTCATTTCCTGGTATGCCACAGTAAGCAAGGATCCACTGGAGAACGATTTGATTGTTTTCTGCAAGTCTGTTAAGCTGGCGGGTCAGTTCTCTCTCCATGTTGTCTCCCGGATCCCTCTGAGTCGCCTGGAGGACTGACAGTCACAGAGGAAAACAATTTTGCTGTGTTTAATTTTTTTTTCTTCAAGCACTTTGGCTGTATCAATAATTGCTTGCTGCTCTGCTCTAAAGTTTGTTGAGATTTTTTCAGAGGCACATGATGTTTCTACTGTGGTCCCGTCTTGCAGCATGCTGACCGATCCAACTCCTCCTGTTTTTTTCAGCTCCCTCCAGTGATCCATCGGTGAATATGTGTGTCCATTCAAGTTTTGGGTTAGAGTTGTAGTCTTTCTGTCTATGCCTGGAATTGTTGTTGTGACTGTATAGTTAGGCTGTATGTCTATGATGTATGCTTGGATCATTTCCCAGGGTCTTTAGAAAGGATGTTACTGTTTTTCGTGTAGCACAGTTTTGATAGATGGTGAAAGCTTTGTTTTTTTTTAGTCGGTTTTTAGTTAAGTTGTTTGCTGTTCTGTGCATGGGGATACTGTTCATGCATTAAAAATTTTCTTTTAGGGTAATAACCTTTTCTTCCCTTCGAAGGCTGAAGCTCTGGAGGCTTCTCATTCCTCCAGTGATTATTCTGAGACCAGTGTTTTATATTTTGTCCAGTTCTTGTAGGTTTGATTAAGCTGCAGTGGAGTATGCTCCCATGCCACACTCCAGTTTTGGTCGTACGTATCCTGTGTATACTTGTCGTACAGTGTTGGCATCTGCACCCCAGCTTGTTCCAGTAAGTTTCTTCATAAGTCGGGCCTGCAGGGTAGCTTTCCTTTGGGTGTCTTCAATGCGGGGGCCCCAAGTTAGCCTTTTATTGAATTTTACTCCCAAATATGCGTGGTTATCCTCTTTTGGAAGGATATTGCCTTCTAGGTACAGCTCAACTTGTTCTGGCTTTGTGGAAAGAGAGAAGAGAGTTGAGAGGGTTTTGGTCTGGTTTATTAGGACTCCCTAAGAGTCTGTCCATTTCTTAACTGTATTTATAGCTTCCTGCATTCTTGTTTTAGTTATTCCTATATGTTGAGCTTGGGTCCATATGGCCAGGTCATCTACATGTAGGGCCTTGTGAATGTGAGTCGTGAAATGTTTTGGGAAGTCGTTGATGAAAAGAATAAACAGGGTAGGAGATTTAACACGTCCCTGGGGGACACCTTCTTGTAACCTGACCAGCTTGCTCTTGTGTACTTCCAGTCTGACTCTCGCACAGCGTCTGTAACGAAAGTCTCTAATCCAGGCAAACATATGCCCTTTTATCCCACTGTGTGCTAGTTTTAGCAAGAGTCCTTTCTTCCAGACCTCATCAAAGGCTTTGGTCTGATCAAAGAAAGTAGCTAGCAGTTTGTATTTTTTCTGGAAAGCATCTTCAATTTCCTGTGCTAGATAAGAGGTTTGGTCATCTGTGCTTCTGTATGTCCTGAAGCCTGATTGGCTGTCATCCAATATCTTGTTTTCTTCCATGAAATTAAGCAACCTGTGGTTCACTAATCTTTCCATGGTCTTTCCAAGGCAGCTTAGGAGGCTTATGGGGTGGTAACTGAGCTTGTTTTCCTTGGGCTTTCCTATCTTGGCTATGGGGACTATATCTACCTCCTTCCATTCATTAGAAAGTAGTCCCTGGGTCCAGGATTGTTTGATAAGATCTAAGCATCGTTGACTACCAGCTGGTCCCAAATGTACTATCATTTCATTTGTTATTCAATCAGGTCCAGGTGCCTTCCTTTTCTTAAGGTTTCTCAATGTGCATTCAAGTTCTTGGGGACTGAAGAGTGTATCCATTTTATCTTGTTTATTTTCTTGCTTTTTGTTGATTTTTCTCAGTTCTCTAATTACTTCTTCTTCTCTCACCTCAGACATAATGATTTTGCTTTCCTTTGCAAAACTATCAGTCACCAGGTTTGCTGCTTGTTTACCAGTGAGAGGTTTCCCACCATCTTCAGTGACAGTGTGGGCATGGCTGGAATTATTCTCCTCATTTAGACACTTTACTAGATGCCATAGCTTTTTACCATCTGTCTCCATGTTGAGAATTGTAGTCTTTTCCTGCCATCTTGTCTGGATGCATGTTTTTTTCTGCTATAAGTAGCCTGATGTTTATTGTGTTCTGTTACGTTGAGGCTTCAGTACTTCTTTGGTGCAGTTGTTGTAGCTCTTGGGTCCAGAAGGGTTTATAGTTTTGCCATTGACCTCGGGGGATTGATTTTTGTGCTGCTTTGAGTATGATGCTGGTAAGAGTTGTGGTGTTTTTTCTAACTTCATTAGTTGGAAAGGGCTCTGATAGCTTCTTTTCAGTTAAGCTTTTGTAGAAGTCCGAGTCCTGCTTTCTTGTAATTCCTGCTGGCTATCTTCTTCCTGTTTTCTGGTGGTTTGACCTCTCCTATCATTATGACGACTAGTTAGTGATCACTTTCTCCCAACTGTTTCATCATTTGTCTGTCTGCCCTTCCTTTGAATTTTTCTGTAGCTATAGCTAGGTCTGGTGTACTTTGTGTTGGACATCATCTAGAGTAGCAGGTTGGTTCAGAGTCAGGTTCATTGATTAGTATCAGCAGGTTTTTGTACCATCCATTCCTCTACCTCTTCTCCTCTTGTGTCCATAGAAGCATAGCCCAGCTAGGGGAATGACTGTTAAAGTCACTGGAATTCAAAAGAAGCCTAATCCTTTTGCCAGAGAGGCTTATAAATCAGCTTTATTATCCTTTAAAGTTCCCAGCCAAACCTATTTATCAGCATTGCTACTCTGGCCATTTCCCTACAAAGCTAAATAGCATTGTTTGCACCTGTGCAGTGTTTAGAAGGACAGAGTATGATTATATTTACTAAAAATAGTGTTTGGGGCTCCCAGGTCCACCCAGCCTTGAGTGGGTACCAGGTACAGTGCTGGGAAGTGAAGGCCGCTGGCAAGATGCTGACCACATCAACCACCAAGTTCCGTTTGATCTATAAAATATAGTTCTAGCCCTATATACCCAATACACATGAAAGGCATGCAAAAGGGTCCTTTACTTTGTTCATTGTGGTAAAAATGGCTTTATAGTCATGACATCACAATTCAGTTTTAACCTTTAGTGGTCGCATAGCAACAGGGTCACAGTAGAAGTGGCTGTATACATATTTTTAAGGCCCAAGAAATTGGGTAAATAAAGAAAAAAAAATATTTGCGTAGTCACCCCTGTAAAATGATTGTTTTTTAAAGGATCTATTGTCAGAATTGTCAAGGTTCTTTGGCATTTAAAAAAAAATGGTTTTCAGGGAGAACTTATTAACATATTCTATATGCAATTTTATTTTTTTACAGTCACTCTTTTTGTGAGAATTAGTATTTTGTAAATGAATATTTAAGTAAAACTTAAAGAAATATTATTGTTGAACTGACATTTCATCTCATCGATATCTCAGCCAGTACTAGATTATTTGCATCCCATGCTCAACATCTACATCATCTATGAAACATTTACCGCATTTAGAGGATCAGAGTGTTGGTTCTGAGGCACCATTGGGGGGGGGGGGGGGATACCCCCTCCACACAACAAGCATGTTTGCAGAGACAGCGAGTCGAAATGCATCTGCTTGAGAGGTGAGGAACCAACAGTCTGCTTTCAAATAAACCAGATCTGTAAAAATATGCACTCAGAACTCAAGTTCTTGAACAAAACCAATGTCCAGAGGTGGAGGAACAGCCAGAACTTTCTGCTGGAGTTTACACCTAGTTAACGTTAAGATCAAGAAGGAGACTACACAGGTAAACTTACAAACATGCTTTATGTCTCTCAATTCAAATCTTATAATATCTCTTTATTGGCTGACATGTCACAGGTATCAGCATGCATCCTTTTTATAAGTGGGAAAATATGACTACAGAGTTTCAAAATAGCTGCCTGAGTAACTAGTAAATATAAGTTAATTGCATGTCCTTCTCCCCCCCCCCCCCCAGCATTGTTTGGCTGTTGTGGTTTTTCTAGGCAAATTTTACATTCAGTAGTTTACCATTGCTTTCTAAATGGTCAGCTCTCGATATCACGGTCCAAAGCAACACAAAGTGGTCTGCTGCTAAATTACCGGCAGCTGAGATCAAACCAGGCACCCTGTAATTACGAAGCCACATACGCAGACAACATGGAAATATATAATTAAAATATAGAAAGATCAGGAATGAAATTAGTAATACTTTTCCCCCTGTCTGGGTTGCAGGGCCCCATTTTTATGAGGGAAAAAGAATAGATCAACTTAGAGCTGTTTTTTTTTCTGGCATTACTTAACAATACGCAATAACGGCACTCTTTTTTTAAGGCATAATTTCTTTACGGTGCTAATGTTTAACACTTTGTGGTGAGTACCGGCACCTTTTTAAAAAACTTTGTAGTGAGTACTGGCACCTTATTTCTAGAAAAGAAAAAAAAGCCCTTGATTTACTGTTTATTAACCATCATATTGCAAAAGGCGAATAATTACGGATTTGTTGAAATTATATATGATAGGCCGAAAAATACCTATCTGTAGATCACAACACAATGTGCCAACCATTGTTCTAAGGGCAAATGCAGAAGAAGATGTCATACCATTCCTTAATAAAAATGAAATAGTCTGGTCATCTGACAAGAAAGATCTGACACCATTGACCCTAGATAGACATGCAGAAGAAATATAGGCTTAATGAATACAGAGAGCAAGGTAAAAACAACACAGAAGATGGAGAGAAGATATCAAGAACTTCCTTAGAAAAGTAAACTCTTTCATTACCAGAAACTCACCTCATATTTCTTTGTTTTCCAAGTATAAGATACATTTTTGTCATACTTCTTCTTAGAGTAGAAAGATGGAAGGACACTCTAGACAAAATAAAAATTGAAAGTTATAGTTACTGTGCCAGGAGTCTAACCTGTTAAATGGCGTTTGCGCCTTGCTGTGGAAACAAGTGTACTAAAATACATGACCAACTAGGCGCACCAGGTGTCCTCGATTGGCCTTTTCTATCATACAGCTTGAAATCTACAGCTATGGAATACAAACAAAATTCATCTCAAACTATTGAAATGGTACCATGAGTTACATAAATTTATATTAACCAAGCATGGGTCGAATAACAAACACAACAACAGTTATAAACATATCGGACCGTAGTGCATTGTCTAGAATACAATATTTAGGAAAGAGATTTGATTACTTGGCTCCACTGTGTTGTACATTATTCACATAAACAGAGGGGGAACCTTTGAGGCCGTAGAAACATTATATGTAATATATGTTGTCTAGTATGTCTTTCTGCTTCATTCTGTGAAATGCTGATCAATACATTGTCTGTTTGTTTGTTAAATATAATGTTTCTATGACCTCAGGGGTCTTCCCTCTTTGTATTTATATTCTTCTTATGGTCCATGCCATGTACTCAACTTTTGTCATATTTTTGGGAGATGACATCCGGAATACTGGCCAGTTCTTTCTTTGGCTCCATATTTTTATAGATCACTTGAAACTTTATGTTGGATATGATTAATAGCTAGCTGCCTCTGTTTCCAATAAAACATTTCATGGCATCTACTTTTACATCACCGTTTTAATTCATCACATTGCGATTAGTGAGAACTATCATTACAGCACTCCGGACCGATCCATAGGGGCTCCGATCTCCTTTTCACTAGCTCCACAAGAGTAAAATGACTGATCACGCCTGTTCTGTGTTGATTAAACAGACGCTTTAGTGAAATGTTCATGTTTGGCTACTCCAGTTTGCACCCCGGTGTCCACCAACCTGGACAAGGATACTGAGTCCTGCTTGTTGTAGGGATCTTCAATGCATGGCATTATTAATTTTACTTCTGTCTAGTCCGGGGCCAGTCGTGTTTACCGCCTTATCTGCCAGATAATCTGCATGCTCATTGCCTTGAACAGCAACATTGCCTGGCATGTAGATAAAGGTTAGGCAAGTTATTTGTGATTCATTTAATGTGCCAATGTAAAAATCATTTGTTTCCCATGGATCTGATTTCTTGTTTTGAAAATAAACAAAAAAAAAAAAAAAAAAAGGTAGAGTGCAGACCACTATAGGTAATCTTGGCTGTGGCAAATTTCTATTTTAAAGAAATATTGGTTTATTCCTGGTGATTTTTCTTCGTCTTTGTTAAAAAATGTCTGGTTGAGCAGAATCCATTCTTCACAAATTGTTGAATATGGTGAAAGTTTAAACCTGTCCAGACTATATAATTTGATCTGCTAAGGTAGTCTTTTTTTTTAAATACCTGGACATTTGTACTTTTCGCCAATTTTCGGAAATTGCGCGCTTCATCTGTGTTATAGAATTTGAGTTATTTCCTCTCTTAGTTAACTCTTTTTTGTGATTTATACATTTCCTGTGTCGATCAATTGATCAGATTGTCTCATCCGGGATGCTACTTGAATGTGTACCATAACATCCTGAGATTAAAAATATCTCATTCTGGCTGGCAGAGCAACAAGGCAGATCCTACCACGTTTAACCTCAGTTAGTAGTGCCATCAGAATTGGAACTCTGCTGCTGAAGATGGGAATGGAGCGCTTTTGGGATTGTCAAAGTCCTGTGATGTTGATTCCTAATTCAATATTCCATTCCACTTCCACCCCCCCTCCCCCAAGAAGTTGTAATTAGGGCAGCCCTAACGGTTGCACCAGCCTGGTGTAACCCATGGTCCTTTGTGGTTGAGGACTGTTCTGTGCCATACACCAGTTGTATTCAATGTTAATTCATTAATGTGTTGTACATTTTAAATACTTTACCATATGCTTGAGCTCTTATCTAGATAAAATAAATTTCTGGTAATATTTTTTGTATCCCTGGTAAGTTCTCCTTATCAGGTCTGCATTGTACTCATGTTTGATTTATGATCCTTACAAAGTTGATAAAATAAAAGTTTTTTTTTTTTTTTACAGTTAATTTCGTACTTTCTTAACACATTTTATACTGCCTGATACGATATTAACTTTTTTTTACAGATCTGCAAAATTTTTATTTTGTATTTAAACAATTATACAAAAAATAGTTTTAATTTTCCTTTAATTTTTACATGAATTTTCACTGTTTTAAGTTTCTTCTGTTCACTGATATTATTTTGGTTGTTTGTTTTTTCACTGATATTATTTTGATTGTCTGTTTACTTCTTTGATGCATTTGTTTTGTTTATTATTCAGTCCTAGCTTCGCTCAGTTGTGAGAAATTATTTAGCCTTCATGTTGTCTTGTTCTTCCAAATAAACTTGTATTCGATTTATTGTGGTGTGAAATATTTCTACTTCTATGCATTCACTAATTGTAAATCCTTGCAGAAAGTCCTGGTTGTTCATCCACTTCTGGGCTTTGGTCTTGTTCCAGAACATGAATATTGTGAGCACATTAGGTTAGTTGCATATCCTTTACAGGACGTTGGAGAACCAACCCCAACAGCCCTTTGCTGTTGTGTGGTTTTTCTAGGCAAATTTACGTCCAGTAGTTTGCCATGGCTTTCTAGACGGTTGGCTTTCTTGATACCTATGTTGAAACCAACGCAAGGCGCATGGCCCCCAGCTGGGATCGATCCCGGCATTAGGAAGCGTTCGCATCGACTTAGCCACAGAGCCGACATGAGCACATACATTTTACAAATATGGCTTCACCATTTTCTTGGGGCGGAGGGGGATGGGGTGGGTGTCGAGTGGCTGTGTGTGTGTGTTGGTTCACTTGTTTCTGCAGCGAGGTGCTTTTATCACTTGGAGGTGACAGGTTCAATTCCCGGCACGGTAGCTTTCGATTTTTATGTTGTCTAGTGCATCCTCCTATCTCTCTATTTCTTTCTCAAGTGCCTGTCAGTTTTGTGTATTTGTTTATCCATGATGCTTCTCAGACTTGCTTCTCAGGCTTGCTTCTCAGGAAGATGTGTTATGACTTTGAAGGTAGTTAGGTAGGTGCTTTGCTGAAAAAAATCATCACGGTCAACTAGCATTTCGAAGGGGGAGCTTTAGGTTATAATTGTGACTAGGTTATGTGGGCCATATAAAATAGCTTAGCATTGCACACCACCAAGAGCCTTGAAAGGGACTCCTGCATGTTGATGCCATCAAAGTAAACAGACCCAAATATTGTCTCGACCAGCGATGGAGCGTCCACCGGGCAGCCAATGACAAAGTCGTCAACAGTGTCTGACTTGAAAGGAAAAATAGATATTATATATGTTGGCCAGGCTCCTGTTAGGAACCTCTTTCTAGGATGAGTACAGAGAGTTCTAGATAGGTCCTGACCCCTATGAGCCCTGGTCCTGGCCCCTAAAAGTGCTGGTCCTGACCCCTATGATCCCTGGTCCTGACCCCTATCTCTACTGATTCCGTTGCTTGTTCCCAAAGGGCCTTAATCACATCTGCCTTGTCATGTATCAATTCACCCACCACCCAGTATGCAGATCCAGCCAATCTGTCTTCCCAACACAATACTGAAGTACAAGCATATTTTCTCATTGGAGAAAATGTTGCAGGGTTTTCCTTCCTCTCCCCCCTCAAGTAAAAGAACCAGCTAAGTGTGCAAGAGCATCACATCAGTGGAAGAGCAATCCTTGGAACATAAGCCCAACTGAGGACCTGATCTTGTCTGTGGGCTGATCAAGAGGTTCTCCAAGGTTCTGGCCAGTTGAGTCCTGGTCATATGACACTTCACCTCTCAGGGTACTAAATGCTATAGGACTCACTTGCTTCTGGTCTTTTCTCATATACAGTGTCTTCATTTACCTGACGATCCAAAACCCAGCAGTGGATGGGTCTGTTAGAGGTCCCAAATTCCAGTTTTCCAGAGGGTCCTCTTAAAGGATCACTCCAGCAGTGGGTAACTTTTCTTGAGGATCCAAACCCAAGCAGTGGATGGGTCTCCTAGAGACTCAAAATCCCAGCAGTGGATGGATCATCAAGAGACTACAAACCCCAGCAATTGATGGATCTCCTTCAGGATTAAAACCCCAGCAATGGATGGGTCTCCAAGAGGATTAAAACCGCAGCAGTGGATGGGTCTCCAAGAGGATTAAAATTCCAGCATTGGATGGGTCTCCAAGAGGATTAAAACCCCAGCAGTGGATGGGTCTCCAAGAGGATTAAAACCCCAGCAGTGGATGGGTCTCCAGGAGGATTAAAACTTTAGCAGTGGATGGATCTCCAAGAGCAGGGGTTCTCAAACTGTCTCACTTAACCCTTCCGCTGCTATGGACGTATATATATATATATATATATATATATATATGTCCGCCCGGTAGACTTTACACACGAATTAACTCATCTTACATTTTTGGTTGAATACTTAGAGAAATAAGAAGAAAAAAACCAGTGGAAACCCCAGCAGTGGATGGATCATCTAGAGACAACAAACCCCAGCAATTGATGGATCTCCTTCAGGATTAAAACCTTTAATGCTGTGAATGAAACTGTTTGGACGAATTTGGCAATATATCCTTTTCAGTTTTATTTTTATAAATTTTCTGCATCAGGGATGACCTTGCCTGCAGTGATAAAGCGCAGTGTTTGAAGATTTCTCAACCTTTATGTACTAAATCAGAATGATTGCATTCCAGATGACTTTTTAATTTGGACTTAACCAAGCAGCTGTTAGCAAAATTTGTATGGCAGTTAATGCATTGCCCTTCCAGTGTCTGTTTGTTTCCAACCGAAACAAAGTCAAAGTGAGGTCACTAGGATCATATTTTCATAGCTTTCCTTGGATTTTCTTTTGGTTGTCAATTGCCTTTTGGCATACTGAGGTTAACTAACTTGGAAGGCTTAAGCTCGCAGGTGTCTGCTGAGACAATGTAACAACGACTTTACTTATCAACAGCATCTTAACAAATGCAGATAGAGGATCAGTCGGACCTCAAGATAATTACAAGGACAAAGCAGGTTGCGGTTGGTATTTTATGCACACATCTGAGGTAGGTAGGTAGTTGTATCCCATCAGGACAGCGCACTAGCCATAAACACCCGGTGACACAAAGTGCCACCATGCAGATAAGTATCACCAGTGGAGAGGTCCCAGAAACCCCTCTCAGCCGGTAGGCCATATTTATGGACCATCTATATCCAGGGTTCCCGGCAAAAGCCAGGGTGGGGCTTCAAAAAGAAACAACAAAATTGCATCCCATGAGGGGACTTCTCACACATGTCTGAGTGTAAAACAAGAAATAACATCTTTTCAACAGTGGCGAGGGAAGACAACCTAAATTTTAAATCTCAATTATCTGCATGCCTTCTTTAATAATTTCACATTGTTTAGCCGACCTTTCTTAATTACTGCCGTGGCACCCCCTACAGCGACACTCACTTTGAGAACCGCTGTCCTAGAGGATGAAAACCCTTAGGTGTTGACGTTGCGAACGCACTTTGTAGTGTCGGATTCGATCCCAGCTGTGGGCGGTTTGTCTTGTATTGGTTTTCACAATGGTACTGAGAGCTGAAGGTTCAGAAAGCAATGACAAACTACTGAACATAAAATGTGCTGGAAAAACGTAGAGGACAGGCCTCGGTGAGCTGGTCCGGGTTTCTAGTGGAAAAAGGTTTCTCACCCTTTGAAAGTCCATCGTGTCCGAATTGTCTGCCAGTGTTCCTCTGCCACCTGCTAACAAAAGTTCAAATTGTGTCCGGTAAACCAAACGTAAGCTTGTCGCTCGGTCGTCCAGGCATGCTGACTGTTCTTATTAGGCTGCCGCAACGACTTCTTATCTCACAGTACCTTCTGCAAATCACCAAGTCGTCTTGTCCCTATCCCAAAGGAAAACACCATCCGGTAATCTCGTGCAGCAGGGTACCAGCCCTGAGCCTCATAGGTGGGCCCACCTCCGAAAGTGTCTAGGAGAATTGAGGGCCGAAACACTTGTCGACGAGGATAACTTCTACTGATGACTGGTAGATCCCTGCTGTACTTGCTCCCTGTGAGTTTATTCCTATTGCCTAGAAAAACCACAACAGCCACAAAATGCTTGGGTTGGTTCTGCAACGTCCTGTTGAGTATATGCAACTGACTAAGTGGATGGGTCTCCAAGAGGATTAAAAACCCCGGCAGTGAATGAGTCTCTTAGCACATTAAAACCCCAGAAGTGGATGGGTCTCTCAGAGGATGAAAACCCAAGCAGTGGATGAGTCTCTTAGCACATTAAAACCCCAGAAGTGGATGGGTCTCTCAGAGGATGAAAACCCAAGCAGTGGATGAGTCTCTTAGCACATTAAAACCCCAGAAGTGGATGGGTCTCCCAGAGGATTAAAAACCCCGGCAGTGGATGGGTCTCTTAGCATATTAAAACCCCAGAAGTGGAAGGGTCTCCCAGAGGATGAAAACCCAAGCATTGGATAAGTCTCTTAGCACATTAAAACCCCAGAAGTGGAAGGGTCTCCCAGAGGATGAAAACCCAAGCAGTGGATGGGTCTCTTAGCACATTAAAACCCCAGAAGTGGATGGGTCTCTTAGCACATTAAAACCCCAGAAGTGGATGGGTCTCTTAGCACATTAAAACCCCAGAAGTGGATGGGTCTCTTAGCACATTAAAACCCCAGAAGTGGATGGGTCTCTTAGCACATTAAAACCCCAGAAGTGGATGAGTCTCTTAGCACATTAAAACCCCAGAAGTGGATGGGTCTCTTAGCACATTAAAACCCCAGAAGTGATTCGGTCTCCAAGAGGATGAAAACTCAAGCAGTAGATGGCTCTTCCTAAGTGATCCAAACCCTAGCAAAAGATAGCTCTTCTAAAGAATCCAAAACCCAGCTGTGGATGGGTCTCCTTGAAAATCCAAACACCCAGCACTGGATGGGTTTTCTAACATGGATATCATGCATTAGATACATACTTCCCACACACACACACACACACACTCATTCAATCTCTCTCTCACATACTCTTGAAAAATAAGCATGATGTTCACAAAAACATTTATTAATAACCATATAATTTTGTTAAACTCTCATCAACAGTGATCAATGGTTCAGTTCAAGTCCCGGACATCTGTAAAATATGTCACAGTTATTTTGACATTAAAACAAAATGATGGATATAAAATGAACAGCATACTTTTTTATCATAAACAATATAACAGGTTAATCATTTTTACACACACAAAAAGCAGCAAACAACGGTAATGTTAAACTGCTAATGAACCATTTTAATTCATTCAAAATCAAGCAACTCATTATTAATTTACTGATTGCTACTGAATTCTGATTACTCCATAGACTCTACACTTATTATTATTTAATGCCTGTTGAAGGGGTCAACAGTAAGACTCCATTAAGTGCAGGGATAGGGAGGAGTCCCTAAGGATATCCTCTATGGTGAATTAAAGACGGGTAGAAGATGTCGAGCCTGACGTCTACTATGATATAAAGACGAGTGCAAGCTGGGCACGAATGATACAGGTAGTAAGGTGGACCTGTGGGAATAAAATGCCATAGACCATCTTGTGTGGAGGGAGGCACACCAGGAAAGGAATGAGAATGAAGGAAGAAATGATTGTAGAAAGGATGAGAGCTGAGCATCTGAGAAGAAACAAACACAAATGTTGATAACAACAGTTCTGAAATCCCATGCTATAATCGTGGAAGATGCGGGCGGGTCTTGCTATTTACATTCACCATCATCATGGGCTGTCAGTCACATGCTTCCTCAAAGTGCAGTATAACACTATCATCTGGAAAGACGGAAAGATGCCTGTCAGAGAGACAGCTAGAAATGGTACAGGAATAGTACAGAGGGAGATAGCTAACTGATCTGTTTGACAGAAATGGTATAGGAATAGTACAGAGGGAGATAGCTAACTGATCTGTTTGACAGAAATGGTACAGAGAGAGATGGTTAAGCATGAAACAACTAAGGACCTGTTCCCCCATCAAATAGAAAATAGAAAGATCAATGTTTAAAAAAAAAATTACATGAAGGACAGGCTTTCAATAGCCAGGTACTTGAGTTTGCTTCTTTCTCTTTCAATGTTACCTTAACTACTGCACACAAAATAACCTAGTAAAATTACAAACAGGCAACAAATGCTAGTATTAGTTTGCACATCTTCTGAAGCAGTGTTACTCAACCAACAGCCCGCGGATGCCTAGAAAGTGGCCCGCAGATCACTGCCAGTTGTATTGTACTGATGATCTTTCTATGCCGGGGCTCAAGCCTCTGGCCCATGATGATCAACATTTTCAAAATGTTGGCCTCTGAAAAAACAGCTGAACAGCCCAGCTGTAAAGAATATGCAAACTAACCTTTGAAACCACAGTTTTAAAATCAAAGACACATGGGACATAAAGAGTAACAATCAATACAAAAGTATGTCAAGAGTTATACAGAAATACATTTTGCAATAAATAACTGTCCACAATGTGGCTGCTAGTCCCATAAAAGTATCATCTTTACACTGGTACTGTACATTATTCACATGGGTAATTATGTATTTGTGCCAAACAGGTGCATCGGTACAGAGATTCCTGGTCATTAGAAGGTAGATTCGTACGGCATAGATATAATGATAATATATCAGGCACAAGCATCATACTTACCACCAGCAGATTCTATTAATCAGTATGTGAACTAGCTACACCTCTTCGTAAGGTTTTCCAACAATTGTAATCTTTAACTCTGTCACAATAAAAAGCCAGTAAACCAACACTTTCCATTAGGTCCAATTTCCCATAATGTTATTTTTTCTATTAGGTGTTTTTGTTTTATGTTATTTACCAGATTAACTGGCAGTGAGCAAGATATAGGGCTCTTTTCCTGCCACTAGAGCATCAAATATATGATGCTAGACTCAAATTATTATAGACCAACCAGAACTTGATGGGTGATGCGACCAAAATCATTCTGACCAGCTTTACTTCCCAGGACATTACCTGGTAATTGAACCCATACCAGTCAGCTTGCGGGCAAGCATGTAATAACTGGTGGTAACAAGACCTTATTTTGAGGTCCCCCTTTGGGATTCCAGGGCTCCACTGTGTAGGGAGAACAAAAACAGTTCCATTGCCTCCCTAACAAACATGTCATAAGAGTCGACTAATTAGGTTTTTTAATAAGTCAGAATGCGTCTGCCTGAGAAGCAAAAAACCAATCCTGTAAACAGAAAAGCCTGATCTGTGAAACTCAGGTACTGGAACAAGACTATAAGTCCAGATGTGGACAAACAACCAGAGATTTCCACCAGAGTTTACAGCCAGTTAACACGAAGAAGAACAAGAACAAGAAGAGTCTGAGGTAGACTCGGCCAACTAAAGTTGACAATCAAACGAAGAGAGCTAGCTACTCAATAAAAAATCCTTTTTTTTTAAAGTAAAGGACCTTTTTTCTATGCTTTCAGGTGTACTGGGCATATAGGGCTAGACCTATTCTTCACAGACCAGCCGGCACTCAGTGGGTGATGAGATCATGGCAGCTGCCTTCATTTCCCAGGAATTTATCTGCTACCTATTTAAGGCTGGGTCGACCTGGGAGCCAAAGTCATTTTCTGGGGAAAAGCCCGGCTCCATCAGGATCTGAAGCCACAACCTTAGGATCTGCAGGAGAGCACCTAGCTGCTATACCACAACATCTCAATCTTAATAAACCATGACCTAGTATGCAATGGTTTTCAAAATTCACGTCCCTGTAGCAGCATCTGCTATTGGGAATACATTTGTTCTATTTCATTATACTTAAAAAAAGGAAAAATCACGCCAAGGCACACACACACACAAAACAGTTTGTCTGCTGATAAACATATGTTGTGGAAGACGCTTGGAATGGACATCAAAATAATCCTAACAAAAATATGATTACAAAAAACGCACATACACAAATGATCAAATTATAAATTTAAACAATGTAAATGCAACATGCCAGTGTAACTGATACAAAAATCATGTCAAGACCGAAGTGGAGATGTACAGAAAAATTACATTTATAGGGGAATTAGTTTCATAAGATGTCATATTCAACTGTTGAATTTTATTTGTGACATGACAGTTGAGTTATAAAAAAATGTTTACCCACCAAGTGCCGACTGGCCTATAAAATATAGGTCTAGCCCTATATGTCCGATTCACCTAAAGGCGTGGAAAAGGGTCCATTACTTTACTTCACTCACTTAATCTAAGTGTTGCAAAAAAAAAAAAAAAACCTGGCAGCACAAGTTACTAAATACAACTCAATGCACAACACAATAGAGATTGTAAACAGTCAACATCAATAGGGAACTTGGCAGTTCATACGCTCTGCTGTCGTGTCCATTTAATTTTGTAGTCAGTGCTTGTGTTGCGTTTATCTGATAAAAGACTGGTCGAAATCTTTGGTTGCATCTGTCCATGATTTTTCCAGCCCACCTGTCAATTATATCACAGTCATCCCCTTGTGGGATGCAATTTTTCCTTATTTGGAAGCCCCCACCCTGGCTCTTGCCAGGGGCCACAATATAGCCGGGCGGGCCTTAAATCTGGCCTAATAGCTGAACGGGGTTTCCGGGACCTCTCCATGGGTGATCCTCATCCGCATGGTGGCACTTTGTGTCATCGGGTGTTTATCGCTTGTGTGATGTCCTGGTTGGGTAAAATATACTACTACTAGTCCACCAGTCTAAGTAAAGTCTGTGTTGAATTTAGTACTTCCAGACACCAGAACGACTGCAGTCACTCCTGTTTACGTCAACACATGTTACAAATGATTAAAAGAATCCAATCTATTCCCTGGCCTTTAATCAAACTGAAACGGTGCAAACCAAAATGTTTCCACACATTTGTAAAGGATCAAGTTTCAAGATTCTAAGATCTAACAGTACTTCATTGTCTTCTAAAGTGCCAGTGGAGGTTATGTGGTCCCATTTTTGGGGTGGGGGAACGGGTAGACCAACTAACAAGCATGTCATAAAAAATGACTAATCAGATTTTTTTTTCTTTCTGAAGTCAGAGTGCATCTGCATGAAGGATGAGGAACCAACAGTCTGCATACAAATAAGCAAGATCTGTGACAAGGATGTGCACGCAAAAGTCAAGCTCTGGAGCAATACCAAAGTCCAGAAGTTAATGAACAACCAGAACTTGTAGATATGAACCCATACCTATGCGGTGGCAGGCGAGCATCTAATAACTGACAGTAGCAAGATGTTATTGTGATTAGCATGGTTCCTAGATAGGCTCAGTGTACATGAGAAGACTGTCCAGAAAGGAAAGATGATGCAGAAAGGAATTTGCCATGTTGCAGCTCAGAATTTAAAAAAGGTAAAGTCGGGAGATGTAAACTAGCGTCACTGCACATGGTTATAAACTATAAGTGCTCTGCCACCAGTATGGACAGCTGATAAGAAACTGCCCGCCTGTATCGCCGTACCCATGCAACTCCGTAACTATAGCGATGTTCCTTCATTTACCCCAGAGTGTTAACTCTGGTACCCTTTACCTCGAGGCTGGGTAAACCCCAAGAACCCCCTGGTTTCGAACACCGGCAGTGTGCTGCAGCGAGTCGCAGCTGGATTTAAAAGTGAGTCTCCTATCGAATGGGCTAACGCGGCTCCCTAGGTGCAGGCTTAATTATTTTACAGCCCAACAACAGTATCTGTCATGGGGCTATCTTTCCCCTTCAAAACACAGGTTCAGCATCATATGCCAGATGCATTAATGGCAAGAAGAGGGTCCTCTACTTATCTTTCTAATACTTCTTTTGCATATTTGAAATATAAAATTCAACTAAACTTCAAACTGATAATTTATATCGCCACTGAACTGTCACTGTGGCTGAGTACTTCCATTAATGACAGACTGCATTTCTGGTGGTGACTGTTGGCTTTGGCACCTCTGGCAACTGCCATGTGCATTTACTGCTTAGCCATATTTCTGGAGTGTGCCCCTGACAGTTGTTTGTTCACCAGTTTTTCAAATGGAACAGTGAAGAAATTTTCATTTGATTTTCACAGAAACGGAGCCAGTATGGGATCACCTTATTTCAGCAAAGTTGAAACCTGAACTAAGACTAAGACTTAGTTAACATTCAATATTATCAATCAACTCACTAAAATATAAATGATTTTAACATTTCTTTTTCCAGCCTACATACGCTCAAAATGACTCAGTTTTCTTGTAATATGTGCTCCTTAGAACATATAACTGATGCCTGAGGGAAGAAATCATGGAACAACAAAATTATGGGTATACTACACCCACAGGGGCCAAATATACAGCATGCTGTGGGAGACATAAGTTCTGTTTGAGTGCTTTAGTACAGCCTGACAAAATATAAAATGTAGTAGTAGTAGCAGTCAAGGTTCCAACTTCACTGCAGACATTACTGCTCTGTGCCTGTTTCAGTGAAAATTACACAAATTGCCACCCACTTTTCCACCTGAAAACTATTTTTAAAAAAAACAAACAATTAGTCCCTGTATTGTAAGATGTACAAACATACGACAGGGTCTGCAAATGAACGCCTCAAAAGCATGATAGAAATTACAATAACCATGCTACTGCCTCGAAACCTGTCAATATTGCAGTATGTCAAGAGTGTTAAGCACGTGACATTGCGGTGCAGACGAACACGGTGACATCATAATCTGCCAATGAATAGGTTTCACCTCTTCGCCGATCAACAAATGGATAACAGCATCTTGCTCCTCTTTGGTCTATGTCAAAGGTCCGGCAGTTATTTTTAAACTGTCATTATGAGGTCACCATGTTCATCTGCACTGTGATGCCAGGTGCTTAACACTCTTGAGATCCTTAACAATAATCCTGACAAGTTACAAGACACTGGCATGTTTACTGCAAATTCTATCACACTTTTAAGGTTTCCATTTGAAGCTTCCTTGTACACAACAGGCTAACTTGTGCAGAAGAGTTCCAGTCATAGGAGGTGCATTGTTGCTACATAAAGAGTTAAAAATACCCAGAATAGTACAAAAATAGGAACTATCATCTCTACTCCCAAGCACCATGAAAATCCTTGTTCTGGAATCTGTATAAAATAAAAACAGCAGACAGGTTCAATGATGCACGGAAAAAATAACTACTGCTAAAAGTACAAAAGTATATAAAACAGAAAGTATATATATTTGATATTTTGTATAGAATAATTGAAAGCAACATGTCCCAGGGTAGACTAAAACAGAGCCAACAATTTGTATTTTTGCAATTTTAAAATTTTAAAATGGAAACAGAATTCCTGAGTTCTAAGATATACCCATCTGCTCAGTCTATAATATGTTATAAATATGTGTTCACATGATGTACCACTCGATCTTGCTCATCAAAACTGGCACCTTCATTCGTAATTCCCGTACTCTCATTCATATGCTCTTCTAACGACTGCAATGTTTGTTCCAGAACATGTCGGTCTTCAGATGCCATCCGCTGGTGATGGCTCGGCTGTCTTTGAGCACTGTGGCTGTCTGTTGTTGAACCGTGCTGATTTACTTGTAATGATGCAGAAAGAGTTAAATCTGAATTTAAGTTAGGAGTACTGAGGTGTGTGTCTCTGTTATGAACATCACTTTGGTTGCTTCTTCTTAAAGGCACTGTATAGACTTGCGAGACAGAAGGCATCGAGGAATCTTGCATGGAAGAAGTGAATTGGTCTGAAGGCATTTCTTTTGTTGCTAACTCTGATAGTGGAATGTGTGAATAGGAAGGAGAAGCAGAAGATACTATAACTCTGCTTGTCTGCTCACCATCTGAAGAGATTTGTACATGGGAAGACCCCAAAAATGAAATATCCCGGGGCACTCCGTTTTCATGCTCGCTCTCCAAAACAGTTTGATCAGATCCAACTTCTTGTGGGATCGATGGCCGTCGAGATGGGGCTCGAGACCTGTATGTCGGTGGTCTGGAGTTTGGGTGGTCCCCGTCCAGGTTATGGGGGAACGCCATGTGAATCCCTGAGTGAGCAGTGGAAGCTCTGGAACGATACGAAGGAGGCGGGGAACTGGGCAAACTATCTCCATCACCTTGGCCTGTGTTTCTGGCAGTAAAACTGTCATCTTGTTCTTGTGATACCTGAGTCTGGTAATCCTGCATTGAAGCTGCATACGATGGTGGTGGACGTCGGTACTGAAACTCCGGATATAGCATTCCTTTGAGAAGAAAGTTTAGCATGTCAGAATTTTGATGTATAGTAATTTCATAAACATTTTTAGTAGGATCCAAAAAGAAAAATCTCCTCATTGTATAGACATTCAAGTGTTATCTGTTCTTAAAAGAAATAAAATATATCTTTACATGCAAACTTACTAGGCAGATCTATTCCCATAGAATGCATAATAGTTTAACATACCTTATGGTATAATTTGGTCATATTAGGAAGAAAACTGCTCTCTTCAGTAAATGTTCTTAAGAGATATATCTTCTTCTTCTGCGTTCATCCGAAGATGTAATTGCGTTGTGTCCGTTTACAGCATGGCTGCGATATTTGCACATTTCGGCCAACATATCTGACTTCTGCGGGCATTTGTTGACCGGGATAGCCTTCCCGGTAAGAAATATATAAACAGACAGGACATGTATGTTTACCTGCAAATTCTCTAGTAAGATCTATTTCAAGCATAAAGATATTATGTACAGAGGAGAATTTATACACACATGTGGCATATGTTGGTAGAGTCATATTTGTAACAGATCAATCAGCACTTATGATGTAGTCAACACCCTGCCGGCTGCTTATGCTTCCCAGGAAATTATCTGGTACCCATAGGCTGGATCAACCTGGGTGCTAACATTAATTTTGTAGGGGAAAAATCCACCTCAAGCCCAAAATCTTTTGGCCAGCAAGTGAGTATCTAGCCACTATACTACTTCAGGTCAAAGGTAGTATGCAAAAAACTTTCATTAACATTTCAGTTGAGATATACTTCTCACAGGAAGAAAAATGTTTCCTTCTGTGAAGAGCCTACTTATGTCAAATCAGGCTACCATGACACAGAGTTCAGCCACAAATATTTCTGAATCAGAAAGACAAAAAGTACATGGTGCAGTCATGAAATATCAAGTTTTCTTTAAAACAATTCCTCAGTGTAGACCATAAAAACACGAAGAAGGTAATTTGTGAGCAAAGTTAAAAAGCTGAAAAGATGGGGAGGATATGGGGACAGCTGCACACATTAACAAAGGATAGGATAACTTGCTGGGAGTTGGTGTGAGGTCTATGTACTACTTAGTGAGTAAAAAAAACTACATTTCATCATCATCATCATCTTTTCATGCTGTTATAGACTACATCACTTCTGACATCACGGATGGAATCCAACACACCTGGCCTCTCTCAACAACGCGCGACTCAGGATTCTACTGGATGTCCTCATTTCCTCGATCCATTTCCCCCTCCAATTTCAGTAACTGTTTAGTGTTTCTCTATCTGCTTCTTCTCATGATGTTCAAAATATATCATGATCTTTTTTCTCCTACAACTGATGCAAGCCGTTGTCCAGACATTTCTCTCATTTCTTGCTTTTCTTCATTTAATACCATTAAACAGGCATCAAATGTCATTAGCATTTATTTTTTAACGCATTTAACTTTCGTTCCTTGTCTTTAGTGGTCCTGCAACTGTTAGTGGTGTTTGTTACAACCTGAAATAACGTTATAATTTAAAAATATGTAATCTGGTTTCAAAACCATACAATTTAGAGTTCTATATTTTCTTCAGGTTTTTAAAAACTACGGTTGCTTTGAGAAATGTATCCTAATTTCTCATAACAATAATCATCATCATAAACCACTTTTGCAGTTAAGCATCATGGGTAGGAATAATTTGCGATCCAGTGCACACTGGCTGGCAATGGATACTGTCATGCCATAAAGACGTAACGTGACTTTAATGTTGTAAATCCACATTTTTCGTTGACGTCCTCTTGCTCTCTTCTGCCTCTCTAGCCCTCAACGGTACATAGGCCCTCAACCAACTAAGGTTAAGTGATTATATCCTTTGTTATCACATGCAGCTCTCCCCATGTCCTCCCCATCTTTCTAACTTCATTCTCCAGCTTCCTTCTCTATGTATTTTTTGGCCTTCTTTTATTCCTATACCCCTGCAGGTTCCATTAAAAAGACATTCTAGTTATATTGTTCTCCGGTTTTCTCAATATGGGTTCTATCCAACGCCAGTGTCTTTTCTTTGTTGATGTCCTCTTGCTCTTGCAGCTGAAATTCTTAGATGTAGTGCCTGTGATGGTATTTGATGTTGCTGTATAGTTAGACAAACTGTATAGCCCGGCAATCATTAAAGTGAATGCTGAAAGTAGAATGGTGCTGCAAGAAGTGACTAGAAGATCTGGCTGACGCTCAACACTCAAGGGAAAGGTGAAACGGATATATGATAACACTGTTACTGGTACCATTGGAACTGGAATTCTGCACTTGCTGATGGAGATGGAGCACTCATTGGAGGGTCATGAGTGCTGTGATGTCTTGATTCAACAACATTGCCAATCAAAGTTGATAATTAAATAGGTAAACTGATCTGTTAATTTAATGCTTTTTGTCTTGAGTGTGACATCTGCTATCGAATTAATATAAAACTATTCTACTCTGAAAACAAGAGAGCAACAAACCTCCAAACCAATTTCTGTCCCGATGTCTGTATCGACCATGCCGACCTTCTCTAGTGCGCCGATGATGTCGGAAGTTCCCAATACCAAACAGAGCATGCAATGGCTCATGCCCTCTTGGTGTGCACTTCCATCCGACTCCCACAACAATGACAAGAAGAACACCTAACCCTGGAGAAGAACAAATTACACATGAAATATTTGATACCAAAGATATTTCGCTGGTGATGGATAAAACATGCTCTGGGAAAACCTAATAAAAGCATAAAATAAAGCCAGTGTCTTTGCTTTGGAGCCCACAGGCTCAAAGGAATAAGTGGAGACCCAAAAATGCATAAAAAGAACTAGAAAGTAACATTAGAAAGATGAGAAGGACTCAGGGTGAGTTGCATATGATAGAAGGACATGGGTTGGTTGAGAGCATACACTCTATGGTGAGATAAAAAAGGGCTGACAAAGAAGAAGAAAAAGGAGGAGGAGAAGGAGGAAGAAGTAGAAGAAGAAAAGAAGAGGAAGAAGAAGAAGAAGAGGAAGAGGAAGAAGAAAGATAAGAGGACAAGGAAGAAGATGAAGAATAAGAAGAAGAAGAAGAAGAAGAAGAAAAAGAAGAAGAAAAAGACGAATAAGAAGAAGAAAAAGAAGAAGAGGAAGAATAAGAGGAAGAGGAAGAAGAATAAGAGGACGAGGAAGAAGAAACAGTTAATGTAGAACAGCTCAGTCAAAAGCAGCATTTCATAACATGAAGAATATTTTATGCAACCTTCCTCTGTCAACTGAGGTCTGAAAAAAAAAGAATCTATGTGGAAGTGGTGAAGATATGGTTTTACAAATGAATGAGAACACCCTGGACAGATATAAACAGTAATAAAGATGTATTTGAAAAAAACTGAATGGAAAAGAATTGACTATTTAGATCAGAAGGAGACAATCTACATTCTTTGGTCATTTCATGACAAGGAGAAAACTCCAGTACATTGTGATGATGGGAAAGTAGGAGAAGATTCTGGCCATTCCCAATCTCTCGGGAAGTTGCAATCTGACTTCAGAAGAAACACTCTTAATAGTCCACTTTCAAAACACGCTTGTCCGGTGGTCAGTGAGTCTATTATACCCTCTTCGGAATGTGATCCTGGAAACGCACATGGGGAAGACGTGAAACAAGAAAGAGTGTAACTGTGTTTGAATGATAGCCCCTCCAACAGACAAGACAGGACACATGACAAATAAACGACCTCAGGCACACACCTACACAGATGGACAAATACAAAAACATAAAGTATAAGAAATGTAGTAGAAAGTGGCAGAATTCACTTAAGGCTGTGCACACAAAATCACTGAGAAAGCTGTACATACAAAGTGATTCACACACACAGTGACAAGCAGGCGAGAAGTGAAAGACCTAGACCCAGTGGGTGGCTAAAGCAAATTTTGAAAGGCAAATTTTCCCCTGAGATGTTTACAAAGACTTCAGGTTGTCCCTCTAACACAGCAAATAACTCAGTGACTCCCAACCTATTTAAGCTTGGGAGGCATTTTCAGAGTGAATATGTATTTGTGTTATTACTTTTGCTGATGAAAAATGTCTTGAAAACCCAAGAGAGACACTGTAGTCAAGTGTCTAAATGAATATGTACTTGTGTTATTACTTTTGCTGATAAGAAAAGTCTTGAAAACCCAAGAGAGACACTGCAGTCACGTTGTCTAAACGAATATGTACCTGTGTTATTACTTTTGCTGATGAGATATGTCTTGAAAGCCCAAGAGAGACACTGCAGACATGTGGCTAAATGGCATTCACATGAACTTGATACATTACCCCATGATGGTTTTGTGGACTCCAATTTGCGGGGTGTGGAGAATCACTGCCCAGAAACAAGCATGTCCTAAAAGGTGACAAATAACTCTTTCAGTGCCAAACAACTCACCATGAGTTTTTGGATCGATTCAAAGATAGTATAATTTGCCAGCTGTCGTCTGTCACAGGAGAATGTTATATCATTGATTATTGTCTAGACTCCTAGTTTAACTTCCCCGTATGGGTTCCGGTGCCCCATTTTGGGGGAAACAAGAACTGACCCACCGCCTTCCCAAAAGCATATCGTACGAGTCGACTAAATGGAAGCTTCCTTCAAAGTCGGAGTACATATGCTTGAGAGGCAAGGAACCAACAGTATGCACGGCATGTGAAATGGATGTGCAACACTCAGTTTTCTAGAACAGGACTAGAATCCAGAAGTTGATGAGCTGTGAACACAATGAAAAAGAAGATGGGTTTAACTTCTTCTCTCTCTCACAGTGTAACTATGCTGAGAAGTTATTTACTCTTTTGGGTGGAAGAAGTTAAAGTAACAACTGTTCGTGGTTGGAAAAAAAAGCATATAACCATGTGGGTTCCAAGTCCCAACTATAAGGGAGAAACGAATCAACCTATTTCCTCCCTTACAAGCTTGTCTTAAGAGTTGATTAACTAGAGGGTTTCCTTTGAAGTCGAAGGCACAGTGGGTCTATTCTTTCTTCAACATAATGGGACCCTGGAACCTATATGGGGAGTTTAATAAAACAAACATAAACACCTCACCTACAAATATACAAATTCAAGAGGTAACAACACTGGAGGCTATAGCAGGAACTCGCTAAAAAGAAATGTGATTTCTCTCAGAGATAAAGTTGAAAAAAAAGAAAAAAAGAAAAGGCTTCACTGCACTGAGTTTTATCCCATATGGCTCAGTCTCTCTCCACAGAACGGCTAGCCGCCTCCCGAGAGTAGATCCGGCGAAATCCCCAGGAATCTCCATAAAAACTGCACTTGTGAACTGAAGGGCGCAGCTGTGAACGAACCCACGACTTTCCTTTCAGAGCGCAAGGCAAACTAGGAAATATTTCAGTTAAATGATTTGTATTTATTCTTGTTTGTATACGTGGTAATGAATATTTGTGTTATATGCTAATGAAGGTGCTCTTGCCACAACGTTCACTTGTTGTTTGTGTCTGTGACAGTGTGACGCTGACTGGTTCTACTTGCCCTTTGGTCTGATATCTTTTCATGGAGACTATAGCAAGCTTGGGAGCCACCGTGGTCTAGTGGCTAAAAGCTTTCCTGCGGATCGGAAGGTCGAGGGTTCAGTTCCTGACAAGAGCCCGACTTTTTCAAAAATGACCTTGACTTCCATGTCGACTTAACCTTGAGTAGGTACCAGGTACAGTCCTGGAAAGTAAAGGCGACCGGCGTGATACTGACATCACCCATCAAGTGCCGTTTGGTCTATAAAATTTAGGTCTAGCCCTATATACCCAATATGCCCGAAAGACGTGGAAAAGGGTCCTTTACTTTGACAGCAGGCTTGTCTGTAAGCCTTGCGGACACGAGTAAAGTAAAGCATCCTTTTCCTGCCTTCAGCAGTATTGGCATATAGAGCTAGATCTATATTTCATAGATCAATCGGCACTCAGTGAGTGATGTGGTCAGCATCACACTGGCCCCACTGACTTCAATGGACTTTACCTGGTACCCTCTCACGGCTGGATTAACCAGAAGCCAAGGTCGTCTAAAAAACAAAAATTTGGCTGCATTTGGATGTGAACCCATGACATTCCGATCCGCAGGCGAGCGTCTAGCCACTATTCCACAGTGGCTTCCCTTGTGGACATAGGTTCAATTATATTGTTTTAACACACAAAGTCTCAAAGATTTAACTCTACAGCACATAGTGTTACACCTGTATAGTGATGATGTTTGACGACCTCCTGAACCATCATCTCGTCCTGCCTCCTTGACAGCACTAAGAATGTCGGTCCGGTCTATTGTCTATTTGTTTTTCCTGTACCTACTGTTGCTCTATCAGCAAGCTAATCCGCTAGTTCATTCCCTCTTGCCCCAGAGTGTCCTGGCACAAAAAATTAAACTTAATTCCTAACAGACAAGATTTCCCCAGCGACTCCAACCATTTTATTCTTATCCATTCTGTATCTATCGTCTTAAGCAAACTCATGGAATCACTTAGAAAGTATGCACGTGAAAGTGGTTAAATGTAGTGTGACTGCATTGGACGAAAAGAGTTTAATGGATGAATGATGTCCACGTCTTGTGGAGCCAGCTACCGTTTGGGAACCAGTGACATCGCCATAACCACAGCTAGAAACCTGAATCTGTAGCTTGTGTGCAGTTTTACCTATACAAAAAAATCATCTATTTTAGGATGCTACATTCCCCCTGTGGGTGCAGGGGCTTTATATGAGGAGGGGGTGGGGTGGGGGTGTGGACCCACTCACCCCAAACAAGCATATCTCTAAAGGGGACTTAAATAATTATTTCCCGAAACCAGATGCATTGGGCTGAGAAGCCTAGCTGTAAACCACAACCCAATGTGTCAACCGCCAGAAATAGTATACCACATAACATTTTTGCAAGTGGATTCTTGGGAACTCATGTTTGTGCAAAGGACGATCTTCATTTCTGTTTACATAAAGGAGTGCCTATCAGCTCAGCCTGAATTGTCTCTAAGAGCACATTACAGTCTACATTTGGGTTGTATGCTCGGACAGCCCGTGATCTTAGCTTTTATGTACGTACGCACTAATGCACCCACATACAGTCACAGTTGAGAGGAAATGCTTCACTGCAGTAGGGTATATCCCACATGACTCGGTCTCTCTCTGCAAAACGGCTGAGAGCGTCGCACAAGGCACGACCTTCGCTGCCCTGGCGATGATCAACATGGATCTCTGTGACAAAATTGCACTGATGAACTAAACGACACTTATGTGGAACGAAAAAATACTCCACCACATGCAGAGCTCAAGGCAAATGGTTTAATCACTTCACCACGGAGACCCCTGAAACATATACAGTCACATACAGGCAATCTGCCAGACCACATACTCATACATACATACATACATACACTCATACATACATAGATACATACATACATAGATACATACATACATACATAACTACCTACCTACAGACAGACAGACAAGCACACACACATGCATACACACACACCTACATACCTACACACACATACAGACATACATTACAGACAGACACATACACACATACATACATACACACACATGCTTACACACACACGGACATGCACAGACATACACACACACATGCTTACACACACACGGACATGCACACACATGCCAACACTCAGACAGAAAGACAGACAGAAAGACAGACAGAAAGACAGACAGACAGACAGACAGATGCATGCATGCATACATACATACATACATACATACATACATACATACATACATACATACATACATACATACATACATACATACATACATACATACATACATACATACATACATACATACATACATACATACACACACACAAAGAGAAATACAAGGATCTATACAGACATACACACAAGTCTACGTCAGGTGCATACATCAAACATTCCCCTAACCCCCCCCCCCCTCCCCCTTTCCCCCACACGCAGATACACACATACACAGAGCGCGTGACATCAAACAAGTAATGACACAGTTGACCCGAGCACCGGTCCACTGATTACACCGGTTACACCCATGACAGCGACAATCTATGCAAATTGTGAACATCATAAAAACGGGCAGCGAGAAACCGCATAAAGAAAAGCTGCCAGCTAGACAGTGTGAAAACTGGGGCGGCAACAATTCAACACTGACAATTACATTAATTATTACATGCATTGTTTGACTGCCGCCCCTCGCCCTCCCTTTTAAACCGTTCATTAATTAGGGAAAGATTGGTCATCTGACGCGGCTCTGGAGAGATCTGTGAAAAAGAAAGACAGGAAGAAAGGCGACACGATTTTTGACAGCCTGTCGTCATGGCACAGAGGGGTGTCAATACAAGAACTGATCCACACAGCTGCTGATCGCATTTTGCGGAGAGGCATGATCGCCAATGCCAGTCGACAAGGCACCTGATAATGATGAAAATCCAAAGTATTCTGAAACGGAGATGCCCGTGGCAGCTTTAAACGCCATAAATAATGAGTGTTTAACATATTCTACCAAATAGCTGCTCATTATATAAATAGTTTGAAGTTTTGAACAACGGACCAACATCATGACACACAGGTAGTAACCCATAAGGGCTCAGTTCTTCTTCTAACTCAAGTCTGGGTCCAAAGAACCTCAGCACAGTGCACAGACTCTGTAGCACCGGCGAGGATCCTGAAATACTCTGGGTAGATTTTCAACTCCAAATTTTGCCCGGGCAGCCCCGCTAGGCTACTATTTTTGATTTCCAACTGCCAAGGGATTTTTTTTTTTTTTACGTGCGCAACAATGCATACGGGCGTCCGATCTCACTACCCAGAGAACAGGGAGAGTTACTAGAAGTCCACGTGAAAAAATCCCAGCCCTTACCTGGGATTGAACCCGAAACCTTTAGCACTCGAGGCGGACGCAATGCCTCGAGAACACGCAGTCCCCTCACTGTATAAATAAAACTCCACCCACTCGCCCTGAAAGGAATTTCTGGGATATGCTCAATTTGAATTCGCATTCGAATAGTTACTTCTCCGTGAGTCACGAGGTAACAATCTTTTCATGCTGCATTACATGTCCCTTGCAGAGTGGCAAGCATTGATTCAGAAGTCCTGGGTATTTAGCGTCCTTTCGATATTTTCTGTATGTCCTGCGGTGTTTTCGATATTTACTTCATGTCATGCCAGTGTTTTCGATATTTTCTTCCTGTCCTGTCGGTGTTTTTGATATTTACTTCATGTAATTCCAGTGTTTTCGATTTTTTCTTCATGTGATGCCGGTGTTTTTTAAATATTTACTTTATGTGATGCCGGTGTTTTTTTTTTTTTTTTTAAATATTTACTTCATGTAATGCCGGTGTTTTTTTTTAAATATTTACTTCATGCAATCCCGGTGTTTTCGATATTTACTTCATGTCATGTCAGTGTTTTCGATATTTTCTTCCTGTCCTGTCGGTGTTTCCGATATTTTCTTCGTGTGATGCCGGTGTTTTCGATATTTACTTCATGTAAATGCCCGTGTTTTCTATATTTTCTTCCTGTCCTGTCTGTGTTTTTGATATTTACTTCATGAAAATGCCGGTGTTTTGGATATTTAATTCATGTGATGCCGGTGTTTTCCTTATTTTCTTCATGTGATGCCGGCGTGTTGGGAAACGAGCAAGGACATAAACTGACAGGTTCGGCACTACTTGCTGGTGAACTGATCCATGACAAGCTAGATGCTGAATGGTATATAGTGGCGTGAAGTGTGGAGGCACAAATAGATCGTTAAGGTCTGAGGAGAATGGCGTTGCGAGGAGTGACCATGTGATCTGGCCGACCTCAACATTCAAGGGAAAGACGAGACGGATATACACTCATTGTTACTGGCGCAATCAGAACTGGAAATTTGTGACTGCTGCTGAAGACAGGGACGCAGCGCTTATGGGACTGTCCTGAGTGCTGTGATGGCGATCCTTAACATAACATTCAGGCTGCATTCCCATGAGGTACCAAATGAGAATAATTTTTTTTTACAGAAATTCATGGCAGCATCTGACGCCCTAATCCAAAATGCTCCACCTCAGAGACGCCCAGGTCTGCTTTAGACGCCTAAATTCAACATACTATACTACCACAGAGACACCTCAACTACTGTAGTCCTGCAGCACACGATGTACCCTCAGTGCCCCAGCAGAATTACCGAGGCTTGAAATTGCGGGGTTGTGGCAGGGCCGCTATTTGGTTACAGTTACTTGCACGGGAATAACCCACATAGAGCGTGGTACAACTGAACGCCCCTTATAAACAATACCTGATCTTGAACAAAGAAGACATAAGTAGGTTGCACAATTTATTGCACAGCGTATTTCGCTGAATAAAGAGCGTCGTCAGATGTATGCTAAAGTAACTGTCAAAAACTGTCACTGCTGTCTGAATGCACCATTTTGTTAGGGCGGTGTAGACAACTGGTCGTGAGCTTGTGGATTTAGGGCCGCACGGCTTGTGCTGTCCCCATGGACTCTGTGGGTTAGGATGTTTAATTTTGGCTCCTGACAGAAAAGCTCCATCAACTTACCAAAGTAGCAACTGATTAAAAGCGAAGCAAATAAGCGAATCTTTCTAAGCGAAACACAACATTGACTACAATCAATCAATATCGACTGCCTGTTTCGACAGGACAAACGCAAATCCTGACCATTTCCGTTTGTCTGCAAAATTCTTGTCTGAACCGGTTTATTATAGTGGCTTCCATATATTGGAGCATTCTCACTATGCGTTTGGTTATTACAACGAAACTAACGACATGGGACGCCATTTTTTTTATTTTAAAGCGCCACCCTGGCTGTTGCTGGGGGCCCTGATATAACCCAATACATGGGTTGAACGGGGTTTCTGGGACCTCTCACCGTATGATCCTCATTGGAATGGTGGTACTTTGTGTCATCGAGTGTTTATCGCTCGGTGTGATGTCCTGGTGTGGTTTAATCAATCTGATCTCCTGGTAGGGTTGAACGTCAATCAATCAATCAATCTGATGTCCTGGTAGAGTTGAACGTCAATCAATCAATCTGATCTCCTGGTAGGGTTGAAAGTCAATCAATCAATCTGATGTCCTGGTGGGGTTGAAAGTCAATCAATCAATCAATCTGATGTCCTGGTGTGGTTGAAAGTCAATCAATCAATCAATCTGATGTCCTGGTGTGGTTGAACGTCAATCAATCAATCAATCGGATGTCATGGTGGGGTTGAAAGTCAATCAATTAATCAATCTGATGTCCTGGTGTGGTTGAAAGTCAATCAATCAATCAATCTGATGTCCTGGTGGGGTTGAATGTCAATCAATCAATCAATCAGTCTGATGTCCTGGTGGGGTTGAATGTCAATCAATCAATCTGATGTCCTGGTGGGGTTGAATGTCAATCAATCAATCTGAGGTCCTGGTGTGGTTGAACGTCAATCAATCAATATGATGTCCTGGTGGAGTTTGTTCAGATTCACAAATGGGAAACATTGCTTTTCTTTTCTAACACGCTCACGATGGAACAACAATCGTTAGTACAAAGTCCAAACATGTAGCGGTGGTTGTCTAATGTACGTTGTTAGTTAAAGTACTCTTAATAATGTATACCTGCGGTTTTATTTTTCTATTTCTGGTTCTATATCTAGAGGTTTTGCGTGGTTTTTTTTAAATGCTCTTTTCGTATTTTATCTCCTCCATGTGGGTTGCAGGGCCCAATTTATGGGGGGGGGGGGGGGGGGGGACAAGTACAGACCCACTGCCTACTAAAAAGTATTATGTAGGGGTCGACTAACAGGGAGCTTTCTTCGAAGTCGGAGTGTATCTGCCTGACAGACAAGGAACCACCACCATGTATACAAATGCATCAGATGTGTAAAAAGGTTGTGCAAGCGACAGTCAGTTTTTTTTTTTTCAAACAGGACTATAGTCCAGAAGTGGAGTAACAAACCTACGACTTTCCGCCGGAGTTAACAGATGGTGAATGTGCAGAGGAGGAGGGGGTCGAGGGAGATGAGGAATGGGTCGAGGAAGAGGAGGGGGAGGAGGAAGAGGAGGAGGAGGAAGAGGGGGTCGAGGAAGAGGAGGAGGAGGAGGAAGAAGAAGAAGACGAAGAAGAAGAAGAAGAAGAAGAAGAAGAAGAAGAAGAAGAAGAAGAAGAAGAAGAAGAAGAAGAAGAAGAAGAAGAAGAAGAAGAAGAAGAAGAAGAAGAAGAAGAAGAAGAAGAAGCTAGATGTCTCTATGAACTGAATTTTAAAAAAAAGCTATTTTAAAAGTTGGAGGGTTGACTTTTGTCCACTGGGTTCTATCTACTATGGCTCTCTTTCCATCTTACCACGCTCCCCTCCCCCTCTTTGTTCCGCACAAGCACACACAATAGAACACACAAGCAGACTATCATCACACACATATACTCAAAAGGTACATTAACCTTCAACGGAATGCAGGTAATCTAGATTCTTGAGGCTTACAAGAGACGAAGACGGCATGTACAGACTAACATATCCCATCCAGGTTTTCTAGAAAGACAACATTGACTTTTCACTACAGAACTGAGTGTCCAAGTGCCTACAAAACACCAAGAATAGTAGTACTCTATTCGCCTTAAGTATCCATAGAGCCTCACTGCCTTATAGTGCACAACCCTTCTGCTAAAGCCGTGCAAGGGTTATGCATGCATCATCAATAATTTCTTTCCGACACAAGCAGCCGGAAAGGTAAGTCTGATATAGATTAATAATTTGTTGGCTTGTTAGGTGGAGGGTAAAATGTGCAATTATGTCTATCTGTTGTTTCACAACATAGAGAGCGCGCAATGTTCAGTGTAATGGGGGTTTGCGATAAAAGCTTATGTGCATATGTAGGTGCGAATTTAGACATAAACGCGCGCGCACAAACAATACATACACCTTTCATATGATGATTCTGCATGTCTTCTCGTCAGACAAGTCATAACTTAATATATCTCTATCTCTCTCTGACTATTCATCGACCGACAGACTTTCCGCCCATCCATTTACCCATCCGTCCATTCATCTGTCTGTCTGTCGACCTATCTATTCACATGTATGCCTGCCTGTCTGCCCAACCATACGTCTACCTACCTACCTATTTGCGTGTGTATGTCCGCATGTGTATTTTATTGTGCCCGACAACATCAATCTTGAACCCGCTTCAAAACGTGACAAGCATATATGCAAATACTTGACCTGCAACAGGTCAACCGTTACCAAATTACATCACTGACACCTGAATATGTTAAAATTCGGCAGATAATTTTTTTTTAAACGTACAAGAAAGAACGCCAAAGTGAAATCATGAACATTTCCACTCTATTTCCCAAAAGCAAACAACTGCAACAATGGCTTAAAGCATGTGACAACAATTAATCTTTACAAGTTTGTTTTTTATGTTGCCATAAGCAAAAACGAAACAAAACACAATCCCATGATAATTGCAATTGTGGCTTAGGGATTATTAACATATTAACGCAGTTCCATAATATCCAACACATCAGATTCGAAGTCAGCTGCAGGCGATTTGGCAGCAGACCGCTGTGTGTTGATGTCGACAACAGTATCAGCGTCGAACCGTTCGTAAAGCAAATGATAGCGAACGTAAATTTTCTGAGGAAACCTAGGTTTATAATATCCCTTTACAATGCGCGTTTGCAATATCCGTTTACATTGAGTTTTCCACACACACACACAAATGGAGCATTTTTACAGCCATAATGTGCCGTCTCTACTTCCCAAGACACTCGTACCCTTTTAAAGCTGGGTCGACCTGTGAGCCAAGGTGAATTCTGATCCATTTAATCAGTGCGCGTTTACAACAGTCGTTTATAATATATGTTTACAATGCCAGTTTTAACATGCCTGTTAACAACGCGTATTCTCAATATCCATTTACAATGCGTATTCGCAATATCCATTTACAGTGTATGTTTACAATATCATTTTACAAAGAGCGTTTTCCATGACGGCAACGTCTATAAAAATATGAGTCTAACACCACAGGTGCGCGTCTGGCGTAAAACGAGTCGTGTACTTTTTAGATAGTTATGCTATCAATGTCAAACATGGACACTGTCTTCATAAGATAGAAGGAAAATAGTCACGACAAAAATGAAATGTTTACGTACTATACTAGGTGTAACGAGGAAAGATCGACATAGGAACAATGATATCTGGAGGAGCGTCGGCAGAGAACCAATAATGAACTTTATAGGTAGACAACAAATCAAATAGTTTGGCCATGCAACAAGATTGGCATCAGACAGGGCACCACAGACAGTAATTTTATACAGATACAGCGGTAACAAATATTGAAGTGGACCCGCAGAAGATGCACCGCAGAAATATCAGACACACTGAAAAGTACTTTATATGAAGCGAACAGAAGGGCCCGTTCAAGAGATTTCTTCCTGCCTTGACGCCGCGAGACATTCTAGAAGAAGAGACAAGAAAGAAAGAGGAAAAAAGATAACAGTGACAACGGTTGGTGGATTGATTGGTTGGTTTGTTGCCTGGTTGGTCTGCTTAGCTTTTCCGTTTGACTGGTTTGGTTGGTGGGTCGGCTTGCTGATTCGACTGGCGTGTAAACCAACCCCTGATTATTATTTTGCAACGTTCTATCTAGCGATATCCAGGCCGACTGAGCCCTAAAATGTCCCACATTAAAGGAGTAAGGGTTGTATAAAGAATTCCGATGGGCTCCGAAATACTGTGTTCGCGGTGACTGTGTGGGTGAGCTCTTCTGTCCTCTCTAAACTAAGCACTAGGATGCTTTTTTGAATGCCCACGGTAACCTTCTCTGACCACCACCCCACTGGCCTGCTTGCTTCCCCTCAGATGTAAAGAAAATGGGTGACTGCATTCGAGTAATTATCAAACCACTAATTTGATTAACAATGTCTGGAAAGCTCTTATACTACCACCACCACCACTACTACTACTGCTGCTGCTCCTCCTCCTCCTCCACCACCACCACCACAACTACTACTACTACTTACTACCACTTCTGCTACCTTATAGATTGGAGACTGAATCAAACTGGGAGCCAAGATCATTTTGAAAACACATGGTCTACTACTACTACTACTACTACTACTACTACTACTACTACTACTACTACTACTACTACTACTACTACTACTACTACTACTACTACTACTACTACTACTACTACTACCGCCACCACCACTACAACAACAACTACTACCACCGCCACCACCACAACTACTACTACTACCACCACCACTACTACAAAACTGCTACTGCTGCTGCTGCTACTACTACTACTACTACTTCTAATACTACTTTTTCCTCCTCTTCGTTTTTTTTTTCGCGTTTACCGGCTGTAAACACCAAGGCAACGTTCTGTCTATTTCTGGACTCTAATATTGTTCTAGTGGTCTCAAGGCATGGCGTCCGCCTCGAGCGCTGAAGATCCCGGGTTCAAGTCCCGGCGGAGGCTGAGATTTTTTTCACGTGGACTTCTAGTAATTTCCCCTGGTCTCTGTGAAGTAAGATCGGATCCCCGTGTGTATTGTTGCACACATAAAAAAATCGCTTGACAGTTGGACATCGAAAAGAGTAGCCTAAGGGTGCTACCGTTAAAAATCTACTCAAAGTATTTCAGGATCCTCGCAGGTGCTACGGAGTCCGTGCACTGCGCAGAGACTCTTCGGACTCAGACTTGAGTTAGAAGTAGAGCGGAGCACTTGTGCCATGATGCTGATCCGTTGTTTAAACCTAAACATTGTTCTAGAACTTGAGAGTTGCGTACACATCCGTTTCACAGATCTGGTTTACTTCCATGACGACTTTGATTCCTAGTCTCTCAGGCAGATGCGCTCTGGCATGGAAGGAAACACCCCCAAATTGTCGACCTCTAATGCAGCAGAGGGTTCCTCCTCCCCCAACATGATGATTCTAGCTTAGTGAGTGGTCCCAATAATAGACGCAATTTTTCGTTATTTTAACGCCCCACTCCGGCTGCTGTCAGGGCCCAAATATAAACTAATGGTTGAACGGAGATTCTGGGACTTGCGCCCTGGTGATTCTCATCTGAATTGTGGTACTTCTGTGTCACCCCTCCATCACTCGTTGTGCGGTTCTAGTGGGGTAGAACGTCAGTCATTCAAAAACATGGAGCTGCCGTGGTGTAGCGGCTGTATGCTCGCCTGCAGATCGGAAGGTCGTGGATTCCAACCCGAACGGAAACGGATTTTGGCTGCCAGGTGGACAGTGGGTACCAGGTAAAGTCCCGGCGGCCGGCGTGATGTGGACCACATCACCCAGCCGTTGGTCTATTAAATACAGTCCTAGCGCTCTGTGCTCAATACGCTTGAAGGTGTGGAAACTGGTCCATAATTGCACTTACTTACAAGAACAATAATTGACAGACATCAGGTTCCGACACAAAGAGTTTGAAAGTGGAACATTTGAATGATGACTTTCCTTTGCATTTGTGTGCGTGCGTATGTCGGGGAAAAAAAAAAGGGGGGGGGGGGGGTTGATGTCTAGAATTCTTGTTCTGACAAAGACTTCGGCTGAAACGTTAGGTTTTTGTTGTTTTTTTTTTGCGTTGCCTGTAAGGTGTCGTTTCCTTCCCCCACTCATTACGCTTCCTAGACGCTGTTCAAACAGTTGCTTCGTTTCAATTCCTTCAAACACATGCCTTTCATACGTTTGAAACAAAGGCATTGGGGCGGGTCTCATTTGATGACACCTACTAACTTTTGATACGGAAATTCTGGCACCCTCAGGACCTCCTGACTCCTGAACCGACCAGCCTTGTCCGATCCGCTGTCGAGCATCTAGCCGCTACATCAAAGCGGCTCCCATTTCTATGAAAGTGGATCGATAAATGTGAATACAATAACGAAGGTGTACGCCCAGCGTGGGGTCTACAAAAAACGTCGCCTGTGTTCTCTGTAGTGTCCCGCCAGCCAATGCGACATGGTAGACAGTTTTACACAGGCAACTTTGCCTTAACTATGAAGGTGTATACAGGTGGTATGTTCACATCTATCTGTCTCTCTTATTCTCCCGACCTAACTGTCACATCTCCTGGTACATTCGAGCAAATTGATCTCTCATTTGCAGCCTGTCTTACTTTCACTACTTCTCCACACTCCGTGGAAAGGAAAAAAAAACCGGGCTGATCACAACAACAGATTGTGACGGCCCTGGTTGTCCTGAAAAGGAGCATTGTTTGAAACGTTGTAACCCGGTGTTTGTTTGGCTTTTCCCGGCGGCTTTACAGAACGGCAACCAAGCAGCAACAGGGCACCAGCACAGCGATCAACATGAGGCAAGCCAAGCACCAGCAACAGTCAGCTAGTACCCGTCGATATCATCACAAAGAGATCTGGACCACACCAGACCCAAAGACCACAAGCAGCACAGCACAGCAAGGAAGCAAAGAACCGGAATATCAGGTGTGACTACACACCACAAATACAAGGAAATCAAATAAAACAGCAAAGGAACTTTCCTTCATATAGCAGGCCTCCGGGCGGCTGAAAAAAGATCACATTTGAAATTTTTGTTGGACGAATTGGAATTGGAATTGGAATGTTCACATTTAGCAAGTTTGGGTAAGAAGCAAAGTGGCTTAGATTGATTACGCCTGCCTTTGGCTCCAGAAGACTAAGACAGAATCATGCGCATAAAATTTTTTTAAGAGAAATATAAAATGTCAGCGTTAGTTGACTGATGTCAGTTCGTAGCTCAATACACCCTTAACATATAAATAAACTTAACATAATGCGTCGTTTTCATTATCATCACAATCGTTCTCACCCTGTTGTGCCATGCCATTATAGGCCACATAGGGCTTCCACATAAAAGCTACACAAATCATATATTGATATTTGGAAGTGAATCATGAATAGCTGGTAGATTAGTGAAACAATTATTTAGAAGCTGCGGAGATGTGGTATTTTAGAAGAATACTGAGAATACTATGGACAGATAAAAAGAGTAATGAAGACGTCTTGAAAGAAACTGACTCAGGAAGAGAACTGATTGCCCACATCAGAAAGAGACAATCTACATTCTTCGGTCATGTGATGAGAAGAAGAAAACTGGAGTACAGCGTGACAGTAGGAACGTTGCAGGGGAGAGGCAGAGGGAGACCGAGAGAAGAGATGCTGGACAATTTGATATCATGGCATGGAGGATCACCTCTGTCAGAGTTGACTGAAAGTACACGAGACAGAAGGTTGTGTAAAGACATGACTACCAACACCACTAGGCATGGACTTTAAGAAGAAGAAGAAGCAGGGCTCCGAGTCGATTCTTTTCTTCCGTTCCGTGCTTTGCAATTACTCTACGAGTTTCTGCAGTATACTGGTTTACAAAGGTGAGGGAATAGCATAAGGCCCCACTCTCCACCGTTCATATACGGGCTATAGCATAGTCACAATACGCTAGGCACACTTATATTCTGTTACCTAACCCTTACAGTTTGAAATTCAAAGAAATGAAACAAGCTCTGGATTAGGTTGGGAATCCCGGCTATTACAAAAGAAAACAAAAAAAAAAACCTCCATCCTTTTGCAATGACGATTACAAAAGAACGAATGAATACGCATGCTTTATATAATAAACCACGAAGGCGGAAGAACTGCATACACAAAACTCCATTGAGGCTGGATTGTAAGAGCTGTAACGTCAATGGCTGTGTGCACATGCGCTATTGTAGATCAATAGTGGCACTAGGGATCAATAGTGAGTCAGGGGTGTGCAACAAACGAATGTGAAATATGGAACATGGAGAGGGGCAGCACCGTACCGGAATACTTGCAGCTGCGGTTTTCGGCGGGAAGGGTACCAATCTAACGTCTCTATCACAAACAAAGCATATTCATTCCCACTCTGTGCTGTCAGTGCCAGACATGGTAATTCATAACAACCCAGGGGAAAAAAACGATAACCATGAAAACGAGAGGTATAAGAAAGCCTATACTAAAAGAGGAGAAGGAGGCAGAGCATGCAGTAAAAAAAAAAAAAAACGACAGAAAGTAACATTAGAGAAACTACAACAGCACGATGTGTCTATGGTTGAACCTTATAGTCAGAACCTTATATCTCACTCGAAACCCGAAGCCGTCAAACAGAAATGGTAAAGAATAACAGCTTTCCAGACCCGTTAATGGTTGGTCAGATTGTTCACCTACGTTATCTATGAGATGAAGCAACCCTCCTTCGTCGCCTTTTATAATGTGCATGGTAAGTTAAAGTGTTTCTTCTTCTTCTTATTATTATTATTATTTCTTCTTCTTCTTCTTCTTCTTCTTCTTCTTCTTCTTCTTCTTCTTCTTCTTCTTCTTCTTCTGCTTCTTCTTCTTCCTCCTCATCAACTTCGGTCACCATTAAAAATGACATGAAATTTTTTTTGGGGAGCCCGAAAAAAGGGCAAAAAAAAAAAAAGGGGGGGGGGGGTGCCAGTCTAAAATCTAGATAGTGACTGAACATCAAATAAAAGATAAAAAGCTCGGTGAAGGGCAATGCACACACAAAACAAGCAACTGTTTCGATAATTCATGGGTGTCGGTTTAAAATAATGTATGATGTGATGTGTATGCGCGCGAATTAATACGTAATATGAAAAAAAAAACTGATTGTTATTGACATATTATATGGTATAAAATAACGTTTATACGGCCTAATACTAAAATACATACACACAAAAACAATTAGATTAACTAAATAAAAAAAAAATGGTTCTGCCCCACTACGCGACGGGAATAGCAAGCCCGACCTAACTGTCACATCTCCTGGTACATTCGAGCAAATTGATCTCTCATTTGCAGCCTGTCTTACTTTCACTACTTCTCCACACTCCGTGGAAAGGAAAAAAAAAAACCGGGCTGATCACAACAACAGATTGTGACGGCCCTGGTTGTCCTGAAAAGGAGCATTGTTTGAAACGTTGTAACCCGTGTATTCGACTGCTACCGCTCATGAAATATTGAAAGCGCAAGGCAAATATATAAAATCACGACACTGGGCTACAACCTGGTAACAGTGAGACGATAGCAGCAGCGCAAGAGGGAAAAGAAGAAGAAGAAGAAAAAGAAGAAGAAGAAGAAGAAGAAGAAGAAGAAGAAGAAGAAGAAGAAGAAGAAGAAGAAGAAGAAGAAGAAGAAGAAGAAGAAAATGAAGAAGAAGAAGAAGAAAATGAAGAACAAGAAGAAGAAGAAGAACAAGAAGAAGAACCAGAAGAAGAAGAAGAAGAAGAAGAAGAAGAAGAAGAAGAAGAAGAAGAAGAAGAAGAAGAAGAAGAAGAAGAAGAAGAAGAAGAAGAAAAAGAAGAAGAAGAAGAAGAAGAAGAACAAGAACAAGAAGAAGAACAAGAAGAAGAAGAACAAGAACAAGAATAACAAGAACCAGAAGAAAAACAAGAAGAAGAAGAAGAACAAGAACAAGAAGAAAAAGAAGAAGAATGAAATGTAGCCTCTATTGAACTTACTAGGAAGAGTCGAGTGCCTACCGGGATGGTAATGAAGAGAGAGAAGGAGGAGATGTCATCCTAACAGATCGCTAAAAACCACTGAGACTCTATATGACTCGATTCACAAAAAGCCACAAACACATAGGACGGATTATTAATTAGTCCAGCTATTGACCTGCTGTCACTGCTGCTTCCATTGACTGCATTTCTAGTTTCGGACTGCTTGTGTACGCACTTCTGACAATTGCCTTATGCAGTCAATGTATGTGCACGATGTCAGCTTTGCCAAGACTGCTTTTTCTGCCTCTCTATCCCAAAATGGAGCTTAGACCCTCAGGCAACTTACGCCAAGTCGTTCTATCCTTCGCTACTGTATGCAGGGCACCCAATGTCCTCCGCATATTTTTAACTTCACTCTCTAGATCCCTTCTCCATTGGGGGAAATGGGGGGGGGGGGGTGTTGTGGTGGTTCTGCTAAGGCTGCAGCCTGCAACATTTTTGCCCACAAGGGCAGTTATGGACACTGAGTGTGGTTTTAGTTGGCATGGGAATGGAGCAACTATGGAGTGACCCGCCTGCTATAAAGTTGAAACTGCTGATTTCATGTAAAGCTTGTAGTCCGCAGACGGGTATCGGATCACCGAAATTCCCTGGCGGTCAGTCAAATATTTCTATCCAATCACGATATAGTAGGTATAATGCTTTTGCTTGTGTTTACGTATCAAGTGTCAAGTGATCTAGGAGCCGCGGTAGTGCAGTGACTAGGCGCTCCCCTGCGGTTCAGAAGGTTGTGTCTTCGGGTCCTGAAGGAGCTGGGCGGTTTTTTTCCCCTTCAAAAATGATCTTGGCTTCCAGGTCGACCCAACACTCAGTGGGAACGAGGTACAAGTCCTAAGAGGTAAAAGCGGCTGCTACGGTGCTGATCAACCACACCACCCTCTAAATGCCGATCAGTCTAATCAATATAGGTCTAGCCCTATATGCCTGAGGGCGTGGGAAAATGGTCCTTTACTTACTTTGTACTTTTATCAGTCTCTCTGAGACATATTTCTTCTATTTTCCCGAACCATTTGTACAAACAAGGTTGAGGAATGTTACTGTATAAGATATGCAAATAGCTTCCTGAAACGGGACTAACCGGATGTGCTAAATGCTCCTTTAAAGGCTTCAAGAAACGTCAGGACGAAGAGTAATGAACATGTTTTGAGAAAGTTCCCCTTTTACTTATTAATTAAAGTAGCTGGCAGCAGCGTAAGTGGGCTGTTGTCTGATGACAACTGCTCCTCGAGTCACGTAATCAATCCCGGAACAACAATACTGTCGATGGTTTACAAAAAGAAAGAGCTTTGAAAGTTATAGTGCTATTCTGGACAAGGCTAGGCACCATATAGAATTGTGGTGTATATCTTTTTCTTCTTCTTCGCGTTCACCAGCTGTACACTCTGGCGGAAAGTTCTGGTTGGTCGTCCACTACTGAACTGCAGTCCTGCTCCAGAACCTGAGTGTTGCGTGTGCATCAGTTTTACAGATCTCATTCTCTTGAATACAGACTGTTGGTTCCTTGCCTCTCCGGCAGATGCACTCCGACTTCAAAGGAAGCTCCCCAATTAGTCGACTCTTACGACATGCTTTTGGGGAGGCAGTGGGTATATTTTTGTTTTCCCCACAATGGGGCCCCGGAATCCACACAGGGGTGTGGTGTATATGTATCCGGTAGGGTGTGTGTGTGGGGAGGGGGGGGGTATTTATTTAGAACATTGCTTTGACATAGAAACTAGTGAATATAATAACAGGTATGTTAGAGGTAGGATAATTTCACCAACCATGTTGTAAAATCAACATTTTCATTATGAAAACCTAATGTTTTTAATTGGAACACCAACGAAATGGCGACAGTAAAGTTCTAGATTTGGAATGTTTCTTGATTTTAAGACTGTCACAGCACTGGAGAAAACCCACTGACGTGTTGTCCTCCTCTGCAAATGTAAGGTGTAGATACTTACGTGGTAACACACAGATTGCAAACACATCAGATCAATACGGATAACTGTCACCATTGCCTGTATTTACCCCGTTCAGGGTAGTGAAGGATAGTAGAGGGGGGGGGGGGGGGTGTCGATAAGCCTGAAGATTTAAGGCCGCATAAGGCAATATAGCTGATGCAGTCGCCACACACTGTGCAAATAAGATTTCTTTCTTTTATGCTCTCCGCATAAAAATAAATCACCACCCCTAAGCGAAGATCGAATCTGGGGCTCTTGCATGACAGCCCAGTGCTCTAATCACTCGGCCAGTTGTACCTTTTTCTTCATGATTTTTTTTTAAAACAGAATTTCAAACATCCTTAAATCTGCTGTCTGATTACTGTGTCTTCAACTAGAAGACGTTTTAAGATTGTCTTCAACCCCATCTATCTTCATTACCCATCCCGTAGGTTTCAACTACTGGTGCTCTTGAAGCTCGATGGTTACCTGACATTAGTTCTGAGATCAGACCGTTTATCCATGTCAGTCACTGCAAGAATTCTGTCCACGTCACCGGTGCCTCTGCCATATTTTAAATAAACGAATCTTCTTCCCCTGTCGGTTGATGTGGTCAACATCCCGCTGGCTGACTCTTCTTCCAAAAAAGATTTCCTGGTATCCATTTCTGGCTGGGTCGACTGGAACCAAGGTCAAATATAAAACGCCCCCTAAACATCGATCCGTCGGCGTCTGAGGTTTAGGTGTTGCCTAGGCGCTTCCTAATGCCGGGATGTAGGCTTCGATTTCAACTGCATGCGATTTGGCAACAGATCGCCTTGCGATGGTTTCGACAGCCGGCCGTCCAGTTGGCAATGGTTAACTACTGAACCACGACCGGCTCCAGCTGACGGGGCCGTGCTGCTGACGTCACCGGGTCAAGCTAACGATGCGTTAACGCTGCGGTTTTCAAACTGAGTGCCGGGACACCCTAGGGTGCCGCGAGCGTATGCCAGTGGTGCCACGGCAATCATCGGGAAAAGTCGGCTAAAAATTGTGAAATTATTAAAGAAAGCATGTAGATACTTTAAAGTTGAAATTTCAGTTGCCGGCCCCCCCCCCCCCCCCCCCCCCCCCCCCCCCCCCCATCGAAAATAGTTTATTTCTTGTTTGAGAACCGCCGCGTTAACCCGTCGTTAGCCCGACCCGGTGACGTCGGCAGCACGGCCAGTCAAATGGAGCCGGTCGTGACTGAACCAAAATGTGTCTAGAAAAACCGCAACAGCAACAACCACAAAAATTGCTTGGGTTGATGCTGCAAAGGTCCTTCTTCTTTCGTTCGCCTGAAATAAGTTGTCTATATCAGCAATTTGGTCTCTTGTATAAATTTCACTGTCGTTGCTAGTTCATTCAGTGGTCTATAGAGTTTACGTTCCACTGTTGTTCTTTCTGGCCAAAAGGATCGCCTTAATGTCTCAAATTCGGTGCAGTCCTGGAGTACACACTCTGCTGTCTGGGGCACCTTCCCACAGGTGCACATGGCTGATCCGCCTATCTTGAATTTTGTGTACATGTGGTTACGTAATCGGCTGTGCCCTGTTCGGAGGCGGAGGATAATGACTTGTTCTGGTCTGTCCATAATAAACTGCAAGGTCCTGTAAAGGACAAGCAACTAACTAAAAAAAAATAAAAATATATATATATTTGTATGGATTCAAGACATTTGGGTTGCCAGGCAAACATCTTGTAACTGTGCCAGTGTGTCCCGACAGTTTACATACACAGGAGAAATAAACTCATCACCCACGTCATTACAATCATAACTCCACCTGTGATTACACGTGTTCTTCAACAGTGGAGGATACACATCAAAATGTGTTTTCAAAACAAAGTAGTCACGTGGAGAAGTGATTCCCAAACTGTGCGCTGCCGCTCTCCGGAGAGCCGCGACCTCTTCACAGAGGCGCCGCGAAATATTCGAAGATACCGGAATTTGTGTGTGTGTGTGGATCTCTTACAAACAAATAGTGAACTTGGGTTAGGGGGCCGTGAACATTTTTTTTTATTTAAAAAAAAAAAAAAAAAAAAGGAGTTTTGCCCAAAACTTATAGAACACCTTATAAAAGTAAAAGGTAAAGGTGAGAGGATAGACTTTATTGCACCGGATTTTATCACATAAGCTCGGTCTCTCTCTGCAGAACGGCTAGCTGCCTGCCGATGAACATCTTATATCAGGGCCAATCAACTAAGTCACCCCAGGGCCCCCCAGCCCCCTCCCCCCCCCCCAAAAAAAAACTGTAAATTACTGCCTATATTTCACCACTTTTGCGGTGAATGCAGGGGGGGGGGGGGGGGTCTTTAAGCCTGGGGATTTACGGCCGCATGGCTAGTGCTGTCGCCACGACTGTGAAGGTAAGGATTTAATTTTTCAGGAGCCAAAATGTTAGGAAAATGAAGCCCGTCACAGGCTAGAGGCACCAGCCCCAGCAGGCAAAGATCAGTAACACAACACGACTTGCTGGGCTTATGTGGGTCAGATTTGACCCGCAGGCTGCCAGTTGCATATCCCTGTCCTATATAACGGGATCACACACAAATAATTTGTAGGTACTCACCAATAAACATCACAGAAAGGTACAGGAGACTGGTGCCCACTGCTGGATGCAGAGCCGCCAAAACTATGCCAGCAGTAACACACGATACTCCAAGTACAGATAGAACAATCAGGACCCATCGGAAGGATGTTACCGTAACAACACACTTGACACACGGCTCTTTACAAGAGTTCTCCTGTGTCTGGGATGAAGAAGAAGACTGAGTTCTTGAAGAAGGCACCTGGTGCCTGCCTGTCCTGTCTGAATGAGTCCTCGGCCGATGCCTGTTCCCTGCACTTGATCCCTCTTCATTCCGCCGATTTCTACTCCGGTGATGTCTGTGTTGGTTGGGCCGTGCAGGCGGTATACGAGGCACCATGTGCGAATGTAGAATATCCGGCAGGGAGGATTCCATAGTATAAGGAATGGACTCAGAGCCTGCTGAATGGTTCCCTGCAGGATGAGATGCCCCTGTAGTCATAGTAACTTGCCTATATGTTGGCAGTACCTGATGGGATATCACAGAAGGACCGACTATATGCTGAAGGGATGAAGACACCGGCGTGGACGGCGACGTTTGCATATATCCACTTCCATGGAGCTGCCCAACTGAGATGAATGCAGATGCATGATCTGAAGCATCAATTCTACTGCCAGAATTGGCAGGATGAGACTGATCATGATTGGTTACATCTAACCCCTCCAAGTGTGGGTATAAACTTCCCACTGCGGACACAATTTGCAAGTGTTCTGCTGTATTTTCCGAGGATACATTTCCATTGCTGCTAATGCTGTTGAATGAGCCTGTGTTTATGCCAGTGTCATTGGACATGCTTGTAGCTTACATCCTACTGCACCACACAAGAAACCAGACCAAACCGAAGTTTCTCAGTTGCATTTCACATGCAGACATCCTTTAATCAAATATCTGCATCATGAATGATAAACAAAATCTATTTACTTCGAACCAAGTAACTATCCCTCTGCTGGGGCGAGCAGGCAGAATCGATATAAACGGGTTTTTAATCCATTAATGTGTTAAACAATCTGCAACAAAAGAAACAAAGATATCTGTTAGCATAACATACTTTGGCATCAGAGAGCAATGTTATACAGATATAACGGTAACAGACCCAGAGGTAGACCATGCAGGATGGACCGCAGAAATATCAGAAGGGTCGGTTTCAGAGATTTCTTCCTGCCCTGAGGCCACGAGGCATTCCAGGAGCAGAGAAAATAAGAAGGAAAAAAAAAAGGAAAAAGAAGAAGAAGAAAAAGAGGAAAAATAAAAGGAAAACGTTAAAGTTAAATATGCACAATTTTATCAGCTAACTTTTAAAGGTAACCACTTTCTTATTTTTTTTAATGCACTAGCTCAATAATTAAATGGTTAAGAGAGTAACGGACAGCAAACGTAAAAAGAGAACATATATCAGCTAAACTTATACCTTTTAACTTAAAGGACAACTGTCTACTCAGACACTGGTCCAGGTTGATAATTTTTTTTTTTAAACTGGGCTCAGAAAATTTTCCGCGAAAGAAAGTCGACAAGGAAGGGAAGTTGCCATTCACATCACATGTCATGGTCCAGAATGTGTACAGGCCTAATAATTCACACCCCGCAACAGTACTGTCTTGTGTCCGACTACATTTACAACTTTAACTCCAATGATTTAGCTGTGATATAATCCAACAGTACTGTCTTGTGTCCGACTACGTTTACAACTTTAACTCCAATGATTTAGCTGTGATATAATCCAACAGTACTGTCTTCTGTTCGACTACCTTTACAACTTTAACTCCAATGATTAAGCTGTGATATAATCCCCTGAGGTATTCCAGACCAGAAATGAAAAGAGAATTATAAAGTTCCATAGCAACTCTTTGAAAAAAAAACATGCGTGTGTCAAAGGGAGCGAGAGACAGATAGAGTGGGGAAGGGAGGGGGAGGAAGAGATAGAGAGAGTGTGTGTGTGTGTGTGTGTGTGAGAAAGAAAAAAAGAAACGCTTGGTTTGAGGTTTAAACACCGGATCAACATCATGGCACACAGGTAGTAACACGTAAGTGCTTAGTTTTTTTTTTCTAACTCAAGTCTGAGTCCGAAAAAGCTTAGCACAGTGCATAGGCTCTGGAGCACCGGCGATGATCCTGAAATACTGAGGCAGACACCATGCCTCGAAACCACGTAACCCCCCCCCCCCCCCCCCCCCCCCCCCCCCACCTGAGAAAAAAGAATAAAAGACAGAAAGAGAGTATTGAGGGCAGAAAGAGATTGGATAAGCAGTGTATCTGCGTGTGTGTGTATTAACATGGATTGGAAATCCAATATGATGTCAGCAACGATATTGTTATGTATAGTATACCTAATAGTAAGCACAGAAGTATGGCGTTTAACGAGGATATTTTATTGTTTTGGCAAGGATTGAACAAGAAGACTGTATCCCTGTGAGAATCATTAGGCCGTATATGAGGGCATGAGGGAAGGCGGTGGGGGTTACTCATGGTTCCCTTAACGAGCATGTCTTAAATGGGGACTCACTAAGAGTTTTCTAAAATCAAACTATTTGGCCGAAAGGTGCAGATTTCATAGCCTATCTGTAAACCACAACATAGCACGCCAACGGCTCTTTTAAGAGCGAATCAAGAAGATGGATGAAATAAACTTTAGTACATTTAAAACACAGAAACACATTAGGACAGACGTGTCGGCATCAATGGTAAAAATGCACTGTAAAAATCATCAAGATAATTAAATGACTACATTAAAAATAAAAGAAGCATTTACCATAAACAATACAGAAAGCAGTAACAAGTCATGTACACGTAATGTACAAAATACACAAGACGAGCAGGGGCTAAGAACTCCTATTTAAATAGTTGAACAAACACAAACTGGCCTGACCGTTTCCCTAAGGAAACTAAAAATATCAGCAACGCATGTTCACAAGGGATGGTTGTATCCACTGTGAAATGCAAACAGCAGGAAATGCTGGGAGATTTGGCGTATGGCTTACTGAATGCGCCGTAAGCTCTACCACAGTCGCTATTTAAACTGGTAGTAGTGCACTGGGGAGAATACGAGCTTTACCTACGGATAAGGGTAAGTGCAGGAAAGCCAGATCCTTAGCACTGGCTGGTAGCTGGTCCAGGAGGACAGCTCAGACAGGTGGGCAGAGTAGTGGTTTTTTGACCTCACAGCTTCTACAGTATGCTGTTCCAACCGTATCGGTTTTATCTTTCCTTTGGGGTTAAGGAAGCAGGTCGAGGGATGAAGTTCTATGGGCAACATGTGGTCTCCACATTATTAATGACCAGGCTTTGTTTTATAGAGAAGGGTGAATGTCCTCCTTAGTCTTAACTGGTATCGCCATGAGCTGTGATTCCCTTGTCTCTCTACAGCACACTAGAACGCTGTAGTCTGGACAGACGGAAAGGTGCCAGCAACAATAGGAGCTGGTCAGATTGATCCAATGACAGTTTTCACTTTGGGCCCGTGTGTATACTTAGTGACTCAATGAATACGCTCACGTCTCACGTAAACCCCGGCTACTTTTACAATACAGGAATGGCTTGTTTCACTACCTGCATCATAAATGATTAGTCTAACATCCGTCTTTGTGCCCGGCTATGTAGGTGTTCGGGGCAACAAGCGTGCAAACCCTACAGGGAGCACTGCGGTTGCTATGGTGGGTCCGGTACTGGACAGAAGCACAGATACATGAAGTCGATGCGAAGCACACCTTTAAAACGTTTCTTACTGTTTTAGTTCTGTTTCTGTGGTAAATTATATGTTATCACAATCGACGTCACTGCACTGTGGGCATTCCCCTGCGTGCTCAGTCCTCCGATGCAGCAGCCACCCAAAAGTAGCTCTACTGACTGTCACTATGAGAAGTTAATTAGTGTCTCCTATCTAGACACTGAAGACGGACCCGAGATGCATCCATTGATTCACTCTGAGATCACGTAATCGTATTAGCATCAAAGACTCGTCGTTATCCGCGAGCCTAATCCATGCAGCTTTGAGGTCGATTACTTTGCCTTTGGTAAAGAGCGCCCTCAAAATAACAAATGAAAAATGTAGAACATAATTTTTTTTTAATTGTGTGATATAAATGAGTAGAACATTCATGATTTTTCTGTACTCAACACAAGTTAGTTAGTTAGTTAGTTAATTAGTCAATCAACAGATTATCTGCACTGCACAATGGACAAGTCCATAAGCGCTCAGATCCCATCTTCAGGATATCCCTCAGCGTGTGACGACTGATAACACAGTTCTGTGTTTGTTTACTATTCTTCTTTGGCTACCTATATAGTGTTCATTTTTGTCGACACTTTTTTGACCTGAACTTCTTGTAGTCTTTTGAGTGTTGCTAATTTAATGTCTCCTGGATCATCATTTTCGTCCTGCCTCCTTGACAGCACTGAGAATGTCAGCCCAGTCTTTTGATTTTCCTGTACCTACCGCTGCACTACCGGCAAGCCAATCTGCTCGTTCATTCCCTCTCACCCCAAAATATCCTGGCACAAACATGAGACTTAAATTCCTTTCAGACGAGATTTCCCCAGCGACTCCATCCATTTTCTTCGAATCCATCCTGTCTCTTTCTTCTTAAGCATACTCATGGAATCACTTAGAAAGCACGCATGGGGAAAATGCTTTTGTTACCACCATCCCTCCATAGTCACGCTACTTGTAGTTGAGACACAATCCTGGCTACTCAACACAAAGTAGCTCTTACAGTAGTGAAGGAAAAAGATGCCTAAAAAGGTGACGGTACTGCCAACCCCTGCGCATCGCCGGGAAAAAAAGCACTAAGAACATTCATTATAAGGCAGAGCGTGATATTAATACTAAGAACATTCTTTAACGCTTTTAGTACCTAAAAAAAAAAACGCACCATAAGTTTCTTAATCACGTGATACAATAGTTGCTTGCTGTCGTCTATCACCGACTTGCGTTATTTTTTATTATTATTATCCTTTTGTCTCCGATGTATTAGTTTATTCCTGTCCTACAGTGTTTATGTGTCGAAAGCTTTTAGTTCAGACCGAAGTATTTTAAGATTTCTAAATACAGCTGTCTGCGATTTGAAACAAGAAAAAGAATTTAGCTGCGTATTCTTTACAGGACATTGCAGAACCAACCCCAGCATTTTTTGGTTTGTGATTTTCCAGGCACATTTTACATTCAGTAGTTTGCAATTGCTTTCTCAACGGTCAGCGCTCGGTATCACTGTCGAAACCAAGGAAAGACAAATCGTCCGCAGCTGGGGCCGAACCTGTCACACCGGCATTATGAAGCGCGCTTGCAAAGCCTAAGACACAGATGTATGTGAAAGAAGACAATAATTTCATAACTGCTCCGCACTGAAAGAGTTTAAAGAAACCGCGATACTAACTAATGTTTATCAGTTGAACAGAACAGAGGACAAATACCAGTGCCGATGATTCACACAAGAGGTAAAGTCGGAAGATGCGAACCAGCGTCACTGTACACGGTTATAAACCATAAGTGCGCTGCAATCAGTACAGACAGCTGATAAGAAACTGCCCGCCTGTGTCGCGATCCGCACTAAACTCCGTAGCTACAGCGACGTTTCTCCATTTACCCCAGAGTGTTAACATTTCCTTGAGGCTGATTCACACAAACAGGAGGACTAAGTCAAGTTTTAACTATTACCACGCACTGCCCAGAAACCGTACCTCCTGTAATAACGTCTGGCACATTATGTCAACAGATGAATGGCACAAGCCAGCTGTATTCCATAGAAATGAAAACAACGCGACAATAAGCACAGCACAGCGTCGACAAAAGCGGAGCCACCACAACTCCTAGTTTTGCAACAAAGGGGCAGGAATTAACAACGATGAGGACATACAAGCAGTGTTTAGGCAACGTCCCCTTCTCGATTTTCAGGACAGGGCCCCAAACGACAAAACAAGTTAACCCAGGGCCGACTTCGGGAACACGAGCTCTCGTTGTACACACAATACACACACACATACTTGATGTGTGCGTGTCTAAAGTTGGCCGAGCCAACAGGCCTTCACTGTTCAAGTCCAGGGTTGCCAATGATGGGTTTTTACCCCCCAGATTTGGGTTTTTATTTGACGCCTCGGGTTCAGATTTTGAAATCTGGGAGTTGTATACATACATATATATATATACTTATATAAAATAGGGTAAATGTTTCGTTTCGTAACTATAAAATGTGTACTTTTCAAACAGTCTGGTTTTTAAAAATTTTGTTTTATGTTCTTTCCCTATGTGTTGATTGCTTGGGTTTTTGTTCAGCTTTGCTGGATTTTTCAAAACAAAAAGCCCATTGGCAGCCCTGCCTGTTACAGGTCCAGGGCTGTCTTGTTTGCTGAAGAAGAAACTCCACAGGGGAATGTCTGCCATATTTAGTTTCCAAGGCGAGGCAGTATTAGTTTCAGAGCTCTGGGTATACCTTTCTAGGTTCTTCAGCACGAAAGACGTACATCCATCATTTCTAGGTATGTTTTAGTTGTCTTGTGATGTTAGCGTTGTGGAGTTCGTTGGGTACTATAGTTTTAAACGACCCCAAACAAAGGGAGACCCGAAATTCCAGTCCAGTCCACTATTCTAGGGGTGTTGCGCTGTTGTGGGCGTTTGTAAACACCAAACGAAGTCATGTCATAACACCCATAGAATAGTGGACTGGGCTAGGGATTCAGGGTTTCCCTTTGTTTGGTGTCTTTTAAAATTATAGTACATGGCGTTGTTCTAAATATAAACTTCCTAATTCCTGTTGTCATCATCGTCATCCATTTCCACCACCACGAACATTATTTTTTCATACTCATTAAGTTTTGAAAGACATGCCACCAAATGACTATCTCTTCTTGTTTAATTTAACCGTTTAATTACCTAACGTACTCACCTACCTATATCTATCTATCCATCTAACCTCTATCTATCTATCCATCTAACCTCTATCTATCTATCTATCTATCTATCTATCTATCTATCTATCTATCTATCTATCTATCTATCTGTCTGTCTGTCTGTCTGTCTGTCTGTCTGTCTGTCTGTCTGTCTGTCTGTCTGTCTGTCTGTCTGTCTGTCTGTCTGTCTGTCTGTCTGTCTGTCTGTCTTTCTATCTCTCTCTCTCTCTCTCTATCCATCCATCCACCCGTCCGTCTGTATACTCACATACCCTCCACACTCCGATCTGCCTATCTATTTGTCCTTTACGTCAATGTTCTACAGCTTGTGGTCCACAGTAATTTCGCATCGGCCCACCAACACTTACCGCCCAAACATTTAGTGGCTACATAATTCAGGCGCTACACTTCTGTTGAATGAATAAGATGATGCATGCGACAGTGTACAAACAGGAAGTACAGGTCCTGCCTTACTAAAAGAACTAAACACAGCAATCGAACAGATGTAATGCCGGTCTTCATCTCTCAGAAACAACGATCCAGTCACGTATTTAAGATTTGTAAACCTTTTAGCAGCAGATGCCGCTTAGTCATAGATTGATTTTCTAATTGGATTTAATCAATACAATGCTATCTACCATTTAGTGCGTCCCCGTGGGTTATAGGTTAGTCAAATGGTTTCACAATCCAAACTTCAACGTACCAGAGTTCAATTTATGTGGCCCAATATTAAGAGGAAAAAAGAATGAAGAAAAAAAGACCACTTTGGCTTTCAATGATACGACAGTCGCGCGGCAGGATCTGCTGTTTGCTAATCTTGAATTTTTCAGCCTTCAGTAGCATGTCGTCTGCGTGACAAAAGGCTGTTTATCTTATAATCTCCAACTCGAATTCCTAGTCGATCTTTGATCCGTCTCATTATAATTTATCAATGTAAGAGAAGAGATTCGATGGCAAGAGACCTCATTGTCTGACTATTTACTTTTACCTGTTTATAAGTGCTCACTTTATTTTATTTTTAATTGCCTTACAGATATTATGATAGTCACGTTGATCCAATGGTTGTGTTTTAGGTTTCATCTTTTGTCGAAGCAGACTAAGCCAGTCCCATGAATCCAGTGGTTTCTTTCTTTCTTTCTTTCTTTGTTTCTATTCATCCATCCATGCGTCGGTCCGTACATTCATCCGTCTGTCTGTCTGTCTGTCTGTCTGCCTGCCTGCCTGCCTGCCTGCCTGCCTGCCTGCCTGCCTGCCTGCCTGCCTGCCTGCCTGCCTGCCTGCCTGCCTGCCTGCCTGCCTGCCTGCCTGCCTATCTATCTATCTATCTATCTATCTATCTATCTATCTATCTATCTATCTATCTATCTATCTATCTATCTATCTATCTATCTATCTATCTATCTATCTATCTATCTATCTATCTATCTATCTATCTATCTATCTATCTATCTATCTATCTATCTATCTATCTATCTATCTATCTATCTATCTATCTATCTATCTATCTATCTATCTATCTATCTATCTGTCTATCTATATAGCTGTCTGTTTATCTTTTTATCTGTCTGTCTATCTATGTCTATTTGCCTGTCGGTCTATTTGCCTGTCGGTCTTTTTGCCTGTCTGTCTATTTATCTGTCTGTCTGTCTATCTATTTATCTATATGTCTGTCGCTCGGTCCGGAAAGAACCTTACTATAGCGCGTTATGAAAGTCATGTCCCCCACATTTTAACAAATATCGCGAAAACTTCTGTACAGATCAACGTGAATTGTTGGAAGTGGCCTAACATTTCCCCTGTCCTTAAGATTTTAAAATTTTCATTTGCACAGGTGCTGCTGTTTTCTTAAAGCGATGAATTTCTTTGATCTTTGTTTGACCAATAATGTGTGCACCCCTAAAGAAAGAATATACAGTAACTGACACCGGAGTGGAAATTGTTGGTAAACCAATTCACGTGCATAGTGATGCGTTGTGATTATTTTGATAGCCTACCCCGCAAACAATGAAAATTTGTGTTTATGTAACTCACGGGAGGCTAATTCTGGAGATGACCACCTGAGAATGAAAGGCGTGCCATTTGATGTTTGAAAAGCTCTCGTTACTCAATTAACTGTAAGCATCAGTTACCGGTTGTCCCGTTCCCCCCCCCCCCCCCTCCATATGCCACAATTAGGGCAAAATGAAAGCTAGATGTCTGTTTACTTTAAAAAAAATTATTAGAAAGGACACGATTTAACAGGCTGCAGAACACATTTCAACACATTACGCTGAACGGTTACTAAGTTACAACATATTTTTGAAAGTTACGCACGACTTCTGAGACTGACTATAGTCGCGATTATTCAGTGGGATTTGTAGACATGCCATTTTGTATCAGTTTTAATAAAGTGACAAAAAAGTTTGAAATTGAATGCACTAATACTTGTAATAATCTGTTATAAATTTTTTTTCCCAGTTTAATATATATGATGTGGAAAGTGATCTGTGTTGTGCCTTGTTCAACGTCAGACAAAAAATAGCAGATACCGTCAAGACAAAACAGGGACAATCATAGTATAAACATTTGGACACGAAATTACCGGTTGTTGGTGACTGTTTCTTTCATGTTATTTGACACTTTGATTTATGTAAGTGTTTTTATCTAAGTTCTTGTCAATGGCGCTTGGAATTTTTCTTTGCGACGTCCGTTGTTTAATCCCTTGTTTTTAAAGCTGAGAAGTAAAAAAAAAAAAAAAAGTGGGGCGAGTGTGTGGGAATCGCTATATATTCAAGGGACGCCATATATTCAAGGGACGCCATATATTCAAGGGGCGCCATATATTCAAGTGGCGCCTAATATTCAAGGGACGCCATATATTCAAGGGGCGCTATATATTCAAGTGGGCGCCACCTGAAGAACTTAGCCCCAAGCACATATTCTAGAAGGAGGGCGCTAAGTCTCCTGAAAATTACTGGGGTGGGTAGGATTCTCATGGTACCTCACCCCCCCCCCACGTTTCGGCGCCCATAAAGTGTAAGTCGCATCCCTGAATGGATGCCCCCACACGGATCGCTAGCTACAGATCGTGTCCTTGTATACCAAACGCCCAATTGGCTCTGGGCTAGACTGACATGACCCAAGTCATGCGAATCATTCGAGAGAGTAATGACTGACATTTCCGATTGACTGGATCAATACCTTATACCACACTCTGTACCAGCCCGACTCAGGGTACGTTTACTGGTGACTCCGAGTGTGTTGTACTAACTCTTAACGCCAGTCCAACATCTTTGACTTCTTTTCGTCAACATTCGTCTTGGTAATCGGGTAATCTAAGTTTCAGCTTCATAGCAAACGGGTCACCATAGCTGCCTAGCTCCTGTACCAAAGAAAAACACATAAAATGTTTCACAGTTCAAATGAAATCTGCAGCTCACAGTGTCACGCCATGCACTAAAATCAGAAGCTGGGCAACGAAACTATATCCTTCCAGTCTACAAATGGAGCAAAAATGCACCGGCCCGCGTGTGGCAGAAGCAAAAAAAAAAAAAATGCGAAGGCTAAAAAAAAGTGGCCGTGCCTAGCGTCCATTTTGACATTAAGCATTATCTGGGGGTGAATAAACGGTCACCCCAGCAGTATCCTTACTATTAGCTGGGTAAAGGATTTAGGACATAACATCCACCAACAAGCGTCGTCTCTACAAACGAACAGCCATGCAGTTCTTTGGCACTAAGGAGACACAGTGAACTTGGGTTTCAGACTGCCGACTCCCTAGAAGATGTTATGTCATTTTATGTTATCACTATCGACGTCACTGCACACTGGGCATTCCCATGCGTGCTCAGTCCTCCGATGCAGCAGCCACTCCAAAGTACTTCTACTAATTGTTCCCATGAGAAGCTGGTTATATTGTCTCCTATCGAAGACGGCAAAGACCATGATTTACTCCCATGTCACGCAATCGTGTCAGTGTCAGGGATTCCTCATTATCCACTAGCCCACTCCATACAGCGTTGACCATATCTGCTCTGTCTATGCTTTTCCCCGCAATCCTAAGTTCAGTGCTTGCCAGTTGGTCCGCTCGCTCATTTCCCTTTACGCCAGCATAACCCGGTGTGTAGATCCAGGTTACAGAGGTTAAGTGCGATTTTCGAATGCTTTCTACCCATTCAGAGCGCATACCGCCTGTTGCTATCTTCTGAAGCATATTCATGGAGTCTGATACAATAACTTCTGTCAGCATGAACAACATGGGTGAAAGCCGAAAAGAAGCCCATGGTGGGAAAACAAGTCTGCTGGATGTCAAAACCAAATTAAGAATTGGCTTCTGGAATGTAAGAACCATGTTTGAAACGGCCAAAACCGCCCAAGTAATTAAAGAAATGCAGAACTATAAACTGCATATTCTTGGAATTAGTGAAAGCAGGTGGACAGGGTTTGGACAATCCACAACAGGTACAGGAGAAACCATAATATACTCTGGAAGAGATGATAACCTACATTCTGCAGGCGTGGCACTTATTTTAAAGAAAGGTATACACAAACATCTCATCGAGTGGCATCCAATCAATGAAAGCATAATGACAGCACGATTCAATGGCAAACATGCCAAACTTACAGTCATCCAATGCTACGCACTGACTAATGAAGCTGAAGATGAAGATAAAGAAACATTCTATAGGAGACTGCAAGAGGTAGTAGATAAAATACCAGCCCGTGATATTCTATGCATTATGGGAGATCTCAATGCAAAAGTTGGTAACAACAGCTTGAATAGAGAACTATCAATGGGAAATCAAGGATGTGGTACAATTAATGACAACGGGGAAAGACTGAGCGACTTCTGCACGGCGTATAGACTTGTTATAGGAGGAACACTATTTCCTCACAAGAATTTACACAAGCTTACATGGATATCCCCAAACAGAAGAGATGTAGACCAGAGCGACCATTTCATGGTAAACAGAAAATGGCGTGGGTCCCTACTCGATGTGCGTATCAAAAGGGGAGCAGATGTGGGAAGCGATCATCACCTTGTAGTCGCTCTACTACGACTTAAACTTACACGCAAGTTAAGACACAGACAGCACGTTACAATGTTAACCTTTTAAGAGAAAAAGACATTGCCACTAAATTTATAGTAGAACTCAAGAATAGATTTCAAACCCTATCAAGTGACCCAGAAACTCCAACTACAATCAGCATTCAAGACAGATGGAACCAGATCAAAGAAACATACAAATCAACTAGCAATAACATATTAGGAACCAGGAAACAACACCACAAAGAATGGATAAGTAGTCAAACCATGGACTATATTGCAAAGCGAAAAATAATAAAGAGCCTCATAAATCACACTAAATCAGAACGTTAGAAAGACAAACTAATGTTAGAATATAGCGAACTAAATAAAATGACCAAGAAAAGTGCCAGAGCTGACAAGAGAAGATTTATGGAAAATTTTGCAGAAACAGCAGAAAATGCTGTTAAAGCACATGATCTACAAACCCTACACAAAATTACTCAGTAAATTTGCGGAAACAGAAACAATTATCACAGCATACCCATCAGAGATAACCAAGGCAGACTGCTCACCACAGAACAAAAACAAGACATGCAGTGGACTAAACACTTCTCCGACCTCTTGAACAGACCCGATCCTGAAAATCCCCCAGATATTCAACCAGCCTCTCAGGACATTAACATTATTACTGAACCACCAAGCAAACAAGAAATCTTTAAAGCTATCCACACTTTAAAGAACAACAAAGCACCAGGCAAAGACAAGCTGCCAGCAGAACTTCTCAAAGTAGATCCCAACACAACTGCTAGCATTCTAGAACCATTGTTCGAGGATATTTGGGAAAAAGAAGTGTTGCCTGGTGACTGGACTGAAGGAACAATAGTCAAAATCCCCCAAAAAGGAGACTTAACAGACTGCAATAATTGGAGGGGAATTACTCTACTCTCAGTACCAAGCAAAATATTTTGTAAAATCATCATAATGCGGCTTGAAAAAGGAGTTAGTTAAATGCCTATGAGTGGAACAAGCAGGATTCAGAAAGGGCAGATGAACAACTGAGCACATCTTCGCCATACGTAACATTATAGAACAATGCAACGAATGGCAGAGAAGTATATATATTAATTTTGTGGACTTTGAGAAAGCTTTTGACAGCGTCCATAGAGACGGTCTGTGGAAAATTTTACGACATTATGGAATTCCAAAAAAAATAGTCAACATAATTGCTCTCTTCTATAAAGACTTTTCCTGCAGTATAAAAAATTACAATACATCTTTCCCAGTAAAGACGGGTGTAAGACAGGGATGTGTTATGTCATCTCTCCTCTTCAACCTTGTGATTGATTGGATACTAAAGAACACAGTAGACAGGATATTAAGAGGCATACGATGGACTCTATTCACCATACTTGAGGACCTTGATTTTGCAGATGAAATAGCACTCTTATCACATAAACATGAACATATACAAGAGAAAAGTAACAGACTAAACTGCACAGCAGAAATGGTGGGACTGAGAATAAATATTAAGAAAACTAAGATCATGACAAACAGTCCAAACCAACAACCAGTGACCATAAGTAACCAATCACTTGAAAATGTAGAACATTTCACATATCTTGGCAGTGTGGTGTCCCTACTGGGAGGGTCAGAGGAAGACATACAGTCACGTCTGAACAAAGCTAGAGCTGCTTTTGGAAGGACGAGGCAAATCTGGAAATCCAACAATTACTGCAGAGGAACGAAACTCCGACTTTACAAGAGCATCATTTTGCCAGTTCTTCTTTATGGAGCGGAATGCTGGAGAATGACCAAATAAGGATGCATACAAGCTGTCCACCTTCCACCACACATGTCTACGTAGAATTATCAAAATTGTCTGGCCAGATACAATCTCGAACACTTAACTACTTCAAGCCACAAACCAAGAAACTTTAGACAGTATGATTACCAAGAGAAGATGGAAATGGCTTGGCCACGTTATGAGAATGACTTCTGATATACATGCCAATACAGCTCTCACATGGACACCAGAAGGAAAGAGAAAACAGGGGCGCCCAAAAACAACATGGAGACGAACGATGGAAATTGACCTGAGTGCGGCATCTTTGACGTGGAAAACTGCACTGAAGATTGCACAGGACAGGAAAGCATGGAAAGTCCTCTCTGAAGCCTCATGTGCAACTAGGCATAACGAGAACTGATGGTGATACAATAACTGCCTGTGTAGCGGTTTGCTCGGATACCCACGCTAAAGCTCTAGAAGCAGCGGCTATTTCCATTGTCATGCTTGACGTGGTTGTCTGGTAAGCGCCGCTGTCCTCCTGTATTGTTTTCCCCCTTCTTTGCGCTGTGTATGCCCATGCTGACCTTGATCCGTGCTTCACGGATCCACCTGTGTAGATGATGATATCTTCTGGGTCTGAATGCTGATCCATCAGTTCCCTTATTTCTGTGTGTACGGCCGCTGGAATTTGATCCCGGCAGTACCTTCCGAGTGTGATGACAACCTTAGAGATGCCACGCATGTCTGAGTTTTTCTTTTGGGCGTTTTCGTTTCATCACCCCGTGTGTTTTACATTTCAATGCCAGTTTCATTTTAGTGATAAACGTCTTCTTTTCCTAAGTATTCAAACCGCTAGTGGCTTTCCTTCCGTGTCTTTAGTGGCTTTCCTTCCATGTCTTTAGTGGCTTTCCTTCCATGTCTTTAGTGGTTTTTCTTTCATGTCTTTAGTGGCTTTCCTTCCATGTCTTTAGTGGCTTTTCTTCCATGTCTTTAGTTGCTTTTCTTTCATGTCTTTGGTGGTTTTTCTTTCATGTCTTTGGTGGTTTTTCTTTCATGTCTTTAGTGGTTTTTCTTTCATGTTTTTAGTTGCTTTCCTTCCATGTCTTTAGTGGCTTTCCTTCCATGTCTTTAGTGGCTTTCCTTCCATGTCTTTAGTGGTTTTTCTTCCATGTCTTTAGTGGCTTTCCTTCCATGTCTTTAGTGGCTTTCCTTCCATGTCTTTAGTGGCTTTCCTTCCATGTCTTTAGTGGCTTTCCTTCCATGTCTTTAGTGGTTTTTCTTCCATGTCTTTAGTGGCTTTCCTTCCATGTCTTTAGTGGCTTTCCTTCCATGTCTTTAGTGGCTTTCCTTCCATGTCTTTAGTGGCTTTCCTTCCATGTCTTTAGTGGCTTTCCTTCCATATCTTTAGTGGCTTTCCTTCCATGTCTTTAGTAGCTTTCCTTCCATGTCTTTAGTGGCTTTCCTTCCATGTCTTTAGTGGCTTTCCTTCCATGTCTTTAGTGGCTTTCCTTCCATGTCTTTAGTGGCTTTCCTTCCATGTCTTTAGTGGCTTTCCTTCCATGTCTTTAGTGGCTTTCCTTCCATGTCTTTAGTGGCTTTCCTTCCATGTCTTTAGTGGCTTTCCTTCCATGTCTTTAGTGGCTTTCCTTCCATGTCTTTAGTGGCTTTCCTTCCATGTCTTTAGTGGCTTTCCTTCCATGTCTTTAGTGGCTTTCCTTCCATGTCTTTAGTGGCTTTCCTTCCATGTCTTTAGTGGTTTTTCTTTCATGTCTTTAGTGGCTTTCCTTCCATGTCTTTAGTGGCTTTTCTTCCATGTCTTTAGTTGCTTTTCTTTCATGTCTTTAGTGGTTTTTCTTTCATGTCTTTAGTGGTTTTTCTTTCATGTCTTTGGTGGCTTTCCTTCCATGTCTTTAGTGGCTTTCCTTCCATGTCTTTAGTGGCTTTCCTTCCATGTCTTTAGTGGTTTTTCTTCCATGTCTTTAGTGGCTTTCCTTCCATGTCTTTAGTGGCTTTCCTTCCATGTCTTTAGTGGCTTTCCTTCCATGTCTTTAGTGGCTTTCCTTCCATGTCTTTAGTGGCTTTCCTTCCATGTCTTTAGTGGTTTTCCTTCCATGTCTTTAGTGGCTTTCCTTCCATGTCTTTAGTGGCTTTCCTTCCATGTCTTTAGTGGCTTTCCTTCCATGTCTTTAGTGGCTTTCCTTCCATGTCTTTAGTGGCTTTCCTTCCATGTCTTTAGTGGCTTTCCTTCCATGTCTTTAGTGGTTTTTCTTCCATGTCTTTAGTGGCTTTCCTTCCATGTCTTTAGTGGCTTTCCTTCCATGTCTTTAGTGGCTTTCCTTCCATGTCTTTGGTGGCTTTCCTTCCATGTCTTTAGTTGGCTTTCCTTCCATGTCTTTAGTTGGCTTTCCTTCCATGTCTTTGGTGGCTTTCCTTCCATGTCTTTAGTTGGCTTTCCTTCTATGTCTTGAGTCCAACTCTAAAACAACATCAGGATTAAAGATAGATATTTTATTCAGACCTTATAAAGCTGTTGTTACCATGAACTTCATTCTCTGTGTGGGTTTACCATCAGCATCATTATCGTCCGTGACACTGCCTGTCATCGGATCACCAGTTGCTGTTCACTGTCTGATCAGCTCCTTCCACCTCTGATAGGTGCAAGAGACTTCATAGCTGCATGTCTAAGGCCCGTCTAGTCAATCGAGTTCTATATCTAGGTCTTTCTTGGTCTGCCTCTTCTCCTCTATTGGTGACCTTAGCGTTGTTTTTGAGAGACCGTCAGATCTCATTACATGTCCGTGCCATTGCATTAACCACCATTTCACTGTAGTTAATTGAAAGAGGCTCATACCTGCCAGTGTGCTGGGCAGTATGTATTTCACGGTGGGAGCATTCACAGCAGGAGTCTATCGATCCTTAGTAAAGGGTCCCCTTTCAACAATTGTTTGGGCCCGTTTGAACTGGGTGAACCTCTTCATTTGTCAAGTGGTCTCTGCGTGATATGCCTAATTTTATCGGAAAGATCCCATTTTCAGTGCTTGCATCTTCTCGAGTTCAGCTGCTAAGGTCTTAGTCTTAGTCGAGGTTTTAACATCACCACAATCGGGTTTCCCCACACTTGCTCCGTTACAGTGTCAGTGCGAATAAAAAAAAATGCCCCTCACTGTTGCATTTGAAAAACTGGTGAATAAACAACTAGCTCTAGAACAATCCAGAAATATGCGCACGCAGTAAATGCTAGAGGCGCCAAAGCCAACAATCGTTACCAGAAATTCAGTTTGTTAAGCGCATTTTTCACAGCTATATGTAAACATGCTATAAAAAGCTACGGAGCTGAGCAGTCGTAGCTCAGCTTTACAAGAAATGATTTTGCATCTCCATATTATCTGCTGTTTGGCAACGACTGGTGATTTAAACAAAAATTTGTCTCCCCAAACAAAGTAAGTAACATTCCATTAATACGTTTGTGGACTGGTCGACCTTGGTGGATGTTAAGGATGTGCCGCTCAGTTGTTTGCTTTCTGGATTGTCTTGCATTTACGTTTTTATTCCGAGAAAGATAATGCCTGTGACATATGTTTCACCACTCTCTAAAGGGGTTTTGTGTTAGACCCAGTTTGTCGATTTTTTTTTCGAGTGTTAAAAGCGCTGGCATGCTGAAATATACAACACGCGATATCAACGGCATTGCGGAACACCCCGTAACCTTCTGCCAAGGGCGAGTGGCTCAGAAGTGAGCTAGGCTGAAGGTCGACCAATCAGAAGTGAGCTAGTGTGTAACACTGTGTAAATGGGGAAAGCAACGTTACTATTACTGAATGTTTTCTGTGCAATCCTTGACATGCTTTCTGGTCTGGACTACAGCTCATTTAAATGGATCCTAAATATCTCAAATAATTGATTTGTTCTAAGTTGTGATTTCTGGCGTACACTGGTGTAGTTATGCCAGCTGGATTGTTAGTTATTACTTGTGTCTTATCCGCGTTTATTCCCATTCCTTACTTGGTAGATTTACGGCAGATGCACTCCGGCTTTGAAAGAAGCTCCCAAACAGTCGACTCTTACGACATGCTTTGGGTAGGCAAATGAATCTATTCTTGTTTTCCCTATAACAGGGCCCTGGAACCCAGACGGCGAGATTCTTAATTCAACATTCAATCTCCTGGCCTACAATCGTTCGCGGTCAGCTGTTGAACCTCCGCGTCTGCTCATTCCGCCACCGATTCCCTGTACTTTGCTTTGCATGAACAGATTTATAGTAATAACATCCCCGTGTGGGTTCCAGGGAACCGTTGTGAAAAACGAGAACAGAACTACTACCTTCTCAATAAGCATGTCGTAGGAGTCGACTAATTGGATGCTTCCTTTAAAGACAGTGCATCTGCCCGAGCGGCAAGGAACAACTAACTGCACACAAATAAACCAGTAAAACTGATGTACACGCAAAACTCAGGCCCTGGCACAAAGCCAAAGTCAAGACGGACGAAAAACCAGGACTTTCAGCCGGTAAACAAATAACAAAAAGACAGTAATAACAGCCTGACATATACGGATTTCAAGACAAAACTTCATGGCAAGCATGCCTCTCTAAATAAAATTGGGCCAAAGGTCGAGAACGCAAATGCATTCATTAAACACGACAGCAAAACACAATCTTGCAGAAATTACCAGAACTGGCAAGTAGTTATATCTTGACCACAGCCAGTAGTCATATCGTCCTCACCACCATCATCATCGCGTGCGGAGCGGCCAAACACGAATAGAAGAAAAACAACACCTTGTAAAACCAGCACAGTCCGTACTAAGTTACCCAGCGATGATAAAATAGCACATCAACGCCGTCCCCTAACTTGTTATTAAGTTCTAGTATAACACTATCACATCACTGTTGACTAATTCACATGTTCCATGGACAACAACAAAAAAGAAAAGCACATGCATGCACGTACACAAACCAACCATGGGCTCCGGAACCTTAGGGATTTAACGTACCTTGAGCGCACATCCCCCCCCCCTTTTCCAATTGTCTCAATTGTATAGAACTATTTCAAACATAGTATTATATATTTATATATTTGCCAATCCGCGTGGCTTTATTAGGCGTTTATGCAAAGCGTCCCCAACCTCAATATTCTGTAGGGGGACTGAGGCTCCCCTCTCATGTTTTCTTTGTATCGGCCCCCCTGACGCACATATAGAACAAAGCGATTCTGGCTATCTCTGTAGCAATCTAGTTTCTCCATTTACTTGCCTACTATAAAGCATTTGTCAACTGTAAGAACGCGTGAACTGCTTGATCTGACAAGTTAAATGGCTTGCCGTTCTCAGCGGACCTCACTGAGACAAGTCTTAGCGGGTTTTGTTTTCTGTCAATATGTCAGTCACCCCTGCCTGGTCCAGACTGCAGGCTACAGGGATTTGTACATGTAGGATTCTCATTCTTGAGGTGTTAATCCTGCGGACTACAACACTGGCGTAGCAATGTTGTGTGGTACCTGATGCATAACATTTCCTGCCGCCCACCCCCACACACACATATATATATACATATATAAAAGTAAAGGACCATTTTGCACGCCTTCAGGCGAATTGGGAATATGGGGCTAGACCTATATTTTGTATAGACCATTAGGCACTTGGCGGATGATGTTGTCAGCATTACGCAGGCCGTCTTTACTTCCCAGAACTGCAGCTGGTACCCACTCAAGGCTGGGAAGAGCTGGGGGTCAAGGTAATTTCTGAAGGGGAAAAAGTCCGGCTACGTCAGGACGCAAACTCACGACCTTCCGATCTGCAGGTATGGTCTAGCCGCCAACGCGACTCCCCCTTGGTCTGTGTTATATGGCCAAACCATTTCACCTGTTGTCTTCTAACTGAAATCCAGAGTTACTGCCATTCCTTCGGATTTAATCGTTTCTGATCTTATCTCTTACTGACATATTGAGAGCCCTTAGCAGGAATCTCAATTCAGTTTTAATTTTTCTTTTATCTTTTTTTCCCTGTCATTATGGTGGTGGTGGTGGTGGTGGTGGTGGTGGTGGTGGTGGTGGTGGTGGTGGTGGTGGTGGTGGTGGTGGTGGTGGTGGTGGTGGTGGTGGTGGTGGTGGTGGTGGTGGTGGTGGTGGTGGTGGTGGTGGTGGTGGTGGTGGTGGTGGTGGTGGTGGTGGTGGTGGTGGTGGTGGTGGTGGTGGTGGTGGTGGTGGTGGTGGTGGTGGTGGTGGTGGTGGTGGTGGTGGTGGTGGTGGTGGTGGTGGTGGTGTGGTGGTGGTGGTGGTGGTGGTGGTGGTGGTGGTGGTGGTGGTGGTGGTGGTGGTGGTGGTGGTGGTGGTGGTGGTGGTGGTGGTGGTGGTGGTGGTGGTGGTGGTGGTGGTGGTGGTGGTGGTGGTGGTGGTGGTGGTGGTGGTGGTGGTGGTGGTGGTGGTGGTGGTGGTGGTGGTGGTGGTGGTGGTGGTAGTAGTAGTAGTAGTAGTGGTAGTGGTAGTAGTAGTAGTAGTAGTAGTAGTAGTAGTAGTAGTAGTAGTAGTAGTAGGAGGAGGAGGAGGAGGAGGATGAGGAGTTGCAGAAGGGTAAAGGTAGAAGGAGTAGTAGGAGGAGGAGGAGGAAGAGTCCAGGTCCTAACCATCTCTTACCAAGCAATTCTATCCAAAATATCCCCCCCCCCTCCCCCGCGATAACATGCTACAGGTTTCGGTGCTACCATTCTTTGCTCTCTTAGTACGAGATCCCAAGAACACACTAACAGGTAACACATTTCCGGTGCAATGCTAACGCTTAAAACCACCAGCACTAAACGGAGCAGACATTTTAACCCGGCTATACACGGACTTGGAAAAGGCCCAGTATGGTGGTTACTACGTTGGGACAGTTCCAAATATGACACAGACTTTGCATGCACCCAGTAGTTTGACACTTTGCCCAAAGAATCTCCGTCTGCCATCACACACACACACACACACACACACACACACACACACACACACACACACACACAGAGAGAGTGAGAGAGAGAGAGAGAGAGAGAGAGAGAGAGAGAGAGAGAGAGAAATTGTTATCACTTAATCTCCCTCTCCAACTCTCCACACTAGATCAACCGAGCCTACAATGAGTACGAATAATGTGTATTTTAATTGAATCAATGTACGTTTATGTCGTATGCTGATGAAGGTTGTCTAGCCGCAACGTTCATTTTGTCGTTCTTGATTGTGACATTATAACCCTGACTAGTTCTACTTCTTTGGGTCAAAATTGATATATTTTATTTCCTTCTGACCCAACCATGTAAATAAACTTTCTTGGGTCAGGTTCACAACCAACTATAAAGCGGTGATGCCGTCTAAGAGCCAGTAAAGTAAAGTGAAGGACCTTTTCCCACACATTCAGGCGTATTGAGCATACAGTGCTAGGCCCACATTTTATAGATCATTCGGTTCTCGGTGTGGGATGTGGTCAAATATCACACCGGCCGCCTTTACTTCCCATGACTTTATACTGGACTCATTTAAGGCTGGGATTCGAACCCAAGACCTAGCCGCAACACCACGGCAGTTCCCTAAAAGTCAATAGGTACAATGTAACAATGTCACTTCCCCATTAAATCGTTGTTTTTCTAAGGTAACGGCATGAATCCTCGCCGCTAGCTCCCATTCAAATCCCTAGCCATTCAGCCATGTAATGAAATTTGCAAGCCAGGTAATCGGATCGATGGCTGCTTGGTTTAAAAAACGGAACATGCCAACGTGAGCAGTGTGTGCATGTCAGATGTGGACCACAAACACCTGAGCACATTCTGCAGGCCTTCCCACTATGTATAACCTTTTTTTCTACGTAAAAAAACATGATTACACCGAGGCTTTTGTGCATAAGCTTCCAGACCCTCACCCCTCCCCTTAAAAAAACGTTAGTCCTCCCAAATAAAGTAAGTCACTTTTCATTCATAAGTTTGTTAGGCTGGTCCACTTTCATAAAGATTACGGGTGTGTCCCGCTCTGTTGTGTGCTTTCTGCGATGTCTTTCAATTACGTTTTCATTCAGAGAAAGAGAATATCTGTAACATAGGTTGCAGCACTCTCTAGGGGGGTGGGGGAGGCGGGAGGGGTTGTGTTAGACCCAGTTTCACCATTGTGTTGTTGTTGCAGTGTTAAAAGCGCTGGCGTGCTGAAATATGCAACACACGATATCAACGGCAGTGCGGTTGCTGAGATACCAAATTGAATCAAAATGGCAATGTATGCCGACGACCTGGTACTGTGGTGCACCAATGAACACTACAGCGGACTATATATGCACTTGAGGTGGGATAATAGATGGTGTGTCAGCATCAACACAGACAAATGTAGCACCACACTCTACACTCTCTCCCCAAAGCAAAAAGCGGGCATCATCAAAATAAACGGGATACCCCTAAGAGATGATAAAGAGCCCCGTACCTCGGAGTCACATTTGATGACAGGTCGACATGGAGAAAACATCAACAAGGCAGCAACCAAAGCCAGGAGGAAGACAGCAATACTAAGAAAACTAAGTGGAACCACATGTGGAGCCAGTTGGAAAATACTCAATAAAGTATACAAGCAGAGCATACAACCACACTTGGAATATGGATCAACTGCATGGTGCTCAGCATCTAGTACCACATTAAAGGAGTTTGACAAAGTGCAAAATCAAGCTCTCAGAGTCATCACAGGAGGGATGAAATCAACCCCCATATTAGAAATGGAGAAAGCTGGGAAAACACGGGCATTGAGATAACGCAGAGATACAAAGTTGCAAATACAAGCTAAAAAGTTCCTCAGTATGCCAGATCACCACATGAAAAATAGATTTCAGAACCTTGCCTTGGGACGGTTAAAAGGAAGCAGCTTTATACACCAAGCAAAAAAGAATATGTAGACAAACTGCTGACTTTCTAGAAATTGGATGTCCACATAAAAGTATTCCAGAGCAAACCCCATGGAGAGAAAAATGAACACTAACTGTACAAATCCAGACAAATGTGAAAGGAATATTTGCAAGAAAGAGCAAGATAGTGTACAACGCAGAATTGCCACCCTCAGTTATATTGATGAAGAATACCCACAAGAACAATGGGTCACAGACTATATACATAGGTCCGCACAAAATGCAGTTAGAAATGGTGGTGCTAGAGTGTACAGAGAATTCCCAGATGCTACCAGGGATAGGTCCGGCGTACCAACCGGAAAGTACTGCCATAACTATGATGCTGAAACTCAGGCTACCAAGATAGCAATAGAGAAACTGCTAAATACCAATCTCGGCTCACAGTATGTGGTAATGCTGACAGATGCAAAACCAGTACTTGAAGCACTCCAGTCTAGAAAACTACCAGAATTGCAAACACTGCTGACACAACTCAGCCTTCAGCGAAGAGTCATAATGCAGTGGATACCGTCCCATTCTGGAGTGCCTGGAAATGAGAAAGCTGATCAACTGGCAGGGGAAGGTACGACAAAAGTGTAGCCGGGTATACCAGTCACAAACCACCAAAAGAAAAGAATCATTAAATCCATCAGGAAACCACCAGCCCCAGCACAAGACGACTATTTTTTTATGGACAGTTCAGAACAAGTCATTATCTTCCGCCTCAGATCAGGGCATAAGCGATTACGTAACCACATGTACACAAAATTCAAGATAAGCGTATCAGCCATGTGCACCTGTGGAAAGGTGCCCCAGACAGCAGTGCATGTACTCAAAGACTACACCTAATTTTACACATTAGGGCAAACCTTTTGGCCAAAAAGAACAACAGTGGAACGTAAACTCTATGAACCACCGAATGAACTAGCAATGACAGTGACATTTATACAACAAACAAAATTGCTGATACAACTTTTTTTCAGGCGAACGAAAGAAGAAAAAGAAGAAGCGGCATTGCGGAACACCCCAGAAATCTTGTCCGAAGGCCACAGGGCTCAGGAACTACCAATTAGAAGTGAGCTAGTGTGTATATAGGCGGGGTCTGGGGAGACTAAAGTCGAACTAACCAAAAACTGGTTACACTGAGGTGTATGATTTATACACGGTTTATACAACGGATCCACATCATGGCACAAGGGTAGTAACCCACAAGTGTTCAGTTTTCTTTTCTTTCACTCAAGCCTGAGTCCGAAGATTCTCAGCGCAGTGCACGAACTCTGTTGCACCGGCGAGGATCCTAAAATACTTTAAGTAGATTTTTTAATTCAAAATTTTGCCCTGGCAGCGCCGTAAGGCTACTCTTTTCGATTTTCAACCATCAATGGATTTTTTTTTACATGCGCAACAACACACACAAGCGTCTGATCTTACTACCTAGAGACCAGGGGAAATTACTCACGAGGTTTAAGGTGCGCCCCCTCCCCCTTTACCCCCGACTGGCGTCTGGCTCCACCTCGGAAGTGGTATAATAGTTGCTGCCCTAGTGTACTAATATGGTTGACCTAATTCCCAGCCGCCCTCCCCCCCCCCCCACTTTTTTTACCGTCAAGTCTCAGAATGAATGAATGAACTTTAACCCAACCAGGACCGCGCGATAAAACATTTCGCCCCCCCCCCCCCCCCCCTAATCTGTTTAACTTCCTCTCTAGCTTTCTTCTCCGTATTTTTGATCGTCCAAATGCCGCACCTTGAATGTTAAAACTGTATTTTGATTTCGATATTTAGGCAGGTCCGCTAACAGTGCCGCCTGATGCAGCGACGTCTCTGCATCATAGCATGATTCTGTAACACACCATACAACGACGACACTGTCGAATAGTTCGGTGATTTACAACAAACACAGCGCTTACCTTCTGCTTTTTCTTGTGACCACTAGTAATCCTGTTATCTAAGGTTAAAAAAAAACCCGCGCAAATATAACCCACTACAGCTTTGTAATATGCCGACTCGAACGGCACGAATCGGTCTCAATAAATTCAATACACCGAGCCAGAAATCGATTAGCACCAGCACAATTCCCTCCAGGCACCGGGTTACAGAGGACAAACTGGCAGACTACAACACTTCTACATGTATGACGAAATTACACCCGGGGTTCAAATTAGAAGACATCGAACATTTCTAATATCGTTTTCAGCATGCAGTTAACACGTGAATTAGTTAATACAATCTTTCGCTGTTTGGGATTTATAACGGCGTTAACTCGTTGCTTTCGTGTGGCCACATGCGGTTTTTTCCAGGGCTGCCGAAGTTGGTACTTTCGTATACATCTGGTACTATTTGACCCCTGCTCAACAACACTGTACTTTTGGTACCACCCTCGATGTTTTTGATATTTTTTTTTAGAAATTTTGTAACAGTATTTTGTATGTTGACTTTGTATGATAGGCCCAATAAGTGTTACTGAAGGAAGATCGGCGTCAATTATGTCATGGTAATTATCCAACAAATAAATAGAGAAATGGAGAGAAATAAATGGAGAGAACTAATAGTGCAAGATCAACTATTCTATTATATTCTAAGTTGTACCCCACCAGGGCATCACACAAAGCGATAGACACCCAGTGACACAAAGTGCAACCATGTAAATAAGGATCACCTGTGGATATGTCTCACAAACCCCTTTCAGGCGTTAGGCCATAATTATGGCCCGGCCATATTCAGGACCCCCGGCAAAAGCCATGGTGGGGTTCAAAAAACGAAGAATTGCATCCCACATGGGGACGGTTAGTTGTAGTAAGATCAACTAGCTAATGCTGAAAAACCAAAAAGAAAACACTATAGACAAACTCTGGTTTATAATTTCAGAATAAAAGTGTGGAGATTAACATCGTTTGCCATTAATATCAAACGTATGCCTAGTTTTGTGTCACTACCTCATTCCTCTGCAACTGCAGAACGTGTTTTATATCTGCTTAACATTAGGATAAAATAAATCGCTCTTCTCTGAACAATTCAACAACAAATGCATTGATAAGATTCAAGATATTGCTCGAGGACATCAACTGCACCAAGTGCAAACCGCCATAACAGCTTTGTAACAAACTAAGCGGGGGAAAATGGTATAGCAATGATGTTATGGACACATAATTTTAATTCTGGTCAATTAATTATAGGGTTAGCTAGTTTCTCATATATATGTATGTGGGTGTGTTTTAAAGATGTTTTTTTTTCTTTGAATTAAAAATATGGTACCTTTTGGTATCTTTTCACATACACACAGTGATACTATACCCAGAAACATTTCGGCAGCCCTGCTGTATTCACATTGCGGCTCTGTGGCTTCGAGGTTAGTGAACAAGTATAACAATTTCATAAACCTCGAACACTAAACGGTTTCATACCAGCAGTGAATAGTATGCCATGCATAATTCGCTGTATCTCATCAGGTGCGTGGCTACAGAGTTACATCAACATAAAATAAAGCACAAAACTGAATAAATTCAACTGAAATGCGAATAGTTTCTTCGATACATTGTCTCTCTTTCAAGGCCGCCAGAAGCTCACTGCAGTCACTGACTACCAGGGTAACTTCAAATGTACGACAAATTCCGTCTGCTTACAAAGGAGAGGTTTTTTTTTTTTTTAATGGCTTCTGCGATTCTCAAAAGTCTCCTGTTCGGAGTGTGGTAAACCACACGGAAAGCAGTGTCTGTGTCAATTATGTGTGCGGAATTCAGTAGATGCCGTCCTATGGAAGAAGCGGGTTCTTTCCTCTTGACTAGTCTCGACACCCTAGAAGGATCACTGAGCTGTGTATGTAGCCATTTGGGTATGTGCTCTGCCACTCTATTTCCAAGCTGTCTCTCCATTCGACCGATGTAAGTCAACTGGCACTTACATGTAAATTGGTAAATACAATGAGATTTGGTGTACGGAGAAAGAAGCTATTTAATAGGTGGGGTTGGGATAGGAGTGGTCTTGTACCTCACTACTGGAACAGCCGCAAAGAATGTTTCGCCAACTGCTGTTTTCAGTCGGTCCTGCAGACACTGCATGATGTCATCACCTCGATCAGTAAGTTGGATATATACTCGTAGTTTGGATACTGTAATTTCGTTCGGGGTAGGGTTGGGTGGGGTGCAATGAAATATGGATACAGCAAAATATGCCTGGCAATAAATTGTGCAATGTATTGTTTGTATCCGCATTATTTAAATTGCTTCTTTGTTTCTTCTTATTTATTCTCCCATTTTACATCCTCTTCTTAGCTGTATGCCTTCTTCTCTACATCTTCGTTTCGTCACCATAGGCAAACATGCTCACAGTATCCTGCCAGTTTGTAATGTATCCAAAATACTTTCACCTTTAAGACGACATCGCTATATTTAGTTTGACATTTTCGTAAGGCGCTACCAGGTATCAATTATAGTATGCGCAACAAAACGCTTTGATATCAAAGTGAATATGTTACTGGCCTAAAGCTCGTTGCTATTAATACAGTAATGGCATTAGTATTATGCGGTAGATCTAGCAGCGCTTGAACCCCTCCCATTTGGCCCAGGGCCATCCAGTGTATCTAGTGATTCGTCGAGATAACTGTTAGCTGGTGTGTTTTTCTATATAAAGACAGGCATAGGAAGTTTAGGGGTCAAGGCCTCGCCACCCCCAACTCCCACTGTTGTTATGCTTCCAAAAACCGTGTATAGAGGTTAAGCAGCCCTTTTCACCAGGTGTAAAAGTTCCCTTCAAAAGTGTGTGTCTACACAATTCATATTGTTACAGATAGATTATATTTACTTACATATTATTATTATTGTTATTATTATGCTCTTAAAAAACGAGGATAGGGCAAGTTGAGGCCTCCCTTTCCTAGACTCTATTATGCCAGGCGGTGAACCTGCCGTGCAAGTGGCTGAGCTTCCTCAATCATAGGCGCAGGAACCCAGAGCTTCCGAGTTGTTTGTGTACTCAGCACCCCCTCCCCTCCCCAATACATTTTGAACCAGGTACAGAAATTATGTAAAAGTATCTGTTTTTACTTTCATATTATTTCTTCTTCTTATTTGCGTTCGGTTTCGTTTGCCTCAGATCAGACCATCAGGTGGGTTGCCTCTATGAACTCTCATGTCAGCTGCAGGTCCTGCATGGTTTCCCGTAGCTTTCTCTGCACACTTTGCTCTTTGGGTGCCGGGTTTCTTTTCGATGTTGTAGGTAGAGTGGGCAGGTCTGCAGAATGTGCTCAGGTGTTTGTGGTCCTGTTTGACAGGCACACTGTGGGGACTGCAGTCTTTATTTTATATAAGTGGTAGTTGATTCTGAAGTGCCTTGTTCGTAGACGGACAATTGTTGTATGTTGCTTTCTGTTAAGTCTGCTGATGGGGTCTTGTGGATGTTTACTGTCGGTTTGTTCTTAATACAATTTCTTCCCCCACCCCCCTCCTTGATAAGTGTTTTGGCTTCTGGTAATGACAATGAATGAGTGTGTTGTTTCTCCTTTGTTCCATTTTTTTCGCAAGCCTGTCCTGTCCGCCAACTCATTTATTATTATTATTATTATTATTATTATTATTATTATTATTATTATGCTGTAAGGCTAGTATAAGACCCACTGAGCCCAGCCACTTGTTGCCTATTAAATGTGTACGTAGAGTCGGTGACTGGGCCGCCACTGCACCATCTCCCCCAGGTTTCTTTGTGTCGGCGATACACCGAAACAATCATCTGTGAATGCATTTCATATTATTTCGGATACATCATACTATTTATCTGTCATTCATTTACATAATAATAATAATAATTACTGCGCACTCAAACATTGCTCCTATCCCTTGAGGGCCGCCCGCCACCTTGACCACACCCCTGCCGCTCCCTTGAAAATTCAGATTTCCTGTCGGAGCGCCTAGTAAACAGAGATACAGTTGGATAGACATAACAATTATGAGACAGACTGACAGGCATCTCTCTGTCAGCTGACACCCCTTATACCTAAATGAGTTAGCCGCGTGTCCTTTACAACAGGCAAGTCAAACTGGCGGTCCGTGGACCGACTGCGGCCCGTTGCAAGCACACTTCCGGTCCGCTCAAAGAAAATATTTTGCAATCATTTTCATTAAAAGACTTCAGTTAGATGTCGTGTGCGGCCCTCATGACGACACAATAATTACCCATCGTGCCCTTGGTGGGGGGCCTTTAGTTTGACATGCTTGTTTTACAGGAAGCTGCAGAATCAACTCCAGCATGTGTCTGGTTGTTGCGGTTTTTTAAGCAAATTTATGTTCAGTAGTTTACCCCTGCTTATTTAACGGCTCTCGATACCGCTGTCCGAACGAGCGCAAGGTGGTCTGCTGCCAAATCGCCTGCAACATGGATCAAACCCGATATTACGAAGCGCGTTTGCAACGCTTAAGCCACAGATGCCGATTCCCCCAACATCCATGGACGACTTAAACAGACAACAGTTGCTGCAACTAGAGAGACACATTAAAGTTCAGAACAAACTAAAGAAAACCAGTTTCGCCAAATGTATACCAATGACAGAGCTAGTTCCATTATATTCATACAGAATTAACAGAACGCTTCGCCCTTCGCTACATCCAGAAGAAGCCGAATAAAAGCCTATACAATTATATGTCGTTGAACTGTGGGCACTGTAAAACCATTTCAGGCCAATGAATGCAAACAGGCATGTTTGCAACTTCTCCAGAAATTATAAGACACGCGATTTTTTTTTTTAATGAACATGGTCTTCATTTAAAATAAAATTGAAAAAAAAAACTTGAAAGGAAAATTTAGCATGAACATTGATATGTTCGTGACGTAAACAGCTACAGCTCTTGAGTGGAATTTAAATATCAGTACTGTAAAAATGTAATTAAGTTTATGTTGACTTGGGGAGGGAGAGAGCGACAGACACTGGGGTGAACAAAAAGACAGACGGAGAGATGAACAGACGGACAGACAAACAGGCAGAGTATGTTACCTAATGAGGAAAGTAAGCTAAAGATAGAACTACAGGGATACTGCCTTTGGGACATGAAATGGTACGACCTTTTGGACATGAAATGGTACGACCTTTTTGGACATGAAATGGTTTTGCCTTTGGGACATGAAATGGTTCTGCCTTTGGGACATGAAATGGTTCTGCCTTTGGGACATGAAATGGTTCTGCCTTTGTGACATGAAATGGTACTGCCTTTGAGACATGCAGTAGGCCTTTGGGATATGAAATGGGCCTTAGGGATATGAAATAGGCCTTTGGGATATGAAATGGTACTGCCTTTGGGACATGAAACAATACGTCTTCCTATGTGTCATTTTTCATCTCCATTTCCTCTTGTTATACCTTCGTGTGTCGAGGGAGATACAATAAAGGGTTCTGCTTCTTGTTCTTCTAGCCACCTGTACTGTTGTACAGTTTCTCTGATGTTATCTGTCCATGTTATTCCTGGTCTACCTTGTGCTCTACGTCCACTTCCTCTTGTATGATAAAGCGCTACAAGGCATTCTCTCTAAGTCGGCGGTCTATAACCCTTTTCAGCCCAACCCCTCCCCCTTTTTTTCACACCAGAATATGACAAGACCACCCCTTCCCTCGCCGCACATTATAACAAAATGTTATTTAAATAAAAAGAGGATAACAAAAAGACAATCCCAAGAACTGTTTAACCAGAACTTGGAGAAAATCGCGCACCATAAATCAGAGTGTCAACAAACAGAAATAACCACCAACAACTGGTAATGTGGATCGAAATACCAACGTGACGATTGGCACAGTTTTGTCTTGACGATATCTGCTATTTGTGTGTGTGTGTGTGTGTGTGTGTGTGTGTGTGTGCGCGCGCGTGCGTGCGTGTGGGGGGGGGGGAGTCGTCTGATGACAGGCAGGGCACAGCGGAGATCGTTGTCCACATCAAACTGGCAGCGCTGTTTTCCCATGACTGTTAAAACTAAAAATGCGGATGATTACAAGTGGACATGCATTCACTTTCAAAAGTGCTTCATGTTCCCTCTCCTTCCTTAAACTTCTAACCCCTTCCCCCCGGATGGAGACGACAGTTGTAAGTGAACGAACGAGTTTATTTGCTGTTTTTGTGTGTCACTTATTACTGGTTCTGTGCTCCGATTTTTTTTTCTCGTATGTCCTCGTTTCATCTCTTCTGGTCAACATTTCTGATTTTATCTGTTCTGGTCACCCCTGCAGTCTTTTTTTTTTTTTCAAACATCCCATTTCCACGTTAATTAATTTTTTCTTCTTCTCGTTAGTTATGTCACCACATATGAGCTGGGCTGTGCAGTTGTCTTCCTCTTTGCCTTCCCTTTCCAGACAATTGCCAGAAAATTGTCTAGCACCTATATCTGTGATGTTAACCTTTCTTCGACAAATACTCGCCACTTAAATGTTTAACTACTATTCTTGGCATATGGAATTATAGTCTATGTTGGGATAAATGGTAGTCAACGAAGTTCTACTGTTCTAAACTAGAGCTTTCCAAACAATGTGTCCCGCGAACGCAAAGCGTTACACAATTTATGTTTATATTCGTATCTCTTATAAGCGGTTAGTTTACCCTCTAATTTACTAGCAGACTGAATAATTGTGTTTCGAAATTACGTGTCACCACCATGAAAAGTTCGTAAAACTCTGATTTATGTTTTTCAGTATCGGTACAAGACGGACCTGCCAGTTTTTTCTTGCATCGATTACTATTTACCAATAAGTTTGTAATGTATTATCGACCACCCCGTTTGATTTAGATTTACGGTAGTTTTCACATGCAGTAATTTCTTCTTTTTCGCGTTTACTGGCTGTAAACTCCGGAGGAAAGTTCTGGTTATTCGTCCAAATCAGGACTTTAGTCTTGTTCCAGAACCTGAATATTGCGTGTACATCAGTTTAACAGATCTGACTCGTTTGTATGCAGACTGCCGGTTCCCTGCCTCTTAAGCAGATGCACTCCGCCTTCGAAGGAAGCTCACAGTCGTCCCATTCTTTGTCATCGTGTGCAGTGCATCCCACTCATCCCCCACCCCCAATATCTACTTCTTATCTCAGTGTGCTTTTCTGTATACTTTAATTACTGGTGTTATTATCAGCTCGATGCACAAATTCTTGTTTTCCCTATAATAGGGTCCCGGAACCCACAAGGGGATGTCACTGTATTGTCTGTCTGCACTCGTTCCCTCCCCCTCCCTCCCTCCCCCTCCCCCGATCGCGACCATTGAAAAAAAGATTAGCTGTAATTTTCGGTTCACTCTCTGTGATCAGGAGTAAGTCATTTATACAATCTAGTATCCAAGAAAAGTGGCTATGGATACACATAGAAAATTCTCCCCTCAAGACTCGCTTCATCGCCTCTCCAGAGAGGGACAATTTATTATATTAAGACTGAGGACACGGCACAAAAGACTTCATCAGCACATGTTCAAACTTTTCGGTGTAGGAAACACGGAGACGTGTCTCTGCAAATTGGCAGCAGAAAATGCTGAGCATGTGCTCCAACATGTCAAATGTATGGTGCCAACAGAGACACAATCTGGCCTATTCCAACCTCAATTGAAGACAAAGCTGTATGGTACTCGAAGTGATATAGACTGTACGATAGCTTTCATAAAGGCTGCCGGCCTCCTGATATAAGCTTTCTGACAGAAGGATCAAAGAAGAAGAAGAGGAAGAAGAAGAGTATTAATTCACAAATAAATAACTAAATCTAATAATCGACTGACACGGTCAAAATTATATGCCATTACCTGTATTATTGTGATTCAATTGTAAAATATTCATATACTAAGTAATTTCTGTCCGCCAATTTTATTAGACTGATTCTATTATGGGCAAGACAAAAAACTCCACTCTACCCAAGAAGCAAAGCATGTCATCCAAACAGGCACCATTCAACTATGATTTGACCACTGTGCAATGGCGCCTGGTTGGCAGACGATAAATAGCCCACCATTTTGTTAAAATGGTCAGATCTGCGTTGTTGGTTATGCAGTATAAATAATTTATAATTTTCAGACACCACTCTAAAATGTCGTAAATACATGCAGTAAGGGCAGTTTTTTTAAGAATCATATTACGCCATTGGCATATCGGGCATACGGTGCTGGACCAATCAGCATTTGATAGGTGATGTGGTCCACATAATGCCAGTCGCCTTTACCGCTCAGGATATTCATTAGCTGGTCTCTTTTATAAACAGGGTTAACCTGGGAGCCAAGTTTAATTTCGAAGGGGGGAAAACACTACAATACGTTTTCAATCTTAAGATCTTCCGACCGGTAAGCGCGCGTCTACATTCCATTCAAGAAGCCTAACTTTAAAAAGCTGTAACTCAGTATGCGTTCAGTGAAAGTTGTTGAATATCGGCACGCAACATGTTAAATAATTATGTCCTTGTGAGAATTTTTTTTAACCAATGGAAACAAACATTTAGTTTTCATTTAGCCTTATTTGTGTACATGAAAAAAATAGACACCGACCGATTATTCAAAGCAAACAATCAGCATGCGTACAGTTATTTGAGTAACGGGAGCCTTACAAAACATCAAACTGTACGCAGGTAATAATCGTCTCACTCACAAGTGGTCTTCTCCAGCATTAGTCACCGCAAGTTACGGATTGTTCATTGTATGTCGGATATGCTATCAAAATAATCACCACGCACTGCTGCACATTGGAAATGATTTCCATACAATCTACACGCGTGTGTCAATCATCGTATATATTTTAGGGGTGACCAAAATATTGGCGGAAAAAAGATCAAAGAAATTAGCCGCTCTAAGAAAATAGCAGCACCTGTGCAAGCATAAATAACAAAATCACAAGGACGTGTCAAATCTAAGGCAATGTGCAAAAAAATTTGTTTTGCTTTAAACAGGAGTTTTCAGGATATTTGTTAAAGGCGAGGGTACGAGTTTTGAAACGCACAATAATCACAACGCCTACCACTGTTCACTTATTTCCATTATGCCAACGGGGAAACACATTCTCTGACTGATGAATGCACCGTGACAAACGGACCGAATCTAGGGCAAACCGGAATTTGTGTCACGGTGATCTTGATAACATCGAGAACACGCAAGGTCACAAACCGGTAATGTCTGGAGAAAATCATCAGATCCGATCACCTTAATTAATAAATAACCTTCTTATCTAATCTTTTCGAAGGTGTTTAAAGGCAAGAGGTTATTGCCACGGGTTTGACCCCATGTAAATGTATCTTTCCAACCTGCAGCCGTTCGCAAGCCGAGAACGTCGTAGCATGTGACACCGTAACTTCAGGCAGAACAGTCTAAGAAGCCAGCGGTGCCTTCTCCATGACTGCCTGCAGTATAACGATGTCGGTGCTAGCGGTGACACGAGCTTGCATGCGGTTTGAATCACATGACTATTCCCGATTGTGTGCGCTGAGTGATTCTATGAGCATAATCCGGTGGGTCGGGGACGGCTCCATGAGTAAACAGTGGATTGAGTCATTGTAAAATTCTCCTGTGTGTGTGCGGTTACCTTCATATTTGTCCCAGGACATGCAAGTGTTGTTGGCAATGAAAGAGCCAATAAACTGGCAGGTTCTGCATTATTTGCAGATGGCCGGCCTATGGATCATGCTGACATTGCTAAAGCCCTTAAAGAAATCGGACGTTGCGAGGATTTTGGAAACAGAGACCACATCACTGCTAAGAATACGAGAATTTGGAGTAAAGATCGGCACAGCCAAGCATGAGAAGCAGGCAAAGCCTTGTCAACCAGCATAGGACTGGCACTATTAACCACGCGGTGCTGATGGATAAGTGCTGTGAAGATAATCCAACTCACAGCTCATAACGGTAACTTCAGCGATCACTGCCCAAGGATTAAAAACTTTCTGTCACACGCGGTACATCACACGTTTATAATAGTTATTCCAACGACAGTGCACATTTCCGACTCTTTTTATTGCAGACAGTTGTTACATTCATTCATTAATATGAATTGTTACTTCTAGTTCATAAACCTGGACAATTAACAAGCAACTAGAAAATCGAATTGAATACGTGGAAATGTGGGTATACAGAAGAAAATGTCGTATTTCGTGGAAGCAAAAACAGTCCATTACAGAGGTTCTGGAAAGACTACGAATGAAAAGAGAATTACTGAAAGAAATTAAAAAGGAGAGACAAATGAAATACTTTGGCCACACTGAAAGACATAACACATGTTTAAAAATCATACTGGAGGGGAAGGTCAGAGACAGAACAGGAGGGGGGCAACGATACAAATGGGAGAGATGGACTAGCAGCAGTCTGAGAAAGTTTAAAACCAGGACAAGAGAGAGAGTGTGTTGGAGATCCATTGGAGAGCCAACCTTCACTGTGGAGAAGCGATTTAATGATTGCTACTTCTACACCTTCTGCCCAGTATTATTAATAATAACATCGCCCATTTGTTAGAAATTGTATAACTGGGATAGTCTAATCCCTGTATTCCATGTTGGAAGATACATCCTAGAAAAAGCTGTAAGTGATGTTGTTACTATATAAAATGAAGGGGAACTAGTCAGGGCTAAGCTGTGGCACAGTGCTTCCACATTTTGTGGATTGGATAAAGTACGTGAAAGAGCTGCCAAAGAAGGCAATAAAATGCCTAAGAAGATAAAAAGAGCAAGGTAAAGTATTCAGGCAGCTGAGGAATACCCTGAGGATGATTCATAAGCAGCAGGGATGCATTAGGTAGAGGATTTTCGTGAAAATCAGCTTGGTCAGTTACTTTCTCGCCAAACTTACTTTCTAAATATTTGTTACTGCGTTGTGCAATGATATCTCAAAAAGTTAGTAACATACTGTCTCCAAACTTGGCACACACATAGGAGAATAACACTGAAACAGACTGAACTAGAATAAATACAGCAGCTTGAAAACTTTATGAGTTTCTGTCATCTATGATAACCCCTACCCCTAATTTTTTTGGAAAAAATATTATTGTACCAATGAAGTGAGCATAACTTTTAAACCATAGCTTTCAGTGAATTTTCTTAAGTTCAGAACTTTTCAAATATAATGCTAAATTTATGTGAAAATTTTAAATAAGTCATCTTTGTTCGTGTTTTAAATATCTTTATAAATGTTGAAAACTAATTCGGCTATTTTTCGAATAAAATATGACATTTTTAATCAATATCCATGAAATATGTTGATTTTAGCCCCCAAAATAATTTTCCTTCAACCTTAAACTAGTATGTACCGACAGGAAGTATTGTTTCCAGCAGACAAAAATCAAATCCAGTTTGAGGGTTTAACCTGTCCTTAAAATAGGCTGATAAACAACTGAGTTATTACAGTTTGAATATTTTTCCTATATAATGAAGTAAATAAATAGTTACCATACCAATTGTTAAAATTAATTTAAATTACTTTCAGCTGGAATTTTGCAACAAAACATAGATTATTATGTGCAGAAATGAATACACTTTCATACAGTGTTAAAATTAAAATTTCACACTTCTGAAAAAAATTAGTCAGTTTGGGGGGTTTTACATGTCCTTAAGTAAGGACTTCCACACAGCTACTTATCTCTTTCACTCCCAGAAGTTCACAGTAAATGTCTGATTTAAGCAATACTGATGAAAACTTAAGCATAGATATACTGCATCCATGGGGTCTAAATATACAATACAACACACTGCTGATTACTTGTGTTGCTGGATTATTGTTTGCATTCAGTGGCTGTTCACCCTGGCTGACGGACCTGGCTGTTCGTTCATTTCTGGATGTTGGTTATGTTCCAGAACCTGAGTATTGCATGTGCATCCGTTTGACAAATCTCGCTTATTTGTATGCAGACTATTGGTTCCTTCCCTCTGAGGAATATGCACTCCATCTTTAAAAGGAAAGCCCCCCCCCCCCCCCAATTAGACGACTCTTTCGGCATGCCAGTTGGGGAGGAAGTGGGTCAATTCTTGTTTTCACCACAATGGGACCCCAGAACCCACACGGGGAGTGTTGTAGGATTGAATTAGTTTGTATGACTTAACTGAAGATTTACAAAGATACACACTGTGCTGACTGGTGCACATGAGTAATATCCAGCAAACATGATGCATTGTTTCTGACTGAAAGAGTTCAACTGGAACTTAGTAGAATCAGAACTGAAACTCTGCACTGGCTGCTGAAGATGGGGACAAGTCAATTATAGGAATGTCCTGAGTGCCTGTTGTTGGCACTCAACTAAACTAAACTCTATAATTTATGAAACATACGCCATTACAACAATTTTAGGCTGGTAAATTTAACCAATTGCTACGAACCATCCACTCCACCTCCCACCCATCCCACCTACAATCTCCTGGATGTCCTATTTAATGAGGGTTCCCAGTGTGGGTTCCGGGGCCCCATTGTGGGGGAAACAAGAAAAGACCCGCTGCCTCCTCAAAAGCATATGGTAAGAGTCGACTAACTAGAAATTTCCTTCAAAGTCGGAGTGCATTTGCCTGAGAGGCAAGGAACCGACAGTCTGCATAAAAATAAGGCAGACCTGTAAAACGGATATGCATGCAACACTTAAGTTCTGGAACAACTTTCAAGTCCAGAGGTGGATAAACAACCAGAACTATCTGCTGCAGTTTACAGCCAGTGATGTGCAAAAGAAAACATTGAATCTAGGCTTGCAAACGCACAGTTTCAATATTTACTTTAGATTTCCAAAAACAATCGACTCAGTGTCTACTTAGATTTGTAAAAAAGAAAGAAAAAAAAAGTTTTTCACTGAATGCACTTTTTTACAACAACCTGATCTGAGCAGCAATGATTATTTGATTATTTAACTATATAACTAATACTAATTCAATTAGCACAATATGAATAATGCCAGATAATTACTGCATATCTGGAGGCTGAGTGGTCTTGAGGTATGGAGTCCGCCTCGAGTGCTGGAGGTTCTGGATTCAAGCCCTGGTGAAGGCTGGGATTTTTTTCACGTGGACTTCTAGTAATTGAGGCTAAAATTCTTTAGACTCAGGCTTGAGTTAGAAGTACAACGGAGCACTTATGGGTTACTACCCTTGTGCCATGACATTTATCCGTAAAACAAACACTCGAGTACCGAAAAAGTTAACATAAACTGCCTAGATAGAGCCAAGTTGTTCTGCAATGCCCTGTAACTAACTAGCACACTGAGCTGATCAGCTGTTATGCCTATTTAAAGTTTACATACAGTTCCTATGTTTCACCAACACATCAGAATCCCAGGACACCAATCATTTGTAAAGCCTCATGCAAACAGACCCCTGACCCCCATACATAACACATAATTGGAGACCTAAATGAAGACTTATTTCTCCCATTAAAGTGTACATATGTAGGACATAGTTTGCTAACAATATAATTTATTTACCAAGATTCGAATAAATACAGACTGCCTGCAAGTTAAATTTCCAAATAAAAAACCTGAACATTTTAATGACTTGTCTTTAGAAAGCTAGCTTAAGAGAGCTTCAATTCAATGCAGGGGCTGTACATTTGTATTTGTCCATGTTAAACAGAACATTATATGTATAGCCTTTTTTTTTAAACTGTCGATGGATTAACGTAAAGCATATAATGGTATTTACTAGGTAAACAGTGACAGTGCAGTATGACCAGAGTGGACCTTGTATGTACTTCTTTTAGTGCTGCTGTAGCTATCAATCTTCTTCATGTTCACAAGCCGTAAACTCTAACAGAGTTCTGGTTATTCAGCCATTTTCGGACATTTAGTCTTGATACACAACTTGAATTTATTGTATGCACATCTGTTTTACAGATCTGGGTAATTTGTATGCCTCTCAAACAGATGCACTTCAACTTCCAAAGGAAAACACCTCTGATCAGTGACTCTTTTACAACATACATGTTAACGGTCAGTAGGTCTCTCCCCCCCCCCCCCCCCCCCCCCCGCCAGAGCCTTCGTGGTGACATCTGATAATGTATGCAAAATCAAGTGCCAATAAACATATTCCTGTTCACTAGTGTAAAGCCCTGTGTGGGTTTTGGAGCCCCATTATGGGAAAAACAAGAATAGATCCACTGCCTCAGTAATGATCATGTTGAAAGAGTCAACTAATTAGGAGTTGTTTTTTTCGGATTTGAAGCACATCGACCGGAAAGGCAAAGAACATATACTGCAAATACATAAGCCAGATATGTGGATAAAAAAAAACTGAACTTTCTACCAGAGTTTACAACTGGTGATTGTGAAGAAGAAAAAAGATACTGTATACTACATGCCACACAAAATAAATAAAAGTATATAATATATAATTAACAAACCGACACATATTGATCGGCAGTCTTTGAAAGAAATAGACAGATAGAAAAAAGACTAGACAACATAACAATGGAAAGTTATAGTTAGCATGTGAGATGGAGTAGGAATTAAATGTTACTTTTAAAGAAGTTATTACCCTCCTTGTTTGTTCCAACCATGATAAATGCAATTACCTATTTTTCTGCTTTACTTAAAGGTTGTTATTTATTAATATAGTCTACGTCACTGCACCTAGACCAAATCTATATCATATAAGAAATAGACTCCCAGCACCAATGAGTTGAGAGAGAGAGAGAGAGAGAGAGAGAGAGAGAGAGAGAGAGAGAGAGAGAGAGAGAGAGAGAGAGATGAGGGAATCAGAAAAACTTCAAGTTAATAACTTCGTTATGACATTCGAACTCAACCTCTTACCTTGCAAAAGCTCGCAGACCAATTCTGAATTAACAAATTTACTTCCACGACCTACAAGTGAGGTATACTTCTACATTTCTTGCCTTAATGAAAGCCAATCAGTACCTCTAAATTTATAACAATAATAAAGGGTTTAACTTTAACAGTCAACTTCTTCCCTACTATAACTATAACATAATTAACGAAATTGTGGCATTTCACACATTTTCCACCAACTGATTAATTAATGCATTAAAAATTAGCACTCCGTCGAGCTCAGAAATAGCAACAAAACTTTGCCGTATACTGATAACCTAAAATTATTTTAATAATAATATAACATTTAATATTTCACTTCAATTTATGAAAATATCCCTTCCACGTCCTGTCCTTTGTTAGATTAGTCGTCAGTTACTTGAGTTACTAACTGGTTGCAACGAGAGAAGGCTTGATGAGAAGCCACTAAACAGCGACAAGAAATGCACGCAGATCTATCAAAACTTCACTAATTAACAATAAAAGTAAACATATCTTGTGCAAACTTAATGAAAACATACAAGTTGTGCAGTGGACTCCTCTATTTCAGTAATCCTCTCATTTTCTACAGGTAGATCAAATTCTTTCGTTCGAATCACTTCCGTATTTTTTATCAGTTGGGCAGGCCAGGTTTTCGAAGCGCCACTCGAAGCGATCCAAAACGCGATGTCTTGTGTGTCACTTGTGAGATAACGCCTCTTGAAATTGAAATACAGGCGAAACAAAATTCAAGTTTGCTAAGGTGAAATCTTTTTTTTCCGGATTATGAAATCCAAGAAACAACAAGAAGAACGCTGATGAGAGAGGTAAAAGTGCTGGACTGGAACAATGATATTATATTAAAAGAAGTGTGCGTGACAGAGCGGCATGTAAGAATAAACTGCTATCCCATTATCGACACACTAAGACGGTGGCGATAATGATGAGGATAATAATAGCGATGACGATGATGAAGGAATCTCTGACTCGCAATGGAAAGACATATTTTTTTGCACAAAAAAAATGTATAAAACAAGAAACAATGAAGATAAAATTTGCACATGGCGTAGACACGTAGCGGATTTAAAAAAATAAACAATTTTGGGGTTAGGGGTAAAAAAAAAGGGGGGGGGGCTGAATGTTTCTCAAAAGTACAGCGTCTGATATTTAATCAATCGTGCCTATTTCTGTGCAAGGTATTGATTTTTTTCACCCACACACACAAATAGACGATATCGCTGATCTTGAGAGTAATGAATCCGAACCGGTTAATTATACAGAGTCCATTAGTGCGGCCCCGGTATTTTGTGTCACTTGTGAGAAAACACCGAAATAACCGCCGAGACAACATTCAAGTCGTGCTAATATGAAATCTGTATTCCAGGTTAAGGAATCTGTGATTCACAATGGAAGGAAATTATAAGGAAAAGACAAATTAGCTTTGCTGGTCTCCGTGGTGATATGGTCAAACCGTTTGCCTCGCGCTCGGAAGGTCTTGAGTTCACGTAATTAACTCATTCAGTTCACGAGTGCAATTGTTACGAATATCCATATGGATCGTCGCTGAAGTTCGGGAGTTCGTGCTTTGTGCGACACTATCAGCGGGAGGCTAGCCGTTCTGCGGAGAGAGACTAAACCATTCCTGTGCAATTAAGTCGATCTTTTTGACTTTAACTTTTAACCTAACCTTACTAAAAACTGTAAAAAAGACACAATGAATATAAGATTTTCCCATGTAGTTAGTAAGTAAAGTAATGAACTCTTTTCTCAGCCTTCAGTCGTATTAGGCATATAGTACTTAACCTATACTTTATAGACCAACATCACACAGGTCGCTTTTACTTCCTAGGACTTTACTTGGTACCCATTTGAGGCTGGGTCGATCTGAAAGCCAAGGTCATTTCTGAAGAAAAGAAGTTCCGCTCCGTCCTGATCTGAACCCCCAACCTTCGGATCCGCAGGTTAGCGTCTAGCCGCTGCACCACGGCGGCTCTTTTTCCCATTTATTGGATAAACCAATATGTTTAGATCTCCATTAATTAGCGGCATCATATGGGCTAATAAACACTATATTATGTGGAAGATATTAACAGATAACAAAGTGACAAAAATTGTGTTTACAAATGTTAAGTGGGAGAGCACAAAATTGTGTGCACAAAAGAGTTGAATGGGAATGGAACACGACTGGCTCCAAGAATAAGAAGATTAGACCAAGAAGATGATGCGATGTAATTAACAGGTAGACCTACACACATTTGCAGTCACCACTTGGAAATAAGTCAATCAGAGAGATGAAAGGAGGCGAGGAATATCTGCAGCAATGAACCTCAAGGGCTCAGGGTGTTTAAGAAGAAGAAGAAGAAGAAGAAGCAGAAGAAGCAGTAGTAGTAGTAGTAGTAGTAGTAGTAGTAGTAGTAGTAGTAGTAGTAGTAGTAGTAGTAGCAGCAGCAGCAGCAGCAGCAGCAGCAGCAGCAGCAGCAGCAATAGTAGTAGTAGTAGTAGTAGTAGTAGTAGTAGTAGTAGTAGTAGTAGTAGTAGTAGTAGTAGTAGTAGTAGTAGTAGTAGTAGTAGTAGTAGAAGAAGAAGAAGAAGAAGAAGAAGAGGAAGAAGAAGATCAAACAATAGACACAACGTATTTAAGAATACATTTTGGATTTAAATTTGGTTTCTTGTATGATTAGGCGCTGTGATTTCAAAGGGCCGGGTTGGATCCAGCTGCAGGCGATTTGGCAGCAGACGGCCTTGTGTTGGTTTCGAAGCCGTCCTTTCAGGAGCAATGGCAAATTACTGAACGTAAAATCGCCTGGTGAAATCACAAAAAGCCAATAATTGGTGGGGTTCTGCAACGCTCTGTAAAGAAAACACAGATAACTTTTTACCGGGAGTAGGGTTCGATAAGGAGCGCTGTCAAACCATTCAAAGATAGTACTTTACTGGAACGATTAGCCTCGACACCTTAACGACTCTCCCTCACTCTTGTTGTACCCTATCTGGACATCACACAAGCGATAAACACCCAGTGACACAAAGTGCCACCATGCGGACGAGGATCACCCGTGGAGAGGTCCCAAAAGCCCCTTTCAGCCGTTATGGTCATATTTATGGCCCCGTTATATTCAGGGCCCCTGGCAAAAGCCAGGGTGGGGCTTCAAATAACTAAAAATGGCGTCCCACATGGGGACGACAAATGTACCTAGCTTAACAACTCTTGCAGGGGGAAACAACTCATCAGTAGGTTTGCATGGAATGCAAAAAAATAACTTCACTTTTTAAAACCATGAAACCGTCTTAGTGAATATTTATTTCGCAGCAGATGTCGCGAAATTTTTGGTCTTGAGATTAAAGAATAAGATGGAGAAAACAACAGTGACAAATGTGAGAAAAATATTAGCATGTATTAAAAATATGAAGGTTAACCTAGTGATGGAGAACTGCTGACTCCACCCACTATTGTTGCTAATACGAGTCACCGACAGTCGACCGTGGCTAATATAATGGATGGCTGGATCGCTCAACTGTTATTAATCTGAAGTACACAAAAACATAACAAATGTTGAAGATCGTCTGAACAATACATCATATTTTATTAACTCAGAGAATTCTTCTTCTTCTTCTGCGTTCGACATCAGTCATGCTAAACATTGAGTCCCGTCTGGGTCACAAATAGGATTCTGCGTTTAAGGTCGCCACCGGTCCCCCATAGCTTCTCTCGCAATGTGGATCCCCTGGGTCAGATCCACAGTCTTTGCTGGGAGAGGTAAGGGCAGTACTGCAGTATGTGCTCAGGGGTCTGTCTTTCTGCTCCACAATCACAGGCAGCAGATTCTTTTATGCCTATCCTGTACAAGTGTGCTCGAAGACCACGGTGTACTCAGAGAATGAAAGTGGAAGTATATATGCCCCTACGGGCGGATGAACATGTTTACATGAATGTAAGTGAGAAAATGATAACATTGAAAGGCAGGTATGAAAGAGAACGCAAGTCTAGGAAATGTCAAATAGGTATGTATCCATATGGTTATGCATGCATGGCTGTGTATAAAATTGAGTGCAAACATGTAATGTTGTGTGAGTGTATCGATGCTCGGGTGTATGTATGTATACACTTGATGGTGTACATCCATATACCCCGGGATTCACACTTATGATCATCTTATTTCACATCATGTATCTAACATAAACATGACTGGTGGGACTCACAATAGGATAAGACTGACAGCAAATAGAGAAGACAAAAAAAAAAATCGATAACGACAGGACCAGAACACATAACCACCAATTCCACGCCCCCCCCCCCCCATCTATGGTACGATGGTACAGACGGGTGAAGTGATGCATATTCCAGGGATCTGGAATTTACGTACACCGTAGCCTAGCTACCAACCCAAACCGACACAACTGGACCACACTATAACAAATGACGGATAGAATCCCTGTGAGGTTCCACCTAACAATTCACACACATCCCCGTGACATGATTAACCCGTTCTTATTGCACGAAGACAACTATAAGACCACCATGGTCACACGCGGAATATTTTCACAATTTGGGTCTATCCAAACCCAAAAACTGTTTTCAGTACTTTTCGGCAAAGCAAAATACTCAAAATTATAAAACTATAAATGATGGGCCAAAGGACGTTTGTTGAGAAGCTCCTACGAAATACGCCTGGCCAAATCAGAAGGAGCTGAAACCAAGGAGGAAGCAGCAAAAATGAGAGGGCAAGAAGAACACACTTTACAACAGGAAAATAAATAATGGCGCAAATAAACAAGACCACAAATATAGCCGAAGACTGCTGGCAGCTTCGGATAGCTAACAGCAGGTTGAACGTGGTTGAGTTTTTGATTTTTTTTTTCTTGAAAGGAATTGGAATATGATATGCTTGTTAGGGGGCAGGGTGTCTACCCCTTTCTCTCAAAATGGGGCACCGTAACCCACACGGGGTGGCAGACGAATTGAAAAGAAAAACAAAACAAAGAAACAAAATAAGGCCAGCGAGAGTTATCTGTTTTTATTTTCACAATTACCTCCCGTTGTCGGCTGTTAAACAATTTTTTAGACACACTCAAATACAGGAGCAGATCAACTGTTGCAAAGTTGTATGTTTTGTTCAATTTCTGATTTCATGACCGTATATGCTTACCCGTAAATTAGTGATGATTACATGTTAGAGTTGTTGTCTTTGTAAATTAAAATATTCACTTGGACTACCTAGTGTTACACTTGTACTTTGTAGTAAACAGTCGCAGATGTTGACCGTTACCGAATGACGAATCAGGACTGTAGGACAGCAACCCCGTCACCAAAGTAAACACTTTTTTTAAGTTACCACCGTTACAACAGAAGGTATTCTTTAAAAGTAAACGATTGGATACTAAACTTTGTTTAGTTGTGAGTGAAGACAGAGTTGTGTATATATTAGGATTTAAACTAGGGTCTCTTGATTAACACTAACCGTTAGGATATATTATATTTCTGTGAGATCATCATATTTCGACGTTTGTGTGGCTTAGGGGCTATGCTAACAGTTTCAGGCACTCCTTCGGAATACCGGTCCCAAATTATTCACTGCCGAAAACATCCCTTTGAGAGCCTCAAAAGGTTCATTAGTTTCCACTTTTGCCGTTAGGCGTTATTGCTGGATGGATAGATAGCTATGTTTAGACTCTAACCCTTTTAGCACGGGAAGTTTTTCAGAGGTCTAGCCAAAAACACGGAGCCTTTTTTCAGTGAATTTGGTTATTACTTTATTTAATTTTTTTGACAGATTTCTGTTATTCTGACCCCTATGAAATAATATATCTATTTGAAGGATATAGATTGAAGTTCGTGATTTTCACAATATCGTTAAAATTAATTGATGTATATGCAAATTATCTCATTTGCATATCTAAAAATAGAAAATTTGAATTTGAATTTTCAACTTCAATGCTTGAAACATAAAACTAAAAACAAATTTTTTTTTTTATTTGAAATCTTTTTATTGATCTTTGGCCTTTTTACAAATGTTGTAAGCAATTCAATAGTCAAAAACAGGTATATATATATGTGAAACAGCAATAATATCTTTAGGTGACATGTGTTTTTTACCATCAGTCAGCACTATAAATGGATGTGCCGGAGTGTCAACACCTTCGGGTGGATATACCCTGAGCCATGGTTGGGCTGTGGTCTGAACACAACAGCGTCCCCATCTGATTCCCACTATAACTACTAACACTAAATCCTGCATCAGTATCAACAGAATTAGTGTCAACACTTGATTCAAATGTTTTATCAACATCAAGTTTAGGGGCAGAAACATACGAGTCAGACATACTTTTAGCGGTTCAGGTCACTATCTAAAAAATTCAACAACAATTTTCACTTCGATACCAAACACTCGAAAGTCGCCATGTGTAAAGCTGATACCGCAGTTAATATAAATGAATCACTTTCAGTGTTTCAAAGTAGGAGATTTCTTAGCGGTTCGAGGCGAAACACGATAGGGCCGATCATCGGCCGTTCCGTGTTTTTGGCAAGACATCCGCCGGCCGATAATCGGCCCGTCCGTGCTAAGAGGGTTAAAATAAGCACCCTGGGAGGTAATAGATTTTGATCCATTGTTGAAGCAGCGTAGGGAGGAATTGTTCACATAACCCGTGACTCCTCTTGTGGGTTCCAGGGCCACATGTTTGAGGGAAAAAAAAAGTATAGACCCACTGCCACCTAAGAAGCATGTTGTAAAAGGCGACTAATTAGGACTTTGCTGAAATCAGATGTGTTAGGGCAAAAAGCGCAGATATATCGCAGCCTAGCTGTAAACCACAACACAACATACCAACCACTTTTTTAACGGCAAACAAAATTATCACCCGTCAGGTACTCTAACACCGGTCACCGGCGGGACAGGGGAAATACTTACAACTGTGCTACCGAAGATTCAAGGGTTTGGTTCAGATGATATTATATAATAACGTGAAGTATAGTTCGTAGTGTTCCTATTCCAGAATTTTAAAATTTACGACCACTTGAGGCCCTGAATGGGATTTTTAAAACAGTGGATAATTTAGGATCGGTATTCAGAAGAGTGCCCAGTTTCATAATATCCACAAACTTGAGTTTGATTTTGATGTGATTTGGCAGCAGACTGCTTTGCATTGATTAATTTCAACAGTGGTATGGGTATGAACCTTGGCCAGCGGAACTGCATAACATTGCCTGCCTAGTAACAATAATCCTACAGACAGCCAACAAATGCTAGGGTTGGTGTTGGCTGTCTATGGTTTCTGAAGTACTATAAGCAGCATTTAATATTCATATGATTAGTGATTTGTATGTGTAAAATAAGAGGAGCTGGTACTCACCTATGAGTGTCTAAAAAGGTGCAGGTACTGACCACACAGTGTTTATGTTTATTATAGTAGCACTGGAAAACGATGCCTAAGAAAGGTGCCGGTACTGTGTGCCATCAGAAAAAAAGCAGAAATCTGATATTTTGAATCATTGCATACAGCAGTGGTTCTCAAACTTTTCTCGCCCTGGCAGCCCTGATGGGCAAAACAAAAATTGTGCGGCACATCTACCCTTAAAGCAGTTTGGATACTTAGGAAAAGAAGAAAAAAGAACAGTGCACATTGAATGTTCATTTGTCTTTAATGTGATGAATGAAACTGTTTTGTGGCCCTTATTTAATTTTACCCTCAAATCACTTGACCCAGAAAGTTAACTCCTGTATCGGTTTTTTATATAAGCGTACATTGAGAATACACTGCACCCTAGGGCTTTGAATGCTGAAGAAGAAGTTGTAGGACATGGCCCACAGACAACTTATTGCAAACATAAAAAAGAAACAGTCATCATTTTTTGGGGTCATTTTATGAAAAGAAGGAAATTAACACATCTTGTCCAGTGGAAAGGTCTTTTGAAAGAGAGATAGAAGACAACATAAGAAGATACTTGCCTATCTTTTGTTATGGCCTAGAGGAATGTCAGCACATGAACAGATACATGCTACGTGGGAAAACACAAAGCAAGAGTGACAGAGAAAAATATATGTGGAAATCTTATACAACTGGTCATCAAATATTAACAAATAAGCAACATCAGCTTCATTATTATAATATGACAGACATAGGAGATTCACATATAGCTGAGCTAACTAATAATTTACCCAGGATAAAGAGCTGCACCAGGAAGACCAGGACTCAGACTTGTAGGGACCTTCAAACCCCCTCTACTGTCATCCTAGAAACTGTTTTTCAGCCAGTAACGTGGCTGATGTAGATAGGATTGACGTTTCTTGTAAAGTAGGAGTAGCTCTGCCTGATGCTATGGAGAGAGGAGGAACTTCATCCTTAGTTCAAATTGGTTTTGGAAAAAAATCGAGAGACGGCAGTTATGGGTTATAAGTCCTACACTCGCCATCGCCATGGGCTGTGAGTCCCATGCTTCCTCATAATGTAGTATAACACTATCGTCTGGAAAGATGGAAATGTGCTGTCAATCTCATGTCTCTTGTGTAACTCCTTCAGTCCCACCAACCTTTAATACTTTTAAGCAGAACTTCTTAGAACATAACAAGTAACAGTAACAACTGCCCTGGATTGAAAGAGTTACAATGAAACCTCAGTAACCCAAATTTCATGGGATTGAAAAAATAAAGATTTTGAATTTTAAAAAAATGTGTGCCAACGAAGGACTTATAATAATACATCTCTGCAATGAGCACAGTTTTGTTCATGTTAACTGAATGTTCTTTTTTTAAGAAAGTTATAACAAGGTTTTAGTTATATCATAACTTTTACCTTGATATTCTAGATCAATTCAAGCAGTGATGAGGCACAGAAGCAGGTAGAAGCTCATTTTACACGCTTGAAAAATGCCTTGATAGCATCGGTGGACAAGCGACTGGAGCAGCTGAAGACTGAGATTGAGAGCATCAGGGAGTCAGCTCTAAAACCTTTGGATGAGTGCAAGGCTCTAGTGGATGAAGGTCTGAAGTCGGCAGCCCATGTTATGGAAGAAGGTAGAATTTATCAATGAATCGTGTTTAAATTTGATTAACATAATGCCTAATTACCATAATCCGGTAATGTTTGTGTTATCCATGTAACAAAGACCGCTAACAGTAACTGTTATGTACAGATAGCAAAGGACAGAGGTTTGGTTTAAGCTGGTTGCAGTGTATGCTGAAAGACATAAATTAGTGTTCATTAACCCTTTTGCCCCTTGATGCTGTAAAAACATGTTAAGAACTTATAGGAATCCCCTTTAAAAAATCGTTAAAAACAGCGTTCATTTATCTACTTTTTTAAATGTATTATTAAAACAGATAAGAGATATATAAAAGGGATAATCAGTAAAGACAGACAGAGGGAAGCATTACATTAAACACATTCCCTGGGGCAGGGGGGCTTAAATAAACATCATTTTTCGGGTGACTCATTTTGTAATCCCATGACCTCTAACATTGAGGCTTACAGAAACAGTTTGACATCAGCTTGGCTTTGAATGAGCCATTCTTAAATGCCATTTTAAGTTACTGTATTCACATCCAGGCCTCTTAACCCTCTAGAGACGGAGCCTTTTTGAAGTTTCAGTGTCAACAAGATGAAGCCTTTAGGAGGGAATTCTCAGAGTTTATACACAAAAGATAAAAAAAAAATAAAGCATTTAATTAACATAAAGAAAGCTATAAATATTCATGTAGGAAATTGAATGAGCTAACAGAATATTTATGAATCAAACTGAAATCTCTACATTTATTTAAACTAACTATTCTGATTGCATAATTTGTGCAAGCATTTTTTAAAAACTTTGGAATAAACATGACTAAACTAAAAAAAATGTTGGTGGATGAAGCTTGAATAAGTCTTAACACTTGTGTTTTAGGAAATAAGGCCCTTCAGACACTTCTGCCACATGGTTCTACTCATTTTCCTGCCTCCAGCTATGTTTCGATTGCTGTGATGCAACATTCCTTTGCGCCATTGTTGGGCACAGCTAACCCCAGGAAAAAATTTATGTAAATTACCGAACATATCATACTTTCTCGAAAGCCGTCAGTGAAGAGCCCACATGTGCAAGAAATGCGAGAAGCAGTCTGACTGGCTGGTAAGAAAACTTACCAGCCAGTCTCAAGGCTTGTATTACATAAGGCCGACCGATCGCCCAGTCATTCTTTTGGCTATTTTGTGTTGGACGGAAATTTAGGCCGCATTGTCTCCAGAGGGTTAAACACTGCACAGGTGCACAAGGAATCAATGACATTTAATACCCTTTTGAGAATGGGTCACTGCAGAAATGACCGATCGCCCAGTCATTCTTTTGGCTATTTTGAGTTGGACGGAAATTTAGGCCGCATTGTCTCCAGAGGGTTAAACACTGCACAGGTGCACAAGGAATCAATGACATTTAATACCCTTTTTGAGAATGGGTCACTGCAGAAATGGCCATATAGTGGCATTTGCCGGGCTGTTACAACAGGAAGTAACTGGATTTAGCCTTCTCAGGGTGAATGAATTAAAAGTAGGTTGTTATTTCAGTGTTATACATGTGAGCTTACTGTCCATTTGTTAAGATGATGTGTAGTTTACCAATGGCTTTAATAATGTTAATTCATGCAGGGACCAGCATTCTCAGTAATGAACCAGAAAGCAATACTGAGAAAATTATCAAGTTCAAAGAAAATCCCAAGACTAAATCTCTATCAAGGTAAGGTAGTTCCTGTGTTATATTTCTACTTGTCGTGACCCAATTCATGATGTATATTATCATTGTACTTTTCTTAATGCGGGCGGGTCTTGCTAGTCACAGTAGCTATCGCCATGGGCTGTGAGCTTCATGCCTCCTCATAACACAATATAATACTATCATCTGGAAAGATGGAAAGGTGCCAACCAACCATATCATTGTCCATTAGTTCTTCTTCTTTTGCACTTACCTTTGAAAGGACCGTTGACATGTTATATTGTGGTTTACAGCTAGACTGTGATATCTAGAGATTTTGGCCAAACAATTTTAATTTGTTGCTATTTGCAACATGCTTGCTAAGGGCCAGTGTCTCTCTCTCTCTCTCTTTTCCCCCCTCTCCTCAAATAGGGCCTCATAATCTGCAGGGGAAGTTCATTACTTCATTGTTGGCTGCTTTTTTTAAGTTCTGAGAAATTGTTTTTGTTTGTTTTCTTTTCTGAAAATATTTACTACCTTCTTCTCTTTCCAAGGGTTTTGTCTTATCTTTTTTTCTTCCACTAATTTGTTTCAAAGTGTCAAACTATTCATCAGATTATCTGTTCGTGTGTTAAAAAATAGTTTGAAACTAAATTTGTAACTGTTGGACACTGTCATTGTTTTGAAAAATTTCACGTACAGCAAAATCTCAATTTTAGGCCTTTTTTTTGTGGGTACTATTTCAATTTTAGTCTTCTGTTAGATCCAGAATGTCGAATTATGTATCTTGATAATCATTCATCTACGTTGTCTGATCAAGTGTAAAATAAATGTTTACTACTACATGTTTTGTGTTTTGACACCAACATTTGTTGGGAGAAAAATTCATAGAAGAATCTAAGCCCCCCCCCCCCCCCCCCCACCTTTCAAATTGCCCCCTTTCAAATTGCTCTTATTAACAATCAAATTGCTCTTTTAAACAATCAAATTGCCTCCTTAACAATCAAGTTCCCCCCCCCCCCCCCCCCCCACTCCACGTTGCCATGGGCCTCATGTTGGGAAGTGTAAATAATACTGGACATCTGTGACTTGCAGCGTTCCAGCCATCCCAAGTCCAGCGGAGGTGGCCTGTGTGAATGTAGTTCTGAATCCTGACTTCCATGCTCAGCTAGAGGCTGTGATTTCCCTAGAAGGTAAAGTGCTAGCCAGGGCACCAGTCCAGATCACGGATATCATAGAGAAGCCCGGCAGCTTGCTTGTTCAGTGGTGTGAAGAGGTAGATATATACAGTTACAGTGGAAATACTCTTTGCCTATTCTATCATTTTTTTTTTAAATCTTTAGCTTCATCATTTGTGTTTTTTAAAATGTGCTGTCTCAGTGTGTCGTTTCATTTTTATACATCTCTCCGAGGTGTGATTCATCAAGTGGTTATCATTGGTGTGACAAGGTAAATATGCCATTACAGCTACATTTTTATGTGTGGAGGCCTACTTTCTCCTTCTTCTCCTCCTCCCCCTTTTTCTTCTTCTACTTCTTCTATTTTCTGTGTTTTGTAAGCTGAGGCTTATTGAGCATCTCCATAGCAAAGTGGTAAAGTCGTTTGCCTTACACTGTAAATGAAGGTTGTCGGTTGATTTCATGGACAATTATATTTGTCTGAGACATGATTCACCCAGTGACTGTGCTTGTCTGTATTTGTTGATGTTCCTGCTTTATTTACCAAACTTGGTGACAGCATAATTCCATTGTCGTCGGTAGCTGCTACGTGTTCACAGGTGCATGTTTCGCTTTTACCTCGTCTGTAATCCCATTTGATTGCCTGTTGTGGTTTAAACCCTTCTTTCTCTTCTCTCTGTTTATTAGTTATAAACTCCAGCAGAAAGTTCTACTTGTTATCAAATTCTAGACTTTAGTCTTGAGTTTTGCATCCATATCCGCTTATAGTTCTGTTTTATTCCTTTGCAGACTGTTGGTTCCTTGCATCTCAGGGCAGATGCACTCTGACTTTGAAGGAAACCCTGAAATAAAAAGGTTAAAGTCGAGAGGATCAGCTGCATTGAGCCAGATTTTATCCCACATGGCTTGGTCTTTCTCCGCTGTGTGTGTGCGTGCGCGCATGCGTGAATGTGAGTGTACATATGTGGATATGTGTATGTATGTATTATGTGGGTGCATTTGTGTGTGTGTGTATTATGTGGGTGCATATGTGTGTGTAAGTTAGTGAATGGGTTTGTGGGTGTGTGTGAGCACGCGCATGAGTGTAAGACAGGCCAGCATGCCCTTTGTGACCCTCTGAAAAAAAAAGTGCATTTATTCTGCAGGAATACACTCATTTCTGAGTATTTTTTAATTAAAATAATCTTAGCTTTGACCTTACTATTAAATTATTTTTAAGGTAAAACCACAGAAATAGCTGAAAGATGCCTCTCTGAAAACTGAATTTAAAGTTTCAGAAAAGAAAAAGGCCCGATGCGGCCAGACCAGGCATACAAAATATGCCAGGCGGTAAACCGTGCAATATAGTGTTCATATCCTTTATCTAAATTACCTCATTTTGTTTAATTCATATTCTAGACTGGTCGATATAAAAACAGACGTTTAATTGATGTTATGTTTTGTACAAATTGTCATATTTACGCATGTTTACAACTGGTGAACACAAAGAAAAAAGAAGAAGATTTTGATTTCTAATATGCAGAGGTTGGGAGTCGCTGTGGCGAAGTGGCTAGATGCTCGCGTGCGGATCGGAAGGTGGTGTGTTCACTGATGGAGCCGGGCTTTTTGCAATAATGACCTTGACCCCAAGGTCAACCCAGCCTTGAGTGGGTACTGGGTGCTGTCCAGAGAAGTAAAGGCATGACCACATCATCTATCTTGTGCACATTGGTCAAAAAAAAATATAGGTCTAGCCCTATATGCCATATACGCCTAAAGGCGTGGAAAAGGTACCTTTACTTTACTATATGCAGAGGTTGTTGGTATTAATACACATTTTTAATTCCATGGTTTCTGACATAACACAGATTGATGATGACAGTGAGATGTATGAGTTCTGGCTGCAGTATGCGATGGGAGGCTACAAGAACCTGAACGATTCCAATGCTGTCTTCCACACTGCTTACGTCGGCACTTCCAACAGTTACCTCGTGAAGCACCTGCGGACCAATACGGCGTACACTTTTCGTGTTTGTGGCAGAGGAGAGTCGGCGACACCATGGTCAGCCTGGGGCGTCCCAAAAGTAGCTTCTACATCAATTAGTCATTATCGTGAGTGGCCTGTTTCATGCTGTGCTTGTGTGGTTTTATTGTGAATGCAGTGTTTACCCAAATGTCATCATGATCTTGTGTAAGAGGTCCAGTTTTCATTGCAGTCAGTTGTCTTTGTTCATCCTCAAAAGGGTAGCTGTGATATTTGTTGTGCTTTTCATCAAGTATGTGGTATCAGCCTCAGCAATTCCTCTTTTATCATTATTCAGTGATTCCTCTTTTATCATTATTCAGTGATTCCTCTTTTATCATTATTCAGTGATTCCTCTTTTATCATTATTCAGTGATTCCTCTTTTATCATTACTCAGTGATTCCTTTTTTATCATTACTCAATGATTCCTCTTTTATCATTACTCAATGATTCCTCTTTTATCATTACTCAATGATTCCTCATCATGTTATCATTATTTAATGATTCATCATCATGTATCATTATTCAGTAATTCTGGTTGTTTGTCCACTCCTGCACTTTAGTCTTGTTCTAGAACTTAAATTTTGCATGCACAGCCATTTTACACATCTTACTTACTTGTATGCAAACTGTTGGTTCCTCATCTCTCAGGTGCACTTTAAACTGGAAGGAAAAATCCCCAGTTAGTCACCTTTTACGACATGCTTGCTAGGGAGGTAGTGGGTCTTTCCTCTTAGGCTTGATTCGCCAGGATGACACTTAGGTTACCTTGGCATAGCGTCAATAACATGTATGATGTATCTGTATACGAATTGTACACCTAATACCAGAAGGCTAACCTAGTCCTCAAATTCCTACAGAAGTAAGATTTATCGGCCAAAATGTGCAAATGTCACAGCCATCTTATAGACGGAAACAACACGTTTACTTCTTTGGATGAATGTAGAAGAAGCAAGTATATGTGTTGTTTGTAATGTATATCTATTGTATGTAATTTCTGTAATTTTTCACAGAATGGGAGACATCAGATAACAATGCATACACCTTGAGCAATGAAAACAAAACCGCCACCCGCACGTCAGAAGGTGTCACACATGTTCTGTACTCAAACAAGCCAAGTTTTCTGCCTGGCAACATGTTGACCATTAAAGTGCTGGATGATGCTGACAAGTCGCCAGGGGATGGCCTGTGTATTTCACTTGATAACAAAGCCAAAGAGGCTTTTGGCCAGGATGGCTTTGTCTACGTTAATCTCTATGGTAGGTTTCAGTAGGTGTGTTTGTGTTTATATGGTAGGTTCAAGTAGATTGTCTTTGTTAATCTCAATGATAGGTTGCAATAAATTTGTCTGTTTTAATCTGTATGGTAGGGTCTGGTAAATTTGTCTGTCTTAACCTGTATGATATGTTCTTGTAGATTTGTTAATGCTAATCTGTGTAGCAGATACTTATAGTTTTGTCTGTGTTAATCTATGTGGTAAGTTCTGCTACATTTGTCTGTTAAACTATGTGTAGATTCTAGTATATTTTTCTGTGATAATCTGTGCTGTAGATTCTGATATGTTGATCTGTGTTAATATAAATAGTAGGTTCTGAAACATTTGTCTGCAATGATCTGTGTACTGATAGATTTATCTACATTAATCTAATCGGTAGGTTCTGATAGATTTGTTTGTGTTAATCTTATTGGTAGGTTCTGATAGATTTTTGATACATTAATTTGTGTGGTAGTGTTAAACAGATTTGTCTATGCTAATTTGTGTGGTAGTGTTAAATAGATTTGTCTATGCTAATTTGTGTGGTAGTGTTAAATAGATTTGTCTATGCTAATCTGTGTGGTAAGTTCCAATTGTGTTGCTTATGTTAATCATTACCGCCTCTTCCCGTTTTGACTTACTGAACCCTTTTAAGAATCATTTTCTTTGGTGGAGCCCCTAAAGCCTACCATATTTTATGTTTTACAGTTTAATGGTGTTTGGAAGTAATGTTATGGAGCCAAGGAAGAGGGGATTGATAATAAGGGAATGTAAAGTAAAAAGCAATTGCAAATTTTTGTGTGTGCAATAAAATTGTATTTTATAAACTGAAAATGTCATTAATTTTGGAATTTGTAGCAGCAGATTCTGCTTTTATGTTTCTTAATTTTATTCTTATTTATTTTCCTGAAGCGACTGCTGAGCCTTTGAAGTGCATGCCGAGCTCTTAGGGCTATATCTTCTCCTTGTTCTTCTTTTTCTTCTTGGCGTTCACCAGCTGTAAACTTCAGCAGAAGATTTTGGCTGTTTGTCTTTTTCTCGACTTTAGTCTTGTTCAAGAACAAGAGTGTTGCGTGCACATCCATTTTACAGATCTGACTCACTTGTGGCGGGCAGACTCTGGCTTGTGGGCCAAACCTGGCCCACAGAGCAATTTTTCTGGGTCAGCGAGGCTGTTGTAAAATTACAACATTACAGCCCATGAGCTTACAGAATAGCAGAACACAAAAAAACATACATTTATATGCAGAAAGAAAAATTCAAATATCAACATTCAAAACGGGGAAAACCTAAACAATGATGACTGGAAACTAATGTTACTAGATCTCAGATCCTGCTAGGGAAACAGGTGGTGCAGACAAACTCAGACATTAGAAGACAGTATCTGTTGGCAGACATTCATAATAACATAAAGGTGACACCACTATTTTTCTGTTTTATAGATCAAAAGAGTGCAGTAATCTTTCTTGACATCAGTTTGTCTGGGAGAGAGGATCTTAGATTGTCACAAAAAATAGTCTTACAAAGAAATCTTGGTGTAATATATATAATTTTTTTTGTGTAGGTTTGGCAAAATATTATTTCATGGTCATAATAAAAGTTGGCATCTGTGGCTTAGGTGTTGCGAACACACTTCATAATGCTGAGGTACTAGGTTTGATCTCAGCTGCAGACAATTTGAATGCAGACTGTCTTGCTTTGTTCTCGACAGGGATATCAAGAGTTGACGCTTCAGAAAGCAGTGGCAAACTACTGAATGTAAATTGGCCTAGAAAAACCCACAACAGCCAAATCAAAATGCTGGAGTTGGTTCTGCAGTGTCCCTTGAAGGTTACGCAACTAAACTTTTGTTTTGTTTTCCTTTTACAGGCAATGTATACGTAGATGGCCAGGAGATGACGATGCAGCTTCCAGAGATTAAAAAGGGCTCCATAGTTGCCTTCCAGGCAGAGTCGCTGCCTAACGGCAAAGTCAGAATCAGCATTCAAACAGAAGAGAAGGAAGTGACCTTTGATTGGAAAGTGGATGCACTTGGTGGAGGGGACAGCGTTGACAATGGCAGTGTGCTGAGCACGGGCAGGAATTGTGCAAAGGGACAAGCAGAGTTCTATTTTGGCATCAAATTCAGCCAGGAGGACTGGAAAATTGCAGTAGACTAATTGTTTCTTTTTGTTTGGTGATATGTGTTTTGATTGGTTGTAGATTTATTATTACCGAGCATACATTTGCATCTCATAAAATGTGAACTAAATATTAAGGTTAATACCTGTACCAAAATATAGAAATAGTTGGGAATGGGTCAGTTAGCTTCAATATAAGGTTTCAGTGTGCTTTTAGAAAAACCACTTTTACCGATTTTACGGTAAATTTTTATTTTAATGTAACTATATTTACAGTGAATGCCTGATAAAAATGTTTAACATTAAATGGGATGAATTCAAGAGGGGTAGAGACATAAGAGATAAATCTAAGCAACCACTGGCAACAACAGGTATAAGACAAAGAAGAAGGTGCTGTAGCGGACACATTTTGAGAACAAGCTAGCAGAGAATCGCCAAGCAGGCTTAAAAATGGGAAATAAGAGGGATGAGGAAGCAAGGACGTCCAAAAAGACACCCTCAAACAAAAGTTCTGAGAAGCCAAGGGTGCGGGATTGAATTCCAACCAGGATGTAAAAAAAGGTTGCACAGGATAGAAGGGGACGAAGGAATAATTGCATAACTGGACAATGAATGAATGAATATTTTACCATACATTGTAATACATGTAGTAATATGAAATCTGGTCTTTGCCAGTAGTACCTGCAGTCAGAAATGTAAGCAGGCTTGGCTGCTGGGCTAAAAGCATTACTTTGTTTACTGAACTGATTTTTTTAATACCTCTTGGCAGTTTTGCTGAGCACACTATCAACTAAAAAAAAATAGAGTTGTTGACAGAAATAAAAGGAGAAAAGTGGGATGTTTTTAAAGACCATACTAGAGGAAAAAGTGGAAGGCAAGTGAACAAGAGGCAGGCAGCAATATATGTGGGAGGATAACATCAAGAGATGGGTGATCAGCAGTTTCAGTGTACATCCAGGGCAGAAGGTAGAGCATATTAGAGATCTACTGCAGCCAGTCTTCACTGTGGGGACTGCATTTGATTGATTGCTTGATCACCTGAGAGCACTCCTTATCTCTCATAGAGTTAATTAAGCTTGAATGCTGGAAACACTTAGCTCCATGAGAGTTAAACAGGGACATTATGGGACAGAAGGCTTTCGACCAATAATCTTCTTTTTTGCATTCACTAGCTGTAAACTCGCTGGAAAGTTTTGGCTGTTCGTCTACCTCCGTCCTTAGTCTTATTCCAGAACCTGAGTTGCTTGCACATTCATTTCACAGGTCTGGCTTATTTGTATGCAGACTCTTGGTTCCTTGCCTCCCAGGCAGATGTACTCTGACTTCGAAGGATATCTCCAGTTAGTCTCATATGACATGCTAGGAAACGCAGTGGGTCTATTCTTATTTTCTGCACAGTGGGGCCCTGGAACACCCATGGGGGGAGAAGGGTTAATGTAACCTCCTTCTGTGGTAAAACACAAGAAGAAAACACTGTGTTTTTTTAAATGATGGATTCACTTTCATTTATGTACATTGTCTTCAATATATGTTACATATTAATAATATACATGCAAGAGTGAGAAGAAGATCTAAAGTTTACAAACTTACAATAGAGGTTGTTCAATGTGGCCACTGTCTGCTGCTCTGCAAACATCTAAGTGGTAGTTGAACTCACTCCACACGGGAAGAATCATCTCTTGCAGCATAACTGAGCCCACTGCAGCTGGGATATGGTTCGGCAAGTTACGCATCTGCTCTCTATTGGCAGTATTCAAATCTTTAGACCCTCCCATCTCTTTTATTTGTATATTTTTCATATTCAACATAAATTCAAGGAAATATACAGGAATAATAGTATATCCTTCATTTTCAATAACCCCGCATTATTTTTTGAATGACCAAGAAACTTATTATGAGTTGTTTGGTGCTGAAAGAGTTAAGCCTATTGTGCTGTTTGTGATCCATGATGAAGTAGATGCATCACAGACATTGATCACTGAAGAAGAAGAGAAAAGCTTTGGCTGGCATTTATGAAAAAATCTTTATTTATATATATAACCCCCGTGTGGGTTCCGGGGCCCTATTGTGGGGAAAACAAGAATAGACCCACTGCCTCCCCAAAAGCATGTCGTAAGAGTCGACTAACTGGGGAGCTTCCTTTGAAGTCGGAGTGCATCTGCCTGAGAGGCAAGGAACCAGCAGTCTGCATTCAATTGAATCAGATCTGTAAAACTGATGCACATGCAACACTCAGGTTCTGGAGCATGACTGCAGTTCAGTAGTGGACGAACAACCAGAACTTTACGCCAGAGTGTACAGCTGGTGAACACGAAGAAGAAGAAGATATATATATATATACATATTCTTCTCCTTCTGCAATCACCCTCAGATGCATGGTTGGCACATTGTGTTGTCGTTTATATCCAGGCTGGACAAGAAAATGATAGGTACAATTTTCAATGTCTAATTTGTAGGAAAAATAAAATCAGCTGACGCATACTCGCAGTGACTTGGCAAAGTAAATTATTCCTTTAAAAAAAAAAAAAACTAGGCTGGATAATCTCTTGCAGGATAAAGGTTCTACTATGTGAGTGTAGGCCTTGAAGCCATCCTATCTTCTGCAGCTGCCTCTGTGACTTTATCAGCTGCCTCTGTGACTTTACCAGCTGCAACTGTGACTTTACCAGCTGCAACTGTGACTTTACCAGCTGCCTCTGTGACTTTACCAGCTGCCTCTGTGACTTTACCAGCTGCCTCTGTGACTTTACCAGCTGCCTCTGTGACTTTACCTGCTGCCTCTGTGATTTTACCTGCTGCCTCTGATTTTACCTGCTGCCTCTGTGACTTTACCTGCTGCCTCTGAGACTTTACCAGCTGCCTCTGTGACTTTACCAGCTATCTCTGTGACTTTACCAGCTGCCTCTGTTACCTGCTGCCTCTGTGATTTTACCTGCTGCCTCTGATTTTACCTGCTGCCTCTGTGACTTTACCTGCTGCCTCTGAGACTTTACCTGGTGCCTCTGTGACTTTACCAGCTGCCTCTGTGACTTTACCAGCTATCTCTGTGACTTTACCAGCTGCCTCTGTGACTTTATCAGCTGCCTCTGTGACTTTACCATAGTATTCATGAGTGTGCAAGTTTGATCAAGTTTAATTTCAGGGTGTATTTTTGCAGCTTCACATTCCCGATTTTACATCACTTTTATGCATTTCAATTCAGTTTTCTGCTGCACGCATCCTTCATACTTACTTTCAAACTATTCCCTGCACATTTTAATGATCGCATGTCAAAATCTTCTTTTTCTCATTCGCGTTTGCTGTATTTTCAATGTAGCTGCAGGCAGGTAGCTTAACACTCATTTTGACAAAGATTCATACTTAAAATATTTAGCTCTTATGTCAGATCAGTACTACTGTATGAAGCATGGGGAACAGCTAAAACAGTTACTAATAAACTACAAACCTTCATTAACTGTTGCCTGCACAGAATAGAAGGAATTTAATGGTAGGGTAGAGTCATTAATGTTGTGCTTTGGGAGAGAACTAAACAAATTCCAGTGAATCAAGAGGTGAGGAAAAGATGCTGGCTTGGTGGATTGGATAGGGCAGACGTTGAGAAAACTTGAGAACAATAAATATAACTAAAAAGACTTTAAACTGGAACCCACATAGAAATAAAAGTAGACCCAAAAAAACCCACATGGTAAAGAGAACTAGAGAGTGAAGTTAAAAAGATGGAAAGGACATCAGGTGAACTGCTTGTTATAGCGTGAGTTGGTTGAGGGCCTATTTTACATTGGGGGATAAAGAGCAGAAGAAGAAGAAGAGAAAAATGCGGCAGGCAGTTTGGCATTAGGTAGCTTTCTGATTTTGATGACAATGATTTGAGCGTTGAACTATTCAGAAGGTGGTAGGAAACTATTGAGCGTAAAATTGCCTGATGAAACCACAGACAGCAAGTGCTGATGTTCGTTTGGATAAAGGATGTGCAACTAAGTATCATTTGAAGTGTAATTTTGCTGTGTTCCTTGTTTGTTAACCTATATAGTTGAGGTAATCAAACTGTTCATGTTGGTGACACACTTTTTAGACAGACACACTTTAACAACACAGTAAACCACTCTAGAGCTAATTGTAGGTTAAATTAACCCTTTATAACTCTTTCACTCCCACAAAGTAATTCTTTAGCTAATGTCAGAGGGGGTTGAGAAGAACTATACTAAACTCTTGGGTATACTACTCCCAGAGGTGCCAGATATACAACCCATGCAAGAAACATATGTTTTCAGAGTTCTTCACAGTCCCTCACTAAACATAGTTAAAGGTTAAAGTTGAGACGATTGACTTCATTGCACCGGATTTTATCCCATATCTCCACAGAACAGCTAGCCGCCTGCGAAGAACATCACACAGAGCATAAACTCCGTAGCTTTAGTGACGATCCTGAGGGATCTCCATAAAAATTGCACTTAACGACGCAGCCTTGAAGCGTACACACAACCTTCAGAGCGCGAGGCAAACGGCTTGACCACTTTGCCATGGAGACCCCCCCCCCCCCCCCCACATCACTAAATATAAGACATACATAACATGTTGACTGGTATGCATGATAATACCCAGTCGGTCATACTGCATTGTCTGGGACATAAATTATGTTCGCCATCACATTGCAACTGATACACTAATATGTCGTGACATACAATTTGGAAGGCTCTGCTGTAGTCTCATGTATTAGCTAGTCTGTGCATTAACATATTTTGACTTACATTCTACTTATTTCAGCATTCATTGGACTAGTGCTTTCTATTACAGCATTTAGAATTTCAGTTTCTCATTGTTTGAATGCGAACTGCAATTTGAAATTCTTATTTCTTTTGTATCTATGCATTCCAGCCAGTTCTATCTTCTTTACAGTTCATTGTTGCTGAAGCTTTTGCTACTCCTAAAATTATGTTAATAATTGTGGCTATAGATTTATGTGACCTCATACTCTACCAGTACCTCAGATTCTAGAATATATGACATGTGTATGAGTTTATTTATGATTGCTGTGCTATTGAAACTCGAAATTGTGCAGTTTTAAAACCAAATTACATATTTTCAATTCTAATGTTATTTTACTTTTAAAATATGCAGCTGAATGTTGGATAACCACTAAACAAATAAAACGAAATTTAAATGCATTCAGAAACAAATGTCTGAGGAAAATGATGAAAATAAAATGGGATGACTTCAAAAGGAGTGAAGAAATAGGAGAAATGTCTGGGCAACCAGTAGTATCAACAGTTATAAGACAGAGAGAAGATAGCACTACATTGGATACATCCTGAGAAGAAACTAGCAGAGAATCACCAAATTTGCATTAAAAATGGGAAATAAAGGGATTAAGTATATGAGGATGCCGAAAAGAAACCATAAGATGAATACTGATGAGAGAGGCCAAAGCTGCTGGACTGAATTCCATCCATGATATTGAACTGATTGCACATGATAGAACAAAATGAAAGAATAGGCTGCAGACCCTGTGTGACATATATTGGCACAACAGGATAATGAATGAATATGCTACTGAATACATGCAGTATGTATGAAGTAATTAATGAGTTGCATTTAGATTCCTTATTTAAGTATGTGTATGCTTCTATAATAACTAACAGGCATCATTGGACTTACATGTGGTTACGTTTTGTATTGCATTTCTGTTAATACATAGACTGGTATCAACTGATCTCAGCATTGTTTCCATATAAATGTAGTTTTATGATAGCTCGTTAACCTGTTCTTGCTTGCCTGCAGGCCTAACAGATTTTGGGTTTAAATCATTGAGTCAAATTTTTTTTAGAAATACCTTGTCTCCCAGGTTAGCCTAGCCCAAAACAGGTGCCAAGTAAAAGTCCAAAAACAGGTATACCAGGTAAAAGTCCCAAAACAGGTACCAGGTAAAAGTCCAAAAACAGGTACCAGGTAAAAGTTCAAAACCAAGTAGCAAGTGAAGGTTCTGGTAAGTCAAGGCAGCTGGTGTGATGTTGATTACATCTTCCACCGTGTGCTGCTACTTCTCTAAAAATGTGAATCCAGCATTGAATGCGCCACTGGTATGAAAAGGGTATTTTACGGGTTTTGGGGGGGGGGGGGGGGGGGGGGGGTTGGGTTAAACCATACCTTTGTCTTTAGCAAATTGGTTTTGCCTTATCTTCCACATAGAAGGTCTACATGCTGTAAATATTTTATTGTGGTTAGGTTTATGTACTGTAAATATTTGTTATTGAGTATAGGTTTAAATACAAATGTAGAGAGCTTCCCATGAGTTTCTGTACCTGGGAACAAATAAACATTTTTTAAATGGAAACTATTTTTATTTATATGATGTGTTCTACCTGAATACGCGGGTTGTTTTAGAAATATGTTTCAATGCGTGTCCTCCACTGCTAAAGAACACATATAATCACAGCTAGGGTTGTGCTTGTAATAGCACTGGTGATGTGTCTTTGTTCTGTGTATAGACACTTTAGACCAAATGGTGACAATTTGGAAATGCAAGCCTGTAGATATGAACACTAAAAGAACACTGTTTAACTTACTAACACTGTGCTGTCAACGTCAGACATGGACACTGTCTTCAGAAGATAGAAGGAAAATAGGACAGAAATGAAATGTCTACGTACTTTGCTACGGGTAATGAGAAAAGATTAACTTAGGAACAATTATATCAGGAGGAGAGCCGGCACAAAACCGATATTGAACTTTGACATGGTTTGGCCATGTAACAGACAGGGCAGCACAGAGAGCAATGTTATACAGATACAGCTGTAACAGAACCAGAGTTCGGCCACGCAGAAGATGGACCTCATAAATAACAGACACAGAAAAGTACTTTATATGAAGCAAACAGAAGGTCCTATTCCAGAGATCTCTTCCTGCCCTGACGCCGCAAGGCATTCCAGGAGTAGAGAAAAGAAGAGGAAAATAGAAACTTATGGAAAACAATGTATTTGCTGTTTTGGCAGGACAGCTAGCTGCTAATTATGGCCTACACTTGATGATTACCAACTACAGTGCTAAGATAATTTATTTTACATGTGCAGTGTGCACACTTTTATTCGAGAAGGTGGGGGCATTCACTCACTATTCAGGAATCAAGAGGAGTCTAAGCAGGCATAAACTAAAGAAAAGACTGTGAGTGAGTACATACATAATTTAAAAGTATTAGTGTGGTTGAAGGGATAACACATAGACCTACTGGCAAAAATACGTATGTCTCACTGCCTCATGTGAAGTCTCGGAGATCCCTTAGTGCCGATTTGAACCCAAGACCTTCAGGCTGGCAAGCACTCATCTGGACAATGCACTGCCACAACTCCCTTAGCATTAAACTGTTATAATGTCACTATCTGAACATAGTAAATGTCTTCCATGTGTCATAGACTGTTTCTGCAAATAGCTAATTTCTGCATTAACCATGTATCATAGACTGTTTCTGCAAATAGTTAATTTCTGCATTAACCATGTATCATAGACCGTTTCTGCAAATAGCTAATTTCTGCATTAACCATTAACTGTTTCTGCAAATAGTTAATTTCTGCATTAATCATGTATCATAGACTGTTTCGGCAAGTAGTCAATTTCTACGTTAACCACTTAGTACATGTCTGTATTGTATTAACCATGTGTCATAGAATGATTCTGCCCACAGTTAGTTTCTACATTTACAACGTGTCATAGAAGATTATGCAAATCATTGATTTCTAATTAAACCATGCTTCATTGACTGATTCCGCATGTGTCAATAATTTAATTAGCCAGCGTGTAATGCACTGCAGCGAGTTAAATATTATGATTACTTAAGGTTTGATTGAGTGATTTTCATTAATTTATTGTTAAATGAGTGAGCGATATAATACATATCTGCATACAGCCTACATTGAGTGAACTGTTGTTTCACCGATTTTATGTGGGTGAGTGGCTGTTTATTTGTATAATTTATTCGGTCAATTGGCTTCTTGTCTGTCTGTCTGTAAGTGTGTCTGCATTACTCTGTGTCTCACTTTTTGTGTCTGTCTGTCTGACTCATCTTCTGTCTATCTGTCTGTCTGTCCACCTACCTATCTGTCTGTTTAATATGTCATGCCTGTCTGCCTGCCTGCTATTCCCCCACCATATGTCAAATCGTCTGTCTGTCTACCTACCTACCTAACTCCCTACCCACCTGTCGGTCTGTCTGTCTGTCTAGCTGCCAGCATGCGTCACATAACTCAGTGTTCCCGTAGCTACAACTTCTAACCTCACACGTGATGTCAATGCTCCCTTTACTTTAGGTTTAATGTATATATATAAGAAACCATTGAGTTATATATATATATATATGTTTAGGGCTGTACCAAATATTCGCTTCGGGGCCGAATAGTGGACCTAATAACTATTCGGTATTCGGCCGAGTAGTTGCGGTCGGGCCGAATACGAATAGTGGTTACCTTATAACGTTTCTGGACTGGTGGAAAATTAACATATCAAGATTTCTCACCTTGGTTCATACTGTCAAGTTATCTTTGTGCACCACCTACGAACGTACCAAGTGAACGTCTGTTTAGTACAGCTGGAAATACCTTCAGTGAGACAAGAAGCTGCCTTAATGCCGACAACATGGAATGATTGTTTTTTTTTTTAAAGCTAATGCCGCTTTCATGCATTAACTAAGCTGTCAGTGTCAATTTGCAAGTTTAGTTACTTGTTATAATACGTAGGATTATTTCATTCATAGTAATTAGTTACCACAGACTGAAGGATGCAAAACATAAAATGTTTTTAAATGTTTACTATTCTGTACTAATACTAACTAGACATGGAAAGAATATAAACTCTGTCCACATCCAAGTCAATAATGAAAATCAAACGAACGAAAACATAAGTACTCGGGTGCAAACTTCAACTGCTTCAGCATGCTGAGAGAAGAAATACAATCTAGAATACAATCTAGAAATAAAGTATACTAAGCCCTTCAACATCTGCTAAAGTCAAAGTGTCTGTCTCACAACACCAAGATCAAAATATATAAAACGTTCATAAGACCAGTCGTTTTATATGGCTCTGAAACTTGAAGCAGCAATAAAAGAGATGAGGCCTTATTACAGTTTTTCGAAAACAGTCTTACGACAAATCTTTGGAACTATCAAAAATGCTAACAGCAGAGAATGGAGAGTGAGAAGCAACAACATAACACATAATCTGTTTAAATCACCATTGATCACGAGAGCTAACAGACTAAAATGTTTGGGGCATATTGAAGAAGATGACTATTCTGTGCTACTTTATGTGAAGTAAAAGTTCAGCGTACATTTGACATTATGAATGAGTGTTTTTTTTTTTTTAAAAGACATATTTTATACATTATTTCGTTTTCGTATTCAGCCGAATAGTTGGTCCTGTTATTCGTATTCGGCCGAATAGTGAAAATCACTATTCGGTACAGCCCTAGTTTGTATATGTATATAAGAAACTATTAGGTTGTATATATAAATGTATGTATATATATATACACACACACACACACACACACACACACGCATGCACGCACGCACACACACACACACAGATATATATATATATATATATATATGTGTGTGTGTGTGTGTGTGTGTGTGATTATGAGACTGACGCACTACCGAGCCCTTGGACAGTTAAAAAAGCCAGTGCTGCTTTTTCCATGACTACCAACAGCATGGTGATGGCGGTGACACAAGCTTTCATGTGGCTAGAACCACAGGACTATTTCCACGTGTGTGTGCTCAGTGATTCTTTGATCATGATCTGGCGGGCGAGGCAGGCTGGTTACGCAGACAGTGGTTTTTTGAGTTATTGGAAAACTGTGTGTGCAGTTAGTTACCTTCATGTTTGTCCCAGGGAATGCAGGCGTTGTGGATAATGAAAGAGCCAACATACTGGCAGGTGAAGCATTAACTGAAGATGGCCGGCCCATGGCTCTTGCAGACATTGTCAATGCCCTTAGACATGCCTTTCACTACACTGAGAAAGGTGAGAAAAGTTGATCCAAATTGTCTCTTTCCCTCTCTCTCTTCCTTTTTCTTTACCACTGTATTATTTTCATTTATGCCTCCCAGCTGACACTGAGGCTGCTACCGCCCACTCCCCCCCCCCCCCAAGCATCCCCCTCCAATTTTGATCAAGGCCGCTGCCGAACCCCACCCCCTCCCCCACGATCATCCCAGCTGTAGCACCAACTTTAGGAAGCACTGGTCTTGACTTTAAACCTTTAATTTAAAGTATCAACTCGAATCAGTTTAAGAACCATAGCCATAAAAATCAGTTTCTGTTTTTGCCACCGGCACACCATAGTGGACTGGCATGTTCCCTCGGAAGGGGAAACACCGATTACTTAACACAGTTCGATGTCTAGTGGTATGCGGTCACGTTTAAACATGCTAACATTGCGATCCGTTCAGCGACATTCAACGATCGATACTTGGGGTCAGAGCGGATGTCAGATGTGAGACATGTGCCGATGAGATAACATCGTGTGCTGTTACATATTATATAACATGTAAGTTTCGTCGTCATCTTTATCAGCACTGGACGGCAGATTTTACCGAGCTGGCTTAGCTAGTTCTTGTGGCCCAATTATAACTTTTTTTGAACCATGAATGTTTTTAAAAAAAAGGGTTGTGGGTGAAAAAAAAAAAGGGGGGGGGGGGTGATTATACTAGGATAAAACTGGGTGCAGAAGTCAGTCCTCTAGACTGAATTTGACTTTATCTTTAAACATAAACAAAACAGTTATAATTGTCACATAATCGATTTGAATATCCATTTGAATTGCCACCATAAGGATAAAGGATTTTTTTTAAAAAAAGGATAAACTACTTAAAATATGATCGAGCCACTTTAGCAGTTTTGGCATTCCCGAGTTAAGGAATGATGACTTTCTTATAGGTCTATTCCTCTCCGAAAAAAGACCTGTCACATCTATTATTTGCGTCACTGCTAAAAATACGAGAATTGGGAGTAAAGATCGGCACAGCCAAGCATGAGAAGCACACTGGACGCTAACGAAGTCTTGTCAACCAGCATAGTACTAGCACTTTTAACCGCGCGACGCTGATGAATATGTTGAGAGGGGAATCTGAGCATCCATGGATGTGTCCGGAGGGCTGTGAAGATATTCCAGTTTATAACTGATAACTCATAACTGATGTAGAGTTTGGGAGAGAACTACATAAGTTCCAGTAGACCAAGAGGTGAAGAAAAGAAGATGGCTTTGAACATGACACATATTGAGGAAACCTGAAAACAATATAACTAGAATGTCTTTGCACTGGAACCCACAGAGTCATAGAAATAGAGGCAGATCACACCCCCCCCCCTCTCCCCAAAGGGACTGGAGAGTGAAGTTGAAATGATATAGAGGACACGCAACAAAAGAGGATAGCACGACTTGGCATGCTGGTTTATGGTCTATGCTCCACAGGGGATAGAAGGCAGAAGAAGAAGAAGAAGAAGAACGAGGGGGAGGAGGAGGCAGAATGGTATGAAATGCTGTGACCAGCACTAGTCTCTAAAGTCTGTAGTTTGCGGTGAAGTCTTTATTAACTTATCCACGACCTTCTCTGGAAACGTCACGAAAGATTAGAGAGAACAACAATGGAGGGGAATATCCCTGGGAAGTGGAAGGCCAAAAAGCTAATGGGTGCAGGATGTAGCGATGGATGTTGGGATGATCTCCAAATAGGTGTATCGGACGCAGGTTTTCTTTTTTGTGAAGTTTTCCGGAAGTGTGTTATGGGAGCAAGATTCTGAAAATACGTGCTACTTTCTTATTGACTGAGTAGTAGTAGCAGTAGTAGTGGTGGTAGCAGTAGTAGTAGTAGCAGTAGTAGTGGTGGTGGTGGTGGTAGCAGTAGTAGTAGTAGTAGCAGTAGTAGTTGTAGTAGTAGTAATAGTAATAAAAGTAGTAGTAGCAGCAGCAGTAGATGTTGTTAAATAGTAGTAGTTGGTGTTGTTGCAGTAGTAGTAATAATAATAATAGTGGTAGTAGTTATTGCAGGAATAGCAGTAATAGTAGTAGCAGTAGTGGTGGTAGTGATGGTGGTAATGGTTGTAGTAGTAGTAGTAGTAGTAGTAGTAGTAGTAGTAGTAGTAGTAGTAGTAGTAGTAGTAGTAGTAGTAGTAGTAGTAGTAAGGATAGTAGCAGTAGCAGCAGCAGATGTTGTTAAGTAGTAGAAGTTGGTATTGTTGCAGTAGTAGTAGCTGTTGTTGTTATATCAGTAGCAGTAGTGATGGTGCTGGTAGTATCAGTTATTATTATTTTTATTATTATTAGTAGTAATATTAGTAGTAATAGTAGCAGAAGCAGCAGCAGCAGCAGCAGTAGTAGTAGTAGCATCAGCAGATGTTGTTAAGTAGTAGTAGTTGGTTTTGTTGCAGTAGTAGTAGAGTAGTTGTAGTGATAGTAGTAGTAGCAGCAGCAGTAGTAGTTGAAGCAGTCGCTCTCCATTTATGTGACACCCTGAGTGTGTCCTTGCAGTAACATGTCACCCCTCCCCCCTTTTTTTTCCCTTTTCTTTACGGAAACATCTGCAAAAAACCTTACCGCTGTGTCAGTTAAATGACAAGTCGTAACTGTGTGCATGCTTTGTTCAATGACTGAAGAGCGCGACTTCCCAGCACTGCTGGTATGTAGTTCATGTGGTGACAGTTACCTCGCTAGCTCAACCCTGGCTGCAACCTTTAACACACACACACACACACACACACACACACACACACAAGCCTGTACTGGAGTCAGCATAACTTCTGCGTGCTATGTGGTTTTTACCACTGCACTGAAAACATTCAGGGGTAAACAAATGGTCATCGGTATTTGTGGTACATTAAAATTCCTCCCTTGCCCGAGAGGTTAGGAGTCAAAAGTCTGCATACAAGGAACCATTATCTGAAAAATGTAAAAGGATGTACACGCACAACTCAAGTATTGGAACAAGTCCAGAAGGGGAAAAAAATGACCAGAACTCTCCGACGGAGTTTATAGCTGGTGAAGGCGATAAAGAAGAAGAAAAAGAAGAAGAAGAAGAGAAGGAGGATCAGGAGGATGATGATGATGATGAAGAAGAAAAAGAAGAAGAAGAAGAAGAAGAAGAAGAAGAAGAAGAAGAAGAAGAAGAAGAAGAAGAAAAAGAAGAAGAAGAAGAAGAGGGTGATCAGGAGGATGATTAGGAGGATTGAAAGGAAGAAGAAGAAGAAGAAGAAGAAGAAGAAGAGGAAGAAGAAGAAGGAGAAGAAGAAGAAGAAGAGGAGGAGGATCAGGAGGATGAAGAAGAAGAAGAAGAAGAAGAAGAAGAAGAAGAAGAAGAAGAAGAAGAAGAAGAAGAAGAAGAAGAAGAAGAAGAAGAAAAAGAAGAAGAAGAAGAAGAAGAAAAAGAGGAGGAGGATCAGAAGGATGAAGAAGAAGAAAAAGAAGAAAAAGAAGAAGAAGAAGAAGAAGAAGAAGAAGAAGAAGAAAAAGAAGAAGAAGAAGAAGAAGAAGAAGAAAAAGAAGAAGAAGAAGAAGAAGAAGAAGAAGAAGAAGAAGAAGAAGAAGAAGAAGAAGAAGAAGAAGAAGAAGAAGAAGAAAAAGAAGAAGAAGAAGAAAAAAAGAGGAGGAGGAGGATCGGGAAGAAGAAGAAGAAGAAGAAGAAGAAGAAGAAGAAGAAGAAGAAGAAGAAGAAGAAGAAGAAGAAGAAGAAGAAGGATAAGAAGAAGAAGAAGAAGAAGAAGAAGAAGAAAGAAGAAGAAGAAGAAGAAGAAGAAGAAGAAGAAGAAGAAGAAGAAGAAGAAGAAGAAGAAGAAGAAGAAGAAGAAGAAGAAGAAGAAGAAGAAGAAGAAGAAGAAGATCAGAAGGATGAAGAAGAAGAAGAAGAAGAAGAAGAAGAAGAAGAAGAAGACGAAGAAGAAGAAGAAGAAGAAGAAGAAGAAGAGGAGGAGGATGATCAAGAGGATGATCAGGAGGATTGAAAAGAAGAAGAAGAAGAAGAAGAAGAAGAAGAAGAAGAAGAAGAAGAAGAAGAAGAAGAAGAAGAAGAAGAAGAAGAAGAAGAAGAAGAAGAAGAAGAAGAAGAAGAAGAAGAAGAAGAAGAAGAAAAAGAAAAAGAAGAAAAAAAGAAGAAAAAGAAGAAGAAGAAGAAGAAAAAGAAGAAGAAGAAGAAGAAGAAGAAGAAGAAGAAGAAGAAGAAGACGAAGAAGAAGAAGAAGAAGAAGAAGAAGAAGAAGAAGAAGAAGAAGAAGAAGAAGAAGAAGAAGAAGAAGAAGAAGAAGAAGAAGAAGAAGAAAAAGAAGAAGAAGAAGAAAAAGAAGAAAAAGAAGAAGAAGAAGAAAAAGAAGAGGAGGAGGAGGAGGATAAGGATCAGGAGAGTGATGAAGAAGAAGAAGAAGAAGAAGAAAAACAAGAAGAAAGAGAAAAGAAAGGAAAAAGCAGCAGCAGCAACAATAGAAGAAGAAGAAGAAAAAGAAGAAGAAGGAGAAGAAGAAGAAAAGATGAAGATGATGAAGAAAAGTAGGAGGAAGTAGTAATAACAGCAGCAGCAGCAGCAGCAGCAGTATTAGTAGTAGTAGAAGAAGAAGAAGAAGAAGAAGAAGAAGAAGAAGAAGAAGAAGAAGAAGAAGAAGAAGAAGAAGAAGAAGAAGAAGAAGAAGAAGAAGAAGAAGAAGAAGAAGAAGAAGAAGAAGAAGAAGAAGAAGAAGAAGAAGAAGAAGAAGAAGAAGAAGAAGAAGAAGAAGAAGAAGAAGAAGAAGAAGAAGAAGAAAGAAGAAGAAGAAGAAGAAGAAGAAGAAGAAGAAGAAGAAGAAGAAGAAGAAGAGAAGAAGAAGAAGAAGAAGAAGAAGAAGAAGAAGAAGAAGAAGAAGAAGAAAGAAGAAGAAGAAGAAGAAGAAGAAGAAGAAGAAGAAGAAGAAGAAGAAGAAGAAGAAGAAGAAGAAGAAGAAGAAGAAGAAAAAGAGTTGCCCGACTTGCCCGGTTTTGGGTGTGAATTTATATCAGGATTAAAAGAAAAAAGGGACGGAAAAGGCTAGGGTGGAAAATTGGGAGGTTGGGGGGGGGGGGGGGGGTGAGGGTGTATGTGCGTTGCCGCATGTGGCCTAGGGATTGCGAATGCGAGTCTTACTTTTTTATTATCCAGTCTGTTTCAGTATCTAGCGATTTGGTAACAGACCGCTTTGCGTTGATTTAGACAATTGTATGGACACGTTAGAAAGGAATGGCAAACTACTAAACGTAAAACTGCAAAGCAAGACATTACCAGTAGGTACTTGGAGGCCGCCTGCAGTGTCCTGTAGAGGTTATGTAACTATTGTCCAAACGTGAGGACACGAGTTTTGAAACGCACTGTTGTAGGAGAGAGTAATATTATCTCTCCTAAATGAAAAACCGATCCGACGATGCGACTCGTTTATGTTCAACTCTCCATTAACCATTTTTGAATTCATTAATCACCTTCAGATCTGATGGCTGTTCCATAGTATGGTCACTGCCTCTGCTGCATTGATTTTAATGGTCTCGCTGCATTCTTAAATTGCTATGCAATCAATATATTTGTATTACAGGGAGGATTTTATAGATTGTTCTGAATCGATGAAGAGACAAACGTACCTCCACGCAGGGCCAGCTATTTGTGCCTTTATTGGCTAGGTTTAGTCTCTACGTTATCCTACAACTAGGGAATGCAGAAAAATATCAATCATCATCATCATCATCACCAGTTAGCATGTCCTTTACATAACGTCGCTCTCTTCAAGGCACGCCTAAAGATCTCTCTTTCTGTGACCAATTCTCTAGCCCTATAAGCCCTCACAACCAGTACATCTTCAATCGCCCGTATTCACTTTCGCGGAGGTCGGTCTTTGTCTCGTTTTCCGGAAACTATACCCTCCATCACCGTTGTCTCCAGACCACCATGACGCTTGACATAATTATAAAGCTGCCACTGAAATAGAGTCAAAGACCATAGGTAATCTGTAGTTAGGGTTTCAAGGTCACTGCAAACGGTTCATTCCATTTCTGCACCTGTGAAAGTCGCAGGAATTAATCCTCACTGTTCCATTTAAAATGGGGAAGAAGTAATCGGTTGCTGTCAAAAGCCAAAAATATAGATACACAGTAAATACATAAGACAGCCACTAGAATTGCCAACGCCAATAGTCGCCACCAGAATTGCAATTTGTGGTCGAAGGAACTGGTAAGTCATGCCGTGTAGAAGTAATATTATTGCTTAAGGCCGAATGCAAGCAGGCCACCAGAATTTTTTAAACATCACAACACAAGTAGTTGCGCGCATATTCGAAAGGCATTGTACACGAAATGTACAGCTCACAGTGTTTCGCCAAGCACAACTCAGTAGCCTAGGCAACAAAACCGCAGACACAGAAGGTATGTAATAGCAGCGTTTACAAAATGTGGCCAGAAGCGGAAAAACACCAACAATTCAAGGCTTTGGCGGACCCGCAGTCTATTCTCCATATTGAATCAGAAGTCCCCAGACCAGCGGTTCCTAGTAATTGCTCCATTAAAAATATAAATAAAAACCTGACTTAATCAAGGATTAGGAAACAATTGGAATCTGCTACCACTAACGTTAAAATTACTGACATGCAACGCGGGCATGCCACACATTCTAAGCCACAACCCCTTCCTGGAACGGAATATTGACTGGTGATTAGTAATTAAAAAGGATTATCATCACAGCACTCCGGACAGATCCATAGGTGCTCCGATCTCCTCATCAGAAGCTCAAGTGTAAAACGACCGATGTTCTGTGTTAGTTAATGAAACGTCTTTTCCCTTTAGTAAAATGTTCATTTTTTGCAGCTCCAGGCTGCACCTCCCATGTCCATCTGTCTAGAAAGAGATACGGAGTCATGTCTGGCTCCTCGGTACATCACTTCTGTCCAGTACTGGACCAGCCATAGCAACCGCAATGTCAGCAAGATAGTCTTCACGCTCTTTCGTTTGAATACCCGCATCGCCTGGCACAAAGATGAAGGTTATGGCAGCTATTCGTGAAGAGCTTAGTGTTGCAATCCATTCTTGCCCGATAAATCCAGCTTGGATTTTTTAAAGCATATTCTTAGAGTCAATAAGAATGCATACGTGTGCGAACTTTTGAGTACCAAAGCATGCTAATGTCATTGTTACAGCCATAGTTTCCATTGTAAGGCTACTAGTTGTAACAGCAAAGGCGCCATTCATCTCCTTGATGGTTTTTCCCCCTTGAGCTTACTGTGAATGCCCATGCACCTCGCTTGCCCCACATTACTGATCCATCTGTGTAAACTATAGCATTATGTCTGACTGATCTCTTGGAACTGAATATTAGAGAACTGTCTCCTGCCTTCTCTTCGAGAATTACAGGAACCCGCTAGAAACATATATAAAAAATAAATAACGGCTGACTAGTGGAGAGTCACTTCACGGATAATGTTTAGAGAAATTACATTGAAGATTGAACAACGTATCAACATCATGGCACATAAGTGCTCCGTTTTTCTTATAACTCTAGTCTGAGTCTGAAGAAGCTCAGCACAGTGCACAGGCTCTGTAGCACCGTCGAGGATCTTGAAATATTTTTGGTAGCTTTTGAACTCCAAATTTTGTCCGGGTAGCGCCGTTAGGCTACTTTTTTTTCGATTTCTAACTTACAAGAGATTTTTTTTTACGTGCGCAACAATGCACACGGGTGTTTGATCTCACCACCGAAAGTCTAGGGGAAATACTAGAAGTCCAAGTTTACGTGAAAACATTCCAGCCCTTACCGGGGATTGATTACGGAACCTCTAGCATTCGAGTTACATTGTGATTTCTGAGCAATTCTCCGACGAGTTTGTTGTGTCTTTCAAAATTAAAAAGAAGGAACAAGATTAATTCAAACATTATCAGTTACACATCTCTGTTAAGTATGAGTCTTCCCTCACAAAGCTGATAAGTCGATTATATGCCAAACCAGACTGTTGAACACTCTTGTCCACTGTAGATGTGGCCTGTCACAAGCGTTATTGTTGGCTCGTAAAGATAACAACTCAGACGTTTGGCTCCAATTATCAACAATTAAGCCTGTAATAAGAAAACTGCAAAACAATGCGTCGCGAGGGTCGCGTATTCGTTATTTTATCGATCCTATCGCTACTCCACGACCGGCTCCCAAAATTGGTACTTATAACGAACTTGCTATCGTGGCGAGTTTTTTTCTCCGCTCCCATTCATGCCTCGGTACGTTCCACAGCATGCCCTATGTGGTTGTCGCGGATTCCTTATTTTTCAACAGTTTAACCGTTCTCTCTTTTCTCGTGTTGTCACCGCTCACTTGCCTGATTCTTTCCATAGTGTGCTACTTGCCTGACGGTTCGTAAGTATTGAAAACGGTATGATTTTGTATTTCTACGTTCCTTGTCAGTGGCTTCTTTTCCTGGAATGGGGGGGGGGGGGAAGGGGGGGGGGGAGTAGAAATACAAAAACATCCCAGTTTCGATACTCACGAACAGTTCGCCTTCGGCGCTTCCCCCTGCAGGACTTTTTACTTGTACACGGGCGTCTGCGGCGCCTCAGAGAGACTCACGACAACACAACCTCCCACAAACATTTTATACGGCGAGCGAACGCAGAACGAAGCCATATCATAACAAAACAACAACACAGGACAGACCGTGCGACCCATCTGGCGGGGGGGGGGGGGGGGGGGGGGGGGGGGGGGGATTTCTCCGTCGGGCAAATTCATGATAAGTTTCATTATTCTACTGTCGCCACCTGGGTCACCCTGAAACGTCCTGGCCAACGGGGCTCTGGTGAAGTTGCGACAGGCCTAGCAAGCCGGCAATGGATTTTTTACCGCTACTAAAATCAAAATGAGATTTAACGGACTGATCAAACGGTATCTGACCATGGCAATGTTAAGGGACTACGAGACAAAACAGCGAAATACAAGATTGCAACACTTAACACCTCTGGCCTGGGAAAATAAAACAGAAGAGATTATTGAAATGATGGAAAAAAGGAAAATCAAGTTAATGGGGCTAGCTGACATAAGACGCAAGGGAGATATTAATAAAAAAAATACACAGAGGCTACTTACTAACATATGCAGGAGGAGAAACATCGAAGAATGGAGTGGGTTTCCTGGTACATCCGAACATATCTAACTACATATTAGACATACATTATCACTCAGATAGAATTATTACTTTGAAAATTAAAAGAGGAGAACAAGCTGAAACATATATACAGATATATACACCATGCAATGATAATTATACAGAAGAGCAGAAAGATGAATTCTTTGACGATCTGTCTGATGAGATAAAGAAAGTTGAGGGAAGCAGCATACTATATGTAATGGGTGACTTCAACGGGAGGGTTGGAAATAACAGAAGAGAATACGAACAGTTTTTAGATCCATGTGCAGCTAAGAACAGTGCTAGAAATGGAAATGGTCAAAGAATATTGAATCTATGCAGCCAGCACAATCTTTTTATTACGAACACATTCTTTGATCATAGAGATTCACAACTTTACACTGGTACAAATGGAATGATGTCTCCATCAAGAGCCAGATTGACTTTATACTTACCAGAGTTCAAGGAAGAAGGAGAATTCTAGATTCAAGAGTCAATCCCTAATGGTCTATGTGACACTGACCATAAAATAGTTGTGTTAACAGCAAAACATCTTACATTAAAAAAAAAAAACACAGAAAGAAATTAAACAAAAACAAGGATCTCATCAAGATAGCAAATCTGAAACAGGAAGGAGTAAAAGAACAGTTACAACAGAAAGTAGAGACAGCATTCAAACAACTTCCACATATAGTTGGCAATATTGAGGAAGAATGGAGTATATAAAAACACTATGCTTAGTATTGCAGAAGAATTATGTGGAAAACGGAAGAGTGGTAACAGACGGGGAAATAACAAATATTCACCTTGGTGGTGCGAGGAAGTAAAAGAAGCAATTAAAAAGAAAAAAGACATATAAACAGTGGATAAAATCAAAGAAAGAAGAAGATTATATAAACTATAGACTGCAAAGGAGAGAAACCAACAGGAGTGTCAAGAAAGCAAAACAAGCATCCTGGGAACGTTTCGGTGAGTCACTAGCAGAAAATGAGAAAACAGCCAGCAGAAAATTTTTCAAAGTGGTTAAAAATATGCGGAAAAGAGATGAGAGCTACAACCCCACTGAAATAATTAATGATAAGACAGGAAGGCCATTGATAGATCCACCCGAGATAGCAGAAAGATGGAGGGAATACTTCAATGAGCTCTTTAATCCTCTAGGAGATCATCAGGGAAAGAACAACTGAAAAGCACAGAGCACAGTGTTAGAACCACACATACTAATGGATGAAATAGAAAAAGTCATTAAAACAGTCTCCCAAATATAAAGCACCAGGAGCTGATAGATTACCAACAGAAATAATTCAAGCAGCAGGTGAAAAGCAGCATCAGATGGCTTCACAGAATATTCAATGCAGCATGGGTACAACAAACGGCCCTATTGATTGGCAACATGCAATAGTTATATCATTGTGGAAGAACAAAGGAAGCAAACGAGAATGCGGTCAATATCGAGCATCTCTCTTTTAAGCCATGTTGGGCAAAATGTATGCCAAGATAATAGAAACAAGACTGAGACCAGTGATAGAACCACAGCTGGCAGAAGAACAGATGGGATTTAGGAGAAATAGAAGCTGCACAGATGCAATCTTCACACTTAAACAGTTAATAGAAAAGAACTTTGAATACAATAAGAACTTATTTGTGGCATTCGTAGACCAGGAGAAGGAATTTGACAGAGTCGACAGACAATTACTATTTAAAATAATGGCAAGATATGGAGTAAGCGAACACCTCATCGAAGTGTGCAAAAGTTTATACAGGGATCGTAGAAGTGTAGTTAGAATAAATCAGGGAACATCTCATCCTTTCACAGTGACATCTGGAGTAAGACAGGGGTGTGTCTTATCACCACTGCTGTTTATCACCTACATAGACAGTATATGCAAGAATGCCAAGCCCATGAATGAAGATCTTAGTAAGATCAACGAATTACTCTTTGCAGATGACCAGGCCTTGATAGCAGATACAGCCATGAAATTGCAACAACATCTAACATCCATAAATGAAGAATGTAAAACAAATAATATGAGAATCAACACTGAAAAGACAGAAGTAATGTCAATAGGAAAAAAAGATCTAAACATAGCAATAGAGTGCAAAGGCATTAAACAGGCATCTGAGTTTAAATATCTGGGAACTACATTTACCGAAGATGGGAAATTGGATAATGAAATTGACATTAGATGCAGTAAAGCAAACCAAGTATTGGGACAGCTAGCCCCCCTCTTACAGCATAAGACAATCCCAATCAGCACAAAGAGACATCTTATTCAAAGCATATTTATTCCAACTCTGTGCTACCAGTGCCAGACATGGTCACTCACAACAAACCATAAAAGAAAATTAGTAACCACGGAAATGAGATGTCTGAGAAGGGCTGTAGGAGTGACCATAAGAGATAAGATCAGGAATGAGATCATAAGAGAACAAGTCGGCACAGAACCAATTCTAAATTACATACAAAGACAGCAAGTGAAATGGTTTGCCCACTTAGAGAGAATGCCTTGTGACACCATACCATATAAAGCATACATGGAAAGAGAAGAAGGACGTAGAGCACGGGGTAGACCAAGAACAAGATGGAAGGATAACATCAGAGAAACTCTACAACAGCACGATGTGCCTATGGTCGAGGCAGCCAGAAGAGCTAGAAACAGAACCTTATATCTCCCTCGACACCCACAGTGGTAAAAGAGGAAGTGAAGAAGAAGAAGATTCTACTGTCGTGCAAATGGTATGATTTCTTGAACGTTGGAAGAACTTGTATGTATGACTCATTTTTGACAATATAGCGTGCAGGAAATCAAAATTTGCATTTTGAGAGCTTGCATCTTCCCTGTAGCAACATACGGATGTGGGTCGTGGACTATCTTCAAGTCCTTATTAAAAAAAAAAAAAAAAAAATATGAGCTTTTGAGCTGAAATGCTATAGACAGATTCTCTGAATACCATGAGCAAAGAAGAGAAGACATTCTTTCATTTTAACAGATCTGAACATCAAGGAAGATTGGCTAATAAACAGCATCTTGTTTCGGAAGCTGAAATATTTTCGTCATATCAAGTGCTATGGCGGACTGGAAAAATAATAGCAGAAATCATGATACCAGGAAAGAGGGACATGGGCCGACCAACGCGAAGATGGGCACATGATATAAGCGACCTTTGAATATGAACGTACACGAGGTGGGATATCTGGCGAGAGACCGAGCTTTCATCACAGTCTGCCTGGAAGAAACTCGGTTCTGCGCGGTTATGGTATACTTTCAAATTCAATTAGCCACTTATATCCTGTACCCATCTTCGTGTCGGTCAGCCCCTGCTCCTCCTTCCTGGTACCACGCCTTCTGCTATTATTAGTTGTGTGTTTTTTTTAAAGATGGTAAGCTTTCCCAAAATGCATGCTCCAATCATTCCAACTCTGTAGGAGCAGACAGAAAAGTATTACCATTTAGACAGGTTTTCTCTCTAAAAATGGTAACGGGTAATCACTAGAACGTGTCTATAAAGGTTCCGGTAAGTAATGTAAAGTAAAGTAAAGGACCTTTTCCCACCCCTTTAGGCGTATAGGGTATATAGAGCTAGACATATATTTTATAGACCAATCAGCACAAGATGGGTGATGTGGTCAGCATCACGCCGAAAGGTACCGGTACTTACTATTAATTTCCCAGTGTGCGTTCCGGGGCCTTATTGTGGGGGGGGGGGGGGGGGCAAGAAAAGATTAAGATCTTACCAAAAAAAAAAATATCGTAAGAGTCGACTAACTGCAAGCTTTCTTCAAAGTCGGAGAGTATTTGCAGGAGAGGCAAGGAACCAACAGTATGCGTACAGATGAGTCAGATCTGTAAAACTGATGTGTACGCAACACTCAGGTTCTTGAACAGGACTATAGTGCATAAGTCGACGAACAAAAAGAACTTTCTGCCGGATTTTGCAATAGTTGTAGTAGCAGCAGAACTGTAGCCGTTAAAAGTAATAAATAATAATAATTGGGGTCCGTGGCAAAATGGTGAAGCCCTTTGTCCCGCGCTCTGAAGTGCGTTGGGTCGTTTCATGCAGTTTTTACCAGGATATCTAGGGATCGTTGCCGGAGCTATGAAGTTCATGCTTGCTGCTTTGTGTTGGGAGGTTGGTCGTTGTTCGGAAAGAGACTAAACAATATTAGATAAAACCTGGTGCAACGAATTATATAATAATAATTGGGGTCCGTGGCAAAATGGTGAAGCCGTTTGTCTCGCGCTCTGAAGTGCGTTGGGTCGTTTCATGACGGTGGTAGTTTGGTTCAAGGGTGCAGTTTTTACCAAAATATCTGGGGATCGTCGCCAGAGCTATGAAGTTCATGCTTGTTGCTTTGTGTCGGGAGGTTGGTCGTTGTTCGGAAAGAGACTAAACAATATTAGATAAAACCTGGTGCAACGAATTATATAATAATAATTGGGGTCCGTGGCAAAATGGTGAAGCCGTTTGTCTCGCACTCTGAAGTGCGTTGGGTCGTTTCATGACGGTGGTAGTTTGGTTCAAGGGTGCAGTTTTTACCAGGATATCTGGGGATCGTCGCCGGAGCTATGAAGTTCATGCTTGCGGCTTTGTGTCGGGAGGCTGGCCGTTGTTCGGAGAGAGACTAAACAATATTAGATAAAACCTGGTGCAACGAATTTGATCACCTCAACTTTAACTATTTAATAATAATAATAATAATAATAACAATAATAATAATAATAATAATACTAATAAAAATAACGGAAGTCGCCTTGGGGTAGCGGCTAGACGCTCGTCAGCAGATCGGAAGGTCATGGATTCGGGTCTTGGCGAAACCATGCTTTCCTTCAGTGATAAGTGGAACTCCACAGCGGATGCTTGCACAGCAGGAGTCCGCCGCTCATCAGTAGAAAGGTCCCTTGTCGACGATTGTTTCGGCTCCTTATCTTCCTAGACAATCTCGGAACGTGGGGCGACCTGGTTCATGACACCAGGCTTCAGACATCTCCTGCTGCGCTCAACGGACGTTGGACAATAAGAAATGGTGGCTTTGCAACAGGTATTCTCTAGCGTAGTTGGTTAAACCTGCCTTTCGCGGCGGCCGGGTGACGAACTCCTTGTGGTCCAGGTTCACTCCCGGGGGTAGGCAGAAAAGCCACTTTTCTCCCAGATAAACGGTACCTATAATTAAATTAAGCCGAAGGGTTGCAATATCCATAGTACTGAGCCAAAGGGTTTACAACTCGTGGTTTTTGGAAGATTATTTAAAAAAAAAAAAAAAAAAAAAAACCAAAAGCAGACTGGTCTATAAAATATTGGTTTAGTCCTGTATTTCCAAAGCCAGAAAACTTGGAAAATTGTCATTTTATTTTACTTTTTAAAATAATAATAATCATCATCATCATGTAGCAGGTCCTTTGCAGGACGTCGCTCTCATCACGCTCTGCCTGAAAGAAACTCGGTCACTCGACAGCTCTTCCTGTCTCGTGTACTTTTATATTCAAGGAATCACTTATATCCTGTGCACATCTTCGTGTTGGTCGGCCTCTGCCCCTCCCTCCTGGCACCATGCTATCTGCTATTATTTTTTTCAATCAGCCATGGCGTTTGATTTGACCAAAATATATTAGATTTCGAGACAAGATAATGTTTATTAGCCAAGTCTTCCTTGATGTTTTGACCATTAAGAAAGTTAGTATTTCTTCTCCTTTTAGTCCACGGTATTCTGAGAATCTATAGCATTTCAGCTCAAAAGCCCCCCCCCCCCTTTAAAAAAAAAAAGACTTGGCATCCGTAATAATAATAATTATAATTATAATAGTAATAATAATAATAATAATAATAATAATAATAACAAAATTAATACTAATAATAATGACGATGATGATAATGATGATGATGATGATAATAATAATAAAAATTTGCGAAAACTTTCTATAACGTCAGGAAGAAGGAGGTCAGTTCACAAGACAGCTGATTCCCCAGACACAAGCTCATTCTTTGCCTAACGAGAAGTCAGTCCAGGATTGAACCACCATCTACCATCACCAACGGCTTTCGACTTTCGATTTTCATCTTACTATGCCAGTAGCGAAGCTTCGCGGTCCTGTTAGCTGATACCTGTTAATTTATTACCTGAAGGATATGAGGTGAGTATTGTGGAGGTTATTAATGTTAATTATTCGTGACCCGAATCTTCTGTTTTGTAAACGGACGTGATTGCAAAATGGCGATCCGCTTCCAGTATTGTCACAACACTTGCCGTGGGTAGGTTGTGTTTAATATTTATTGTTGTAATCTATTCTTTGCCATCCACGTTTGATCTCAAGGTCATGTTTAATTTACTGTTTGTGTTAATCGATTTTATAAAATTTAGCTGAAAAAGTAAACTTAGCAAATTTATCAAATTAATTTATAATTGATTTTTTTTTAACTTTAGCTAAATTTACTTTTAAAATTATTATTATTATATTTAGGTGTCCATGTATAACTATAGCTACAGTCCACAGTCAGTCAGTAAAGTAACTTTACTGACTGTGGACTATAGCTATAGACACTATAGTTATACATGGACACCTATACTATAATAATAATATTTAATTATTTAACTATGTAATGCCAGTGTATGTATATGTATTTAATAATGAAATAACTTTGCATGATTACGGTTGATAATAAATATGTAACACTACTTTATTATTCAATTAATATATTGTGACATTTATAATTTAAAATTATTATGATTAACTATTAACAATATAGATTTGCTTTTGGTGGTTCAAATAAGATTTAGTCAATTGAATTGGATTAATTTAAATTCATTTAACACATTCACATACCATACATTTTTCATTTTTACTTGCCACTTGTATGGGTGTAATGGATAGGACATGTGGATAGAGCACTGTATGGGTGTAGTACTGTGATGGATAGAATCTTGTACGGTTGTAATGGATAGACCATTTTAGGGTGTAATGGATAAAACACTTCTTCTTCACTTCCTCTTTTACCGCTGTGGGTGTCGAGGGAGATGTAAGGTTCTGTTTCTAGCTCTTCTGTCTGCCTCGACCATAGGCAAAACGAGCTGTTGTAGAGTTTCTCTGATGTTATCCTTCCATCTTGTTCTTGGTCTACCCCGTGCTCTACGTCCTTCTCTTTCCATGTATACTTTGTATGATAGAAAACTGTATGTGTGTAATGGATAGGACACTAGTTTATCGGTGTAATGGGCTCTACTTCGAATAACGGTCCTAAATGATCTACGCAGAAAGTAAACCCTAACAGAGCCATACTGATATCTAAAATTCGCATATTTTTTGCGGCGAATCAACCCCGTCAAAAGTAGGATTAATTGCGCACGACATTTTCGCGAAACGCAACAGATTTTTTTACGACGATTAAACGGCAGCAAAACTAGGATTAACTACGGACAAAAAATTAGCGACACGCAAGAATACTCCCAATAGCGCTATCCTACTGCAGGGCCAGAGTTATATGTAAGTTTGCGGACCGCTTTTCGCTGACAAAGTGCCACCTCCGAGCGTATCCCCCGCGCAGCGGCACGAAAGGGGCTAAACTAGATGGCTAGGACTCACGAGCAGCAGCTACCGCAGCTCCTGCAGCTTCCTCCAATGTATTTGCTTGTGAGTCCTAGCCATCTAGTTTAGCCCCTTCCGCGCCGCTGCGCGGGGATACTCTCGGAGGTGGCACTATAGTCGCCGGGAAAAAAGTCTGCAATTTACAGGAGCTACTTCTTCTGTCAGAAGTAGCAGCATGCTCGCATTCGCCACTGTCAAGGGGTGGTCGGGATAGTGGAGTGTCATCGTGGTGGCTGCTGGTTTGAAGTTGTCCTAAGGCGACATGCGCGTACATTAAACCGCGCATTACTGATCATGTCTCGCCCGGAATGAGAATCGCGGACAAGCAGTGCTGAGTTGCAATGGCGGACAGCGAGAAAGAACATATATTCGCGCACTATTTGCAACTTCTGTGCCACAATTTTCACATATAAAGGATTTAATTTTCGGTAAGTAGTAGATTGCCCTTTTCTTTACACTTTTCGTTCCTTATTTTTTCCGAGCTACACCTTTTAAATGTTTGTAGGGCAGGACGTAATGAGGCTCTGTTTGGGTTCATTTTCTGCGTAGATCATTTGGGACAGTTATTCGGAGGAGAGCCGAACTCTGTATACTGTAAAGGGTTAAAAGATAAAACACTATAGGTGTAATAGATATTTAATATATTTAATATAATATCATATTACATTCTACAGGTGTAAAGGATAGAACACTGTGTATGGGTTTGGTGGATAAAATACACTATGGGTGTAATTGATAACATTCAATGGGTATAATATATAAAAAAGACTATAGTATGATTGATAGAACACACTATTAGTGTAATAGATAGAACATTCTGGGTGTAATGGAGAGAACACTGTATGGGTGCAATAAGTAAAACACACTATGAGCGTAAATGAAAGAACACTGTATCAGTGTAATGGATAGAACACACTATGGGTGTAATGGGTTGAACACTATCAATACACATCAACAGTCACTCCATAGACATAGACAAAATACCCCAGCAAACTATGTTCCAAGTGCCTCCTATGGGCAACTCACACCCGACCCCGCAGATACACCTATGTGATGTGCAGTGACAATCCCCTGTTGGTTCCTTCTTTAAATGACCCTGTAACCTCTGGGACTCGAGATAGATTCACCTCTTAGTGAAAACTGAGGGCCTCCCGCGTACTATCCCAGCCACTCATTGAAGCATTGCTGACTAACATCCTGTCAGTTAGCCTCCGATAATTTCCTCCATCACAACTACATTGTGGTTAACACACAAGGTCTTCCGGCACCTTCCATGCCCTTACAGAAACCCATCAAACACGTTTCCCATAGCTGCAACACTGCCGATCCCCACAACACCTGGCTGACACAAGTCCATGCTAGACAATTACTGACAGAATTCCCCAAAAAGTCTGACTCATGATACACCACAATCATCCCAGGCAGTTTAAAAGAATTCCACAGAGAATAAAACTTGTTAAAACAGTCCATTTCACCACTGGACTCGAACAACACATCCAATAAGACAGACTGAAAGCAACTGAGGTAGACATGGGTTCACGTTCAGCGGCCGGTGACACCTGGATCTCACAATACCCATGGGCACCGCCGTTACTATTTAATCTCAAGAAACCTTTGTCTTACACATCCAATAGCATGGGCTATCATCTCTGTCATCATCATCATCATCTAGCGCCTTTACGACCAGCTTAGGCAATCAAGCCTCTGACCTCTGGTACAGTTGAACAGCAAAATGAGTTCAGCACAAAAAATGCAGTAGACTGAGAATCATAAATATCAATAATATAGATATTTGCACCATATGCAATGTTAAAGTTATGTTGCATTGTACACTATGATGGATTATGTAGCCCAGGGCTATTTAACTGTTTATTTAAGGTCTGCCTCAGATAAACTCTGTGGTCTCTTGCGAGCTGTCCTGCTTCATGCACTTTCCTTTCCAACATGTTACTCGTGTGCTGATCTACATGCTGGTCAGCTTCTTTGACCCTGCTGTTCTAGGAATCTTTCTATAGCATTTCAGCTCAAAATCCTGTTTTCTTCCTAAAACTGGGAGGTAGTCCATACTATGTAAGTAGTAGCAAAAAGTTTCTTGGCTTGTCCCTTATTGCCTGATAGTAAGTAAAGGTCCCTTATCCAAGCCTTCAGGTTTGTTGGGCATCTAATGATTGACCTATATTTTATAGACCAGTTGGCACTCAGTGAGTGATGTGGTCAACATCACGCTAGCTGCCTTTACTTACCGGGACTTTAAACTGGTACTCATTTAAGAATTTTCATATCCGACGGAAAACTGGACAGAGAAATTAACTCCAGATGTGCCAAAGCTAATTAAGTAATGGGTCAACTATCTCCCCTGTTGACACACAAGCAGATACCCCGGAGTACTAAAGTTAATCTTATCAGAACTATTTTTTGGCCAACACTATGCTATCAATGCCAAACTTGGACACTTACATCCTCCAATGATCGTAAAATTGTGACAACAGAGATGAAATGCCTTAGAAGAACTGCAGGAGTTTCAAGGAAAGACAGAATATGAAATCGGACAGATGCTATGAATAAAGCCAGTCTTACAGGTCATAAAAGAACAACAAATGAAGTGGTTTGGACACCTAACAAAATGCCCTGGTATTATCTGCCATAGCGAGCCACACTAAAACATTACAACAGGTATAGAGTGAGTGGAAGACCTAGGAAAATATGGAGTGATGGCATTAAGAACAGCCTTACAGAAATGAACATCAGTCTTAATAGTGCTCTTGACAGAGCTCATCAATGAGCATTACATCTCCCCCTGACACTTCGATGAGGTACAAGGTGGAAGAGAAGAAGAAGAAGCAGAAGGACTCATTTAAGGCTGGGTCAACCTGGGAGTTGAAAAAAAAAGTCTGGCTCTATTCGGATCTGCAAGCGAGAGTCTAGCTGTTACAGGACCTGTCATTTTTTTATGCTGCAAAGACTTCATTTCTGTACATTTGGTCCATTAGTGAACTTGCTGCTTCTTCCGGGTCACTGAGGCCAACCAATGGCATAATGTTTTGTGTTAATTTTCCCATGCATTTATTTTGAAAATCTCACTTACATAATTCTGGCCCCCCCCCTTTTTTTTTTTTAAAACAAGTCCAAGTTTCGGTTACAAGTCAAATCAAAGTTATTTGCTCTTTTTTTAATTGTGCCTAATGTCCAAGTTTTCATTTGTCTCTTCTATGATTCTGTCGGAGGGAAAAGTATCAGGAGGCTGTTGTCCACATTCCTTCATGTACCATACAGCTTTGTTTTCATTGTGGTTTGGTACAGGCCAGATTGCATCTCTGTTGTTAGCATACAGTTGACAGTGTTGGAGCACATGCTCAGCATTTTTGGGTGTCAGGCTGCAGAAAATGACAGGGTCTTAAACTGTCATATACCTATTAAAATATATCAGGCTGCTTGGTACAGAAAGGGAAATAGCCTCCTGTTTTTATTCATGCTATTTCTGTTATCTGTGTCATTATTTCCCCTTTGAGATAGCAGAGATGTAGTTACAGAAGACTGCTTGCTTTATCTTTTGGTAATTGCTCACTTGAGAACTGGTGACAAGCACATCCTTGTCTTACCCGTTGCTTTATGATAGTTTACAGTGGCCTCAATAAAATACTTTGGCCGTGGAGTAAATGGAGCACTACTTAAATAAAATGATTTATTACATTGCACAGTGTATAAAAGGAAGCTGCATCAACACATTAGCTAGTTGCTTGCATGTCGACCTAAAAGCCTTGGGTTCACAGCCATCATTTACACTTCCTTAGATTTTGTGCTTTCAGCCTTGGCAGTGTAGGAGGGTCCAGGCGTTTCATTTGCATGCTAGACATTTTTGCTGTCAACTGTGTTTTCTGGCTACATTTGTTAATCTATTAACAACAGCAGGAAGTCTTTCCTGGGGCAGAACTAAAGTCAGCACACACGTTTCTTATATTCAGTCCGTTGTGTTACGTTCTAGCGCCTCTTACGTCATATTCATAACTTTTGTTGCATGTCTGAAGATGCACTCTAAGATCAGTCTCTCTCAGTGGCGTAACAAGGTCAGTTGGTACCTGGTGCAGAAGATTTCCTGTCACCTTCTCCTAAAATTACACCTCATCGCCCCTGGAAATGACACCCCGAACTGTGCCTCCACCCACCCACTTACTCCACTGCTCATATCTTAAAAGTAAAAAAGGAAAGGACCCTTTTCCACGCCTTTCAGGCATATTGCAGATGTAGGACTAGACCTATATTTTAAAGATCAGACAGCACTTTGTAAGTGATGTGGTCAGATCCTGCCGGCTGCCTTTACTTCCCAGGGCTGCACCTGGTACCCACTCAAGGCTGGGTAGACCTGGGAGCCAAGGTCATTTTTGAAAAAAAAAAAAGTCTGGCCCATGTCAGGAACCGAACCCACAGTCTTCCAATCTAGACGCAGGCTAGTGTCTAGCCGCTAGACCACTGCAGCTTCAGAGCTCATACCTTAGCAAATCAATAATATTAGAGCAGCCAGACTTGACATCATTTTTGTACTGGACCATAAGAAGAGTGGGAGTCGGGGGCATTGACACAATGACAACTGAGGGGGGAAAAGGGGAGTGGGGCTTAGCCTCTTTATACATTTTTCTAATAGAAAGAAAAGCTCAGGGGGTTTAGGGTTTAAGTGCTTACAGTTAATAATAATATGCATAGTAAATAAATATAATAATGTATCAAGTGTTATTAGTATAAATGAAAGCAAAGAGAACTTCTTTGCATTGTTTTTTTGTGGGGGGGGGGGGGGGGGGGGAAACAGCTTAACCCCCTTACATATTTTTGTTTGAGGAAAGAGGGGGTGGGGGTCTCTCAAGTTGTCAAAACCAAAGGTTCTGGAGTCCATGGTGGGAGTCATCTTCCCTGTATATTTATGTAAGCGCTTTCTCTGGTAGCAGATGTTTTACCACAACCTTTTTTTCTGACTTGTTGGTTGTTCTGACAAATCCTTTTAGCAGCAGATCAGATAAAAATGCTGAGTTGGACTATGTATCATGGCTGAAGCAAATTAACAGCCAGAAAGCGCTTACAGAAATATACAGGGAGGATGACTCCCACCATGGACTCCAGAACCTTTGGCTTAGACAACTTGAGAGACCCCATAATAATGCCCTCTGTGTACATGAATTGTGATAGAAGGACTGAGCGTTTAAAATATTTGGAAGTGAGTTTTGATCGAAGCCTAAACCTCAGAATCCAAGTATGGTCAACAAAGTCAGAAGGGTTTGTCTGTAATGAGAGTTATGGTTGGCATGTGCGGTCAATAGAATCTGTTAATCGTCCTCTTATCAGGGTATGTCTTGGAATATGCACTGGCAGTCCTCACCCACAAGACGACACAGATCGAGAGACTGGTAAAGGTATAAAATAAAGCAGTACATGTCATACTTGGCATCGATAACCAGGTCGCTCATTGGCTCGCCAGTAGACGACATTCTCGCCAGTCAGGACAGTATGTGATCCTGTCTCTTTTAATCACATCAACATTCCAAGACTCCTTTTTGTGGCTCTTGGTGGCATGCAGTACTAAGCCGTTTTATGTGGCAGACATAACCTAGTAACCATTATAACCTAGAACTCCTCCTTCAGAGATGCTGGTTGAACGGTGACGATTTTATCCCCCAGCAAAGCATCTACCACCAGTCACACTTGGCTGCACTAAAGACACAACATATTGGGTAGTAAAATACCTACTGGATGAATCAGATATAAACGGCAAGCTTGAAATGCGCCAAGCGCATGCCTGCCTCTAAATCACTGAGGACTTTACACATCCATCACACGATGAACTGAATAGACTTAAATGCAACAGACTTAAACGAGGCTAGTCTTGGTTCACTTCAGTTGGTGATTTCCCTTCAAGTCATAAACCAAGAGTGGAATGGATACCCATACCAAATGAATACAAGCAGTTCTTTGTGATAGTTAACACCCTGACAAGACAGGTGTCGTGTCATTCGGCTCCACCAACTGTTGATACAGAAGGGAATGCATTGGTCGAGGAGCACACATCAGTGGGTGATGCTGTTGTATATACAGATGGTTCTGGGATTCGTCAAAAGCGAAGTGTATGGGCTTTCAGGGCAACAGCCAGAGAAACAAATGGAGCCGTTGCTTCTACCACCAGCAGCATGACGACGGGGTTATGACTGTGACAACAGCACTAGAATGGCTGAAAACTCAAGAATGCACCGATGCATGCTTGCTCAGCAACTGGATGAGCATGCTACATAAGATCAAGGCAGGGTATATACAAATACAATGGATCCATCTTATACAGCACACAGCGGTTTGCAAAATCGCCATAGTTTTTGTGGCAGTGCATGCTGATGTGAAAGTCACCGAGAGAGAGAGAGAGAGAGAGAGCTGCCACCCTTGCTGGCAATGACTATTGAGAATAGGCCGTTTATGGACGCGAGAAACATTATCGGTACCATAAAAAAGAGGAAACCCTGTTTTTTTTTTCTCCGGTGTTTTGAAAAAAAAAAAGGATTCTTTGGTGACTAGACTGCGTACCCTGGGTGTACCAATTGGAGCAATGAGGCAAGAAAACTACTTGGGACACAGCCGTTGTTACATCAACAAAACAGGATGAGAATTAGCCTAAACACTTAGATCAGAGCACTTGTAGTCATGTGTGATGATGATGATTTTTAAATGAACAATGTAGCTGATCATTTCAGCAGGAGATCCGGTAACTATAAATATGTGCAGCACAGAGGAAAATCCACTGAAAAAGAAAATGAATACTTGACACTTTCAGTGCAAGTAAGAGGATTGTGGCAAGTTGCTTTCTCCATTACACCTTCTTTGCCAGGGTCAAGATTTACAGCCAGCCGCTTGTAATTTTGACTGGTTGGCACATTACATTAAGTAAGGGATCATTTCTACTCAGTTACTTGATTGAGGATATGGTTCAAACTAGGGTGTCCACACGTCCCGTTTTCGCTGGTACAACCCCGTTTCTCAAGCCTGCACCCGTCGTCCTGTCACTACCCCCCACCCCTCCCCATTGCCACTTGTCCGTTTTCTATTTAAAAAAAATTCAGCTAGTTGCTCGAGAATAGAGCATACACTAACAGTTATGTCAGATTTAATAGTTTTAGACAAAATATAGTACGATAACAATTTCCATCCAGCTTTTAGCTGAAATGTTTGGATGGAAATTGTTATCGTACTATATTTTGTTCTACGGTGCAGTGAAAGAGCGTAGTTTAATTTATTTCTTGGACAACGTGGGATCTGGTTTTAATACAGTTGTTCAATGATTGTCCAGATTGTAATTAACTCTTTTACTTCAGTGACCCATGCTCGGCTCTCTAGCGTAGTTGGCTAAACCGGATTGTGCGGAGACCGGGTGACGAACTCCTTGTGGTCCGGGTTCAGTCCTGGGGGTGGGCAGGAAAGCTACATTTTCTCCCAGATTTACAGTATTTACAATGTGGAATCAAGGCCGAAAGGTTGCGATATCCATAATACCGAGCCTAAGGGTTAACAACTCTGGATACTAAACTCTGGCTTCTGGATACTAAAACAACAAACAAACAACTTCAGTGACCCGTTTTTTTTTCCTTACAAAAAAGGGGTGATTTGTGTGTGTGTGGGGGGGGGGGGGGGGGGTGTAAACAGACCTGCTTGAGACTTCCCGTTTTCAGCTGGAGATATTACGGTCACCATATTAAAGACTGATTGACATTCGTCGGATGATGCCGTTAGAATCACATCAGTCGCGTTTACATCCAATGGCATATCTTGATTCACAGTTTAGGTATGGTGGAACTATGTCAAGTCAACCTCTTTGTGGATTAAAGCCCAAGACCATTGCCATTGAGCATAAAAAAAAAGGAAAAAACTTGGACAGCTTCAGCCTGCCTCGAGGGCTTGGCTTCTTTATTTGTGTCCTTGGATTCTTTGTGGTTTTAGTTTCTCTTTATGCTACGTGGTTTCACGCCTTGTTGTATTTTTCCTTGGATTTCTGCAACACTGGCTTCTATTGGTAGTGAAGCCCAAGACCTCGAGCCTGTAAGCATTTAAGTTCCCACGTTAGCATAGGGCAGTGTTCTTCATAATTTTACCACTGCGACTTGTGGAAAATAAAATCTATTGCGGACCGGCTGACGGCTAACTCCGAAACAAATACAAGTGTAGATAGTTTAAATTATCAAATAAGTATAAAGCTTTGTTACAAATGTTTGAACAGAACAGTCTTTCGACGAATCTTTGGACCCACGAAGAAGGCAAACAGCAGGAACTGGAGAGTAAGAAACAACGAAATTCATAATCTGTATAAATCGCAATTGATCATTGGCATCTAATGGACTGACATGGCAGGGGCATACAGACAGAATGGCAGGTGTCAGAGAGCCAGCCGAATTTGTAAAGGGCTAAGTGGTTACATTAACGAATTAAAGAAGTTCGTTTATGCATTTAACATTAATTCAAACAGAATAGATTAATTTACCACTGAGCACGCCATGATTATTATTATTACACGTTTAAACAAAGCGTTATGTCCCATTTCCCCCACTGCAAAAAAATATGCAATGGTGTGAACACACCCAGTGGCATTTGCTAGGCCAAGTGGTACCCGGTGCAGAAAATGTCATTGGGGGGGGGGGGGGGGGGGGGGGTGCTATTTCGCGCACACAATCTTTTTTAAAAAGTTATATTTTTATCATTTTTTCACCCTTATCGGTGATACCTTCTGGAGCGGCTTTCCCCCGCCCCCCCCCGCTCCCACATGTCTCTTTCTACTCCATTGAACACATCCCTCCTATTTCGATTTTGTTTACATCTTCTAGTACGACGACCGGGGGCTACGTGGTCTTGAGTCATGGTGTCCGCCTCGAGTGCTAGAGGTTTCGGGTTCAATCCCCGGTAAGTGCTGGTACTTTTTCACGTGGACTTGGACTTCTAGTAATTCCCCCTGGTCTCTGGGTAGTGAGATCGGACGCCCGTGTGCATTGTTGCGCACGTAAAAAATCCCTTGGCAGTTACAAATCGAACAGAGTAGCCTAACGGCGCTGCCAAGTCAAAATCTACACTAAGTATTTCGAGATCCTCCCTGGTGCTACTGAGCCTGTGCGCTGTGCTGAGCTTTTTCAGACTCAGACTTAAGCTAGAAGAAGAACGGAGCACTTATGGGTTTACTACCCGTGTGCCACGTTGTGGATCCGTTGTTCAAACTTCAGTACGACTTAGTTCTGTATATAACTTAACGGTTCTTTTAGCAGCCATACAACGTGCCACGAATAATTGGGCACTCCGGACACCAATGACAGGCCTTATGTCAGCTTTCAGTGTCAGACAGATCTAAAAAAAAAAAAAACATGCCGATTATCAAACAACATCCGCAGCTTGTAATTCAATGAAGGGAGCACTCACAGCTGATCAATAAAAGTCGTTAGCGGACACACATAATTGGTAGGCAACAATCGCAGGAAGAAAGCGGGCAGGTATATTAAAATGTTGCCCAGTCGATTATTCAATCAGGGAATGATGGATATCGTACATTATACGCCAAGTCATTTGTGCACATCGTGTTGTTTTGTAACCAGCTTACGCTGTTATGTAGACGGGCGGAAACAGCGAGACACTGTTTGTAGATAACCAGTTTTTTTTCCTCCAGTTGGTCGGGGTCAGGGGTCACCAAGGTGAAGGTTAGAGGAAAATTTGGTGGTGAAAAAGTGCACCAGTGCTGTGAATGTTGTGTGCACATTATCTGTCCTGGGAACGGGCCAACCAGCTTAGCTGTTGTAACAGGGAGGGGAAGGGAGAGAGAATCTAAATCTTGTCTCAGGCTGTTAACAAGAACATTATAGACGCTCGTGCAGACCTAATGTTTTTATGTGCAGGGGCGCCGACACGGGCGCGCACGCACGCACGCACATACACACACAATAATTGGTGGGTGGGGTGGGGAGAGGGCTTGGCCAGCTGATAAATTTGTGGCGTACCTAAGCCTTGTTTAAATGTGGAGTAATAATAAAAAAAAATGTGCCGAATTGCGAATACGTTCATGTATTTGAATTAATATTCTTCTTTGCGTTTACCAGATGTGAACACCGGTGGGAAGTTCTGGTTGTTTTGTCCTCTTCTGCACTTCAGTCTTGTTTTAGAACCTGAGTTTTGCGCGCACATCTATTTTTGAAACAGTTTTTATTAGCTTATTTATGTACAGACTGATGGTTCTTCGCGTCTCATCAGTTGCGATCCGTCTTTGAAAGAAACATCCCCAGTTAGTCAACTCTTATGACATGCCTCTTAGGGGGTAGTGGGAATGTTTTGACATGTTAAAAACAGGTACTTTAACAGATAACTTATATATATATATATATACTGTGCCCAAAAAGTTGGGGGGGGGGGGGTGTAGAGATGCTAATGAAGACGAGGTGATCGACTTCATTGCATGTTGCTTTCAGTGCCATTCGTTAAGGTCCACTAGTGGCTCCTCTAGAGTGTTGCAGGAAATTCTGCAATTCCGGTGATTTACCCCCCCCCCCCCCTAATGGATTTCGGAATCATCTTTACTTTCAAGCCAGTGGGAGAATCTTTCTCCGTTCCCATCTTCACGATTGTACAACCCCCCCCCCCCCCCTCCCCCGTAAAATAATGTACTCCTAGGTTACGTGCTCCCAACTATGTATGGTCGTTCATAATAGCATTTTATATTTTTTTCCAAATGTTTTTTTTTTCTCTGTGACGGCTCGCCTGTTTTCACATTATATGGACATAGAGCATTGGTTGTGGGGGGTCAAATTTTTGCTGATCTTTGGGATAGTGTGTATTACTAAAAGCCCCCTCCCCCTTTCTCTTCAGGTTAATTATGTATAAAACTTTTTTCAAACCTGATGTGGAGAGTGACCAAGCCACCATCTTCATTGTGACTTGTCCAAGGTTAGACACATAGCTGATATCATCCAGACAGATCAGCGTCATCTGTCGCAGTGATATTGGACACTAAATTACCAGTTGGTTTCTTCTTTTATTTGGCACCTTGATTTATGTGAGTGTTTTTCTCCAACTTCTTGTTAATAGACCGTGGCCTTTTTCTTTTTGGTCCTCCTGTTTATACCTAAAAAAAAAAAAAAAATAAAGATGAGAAAGATGGGGGTGGGGTCGTGCCATATATTCCGTCACGAGAAATGGGTGGAAACACACTCGCCTACAGGTAGTGTAGAAGGTAATTTATGCTCTATGGTGCTAGCGCCATATTGGTTTTTGATCAATCAGTACCTGAGATGTGGTTTCGCCGTTGTTGTCTGATTTCTTCTATATTTCTGCTTTTTTTTCTATGAGCGTCGATCAGTACCTAACGTTTTTCTTTTATAAAAAGTTTGTTTTCTTCTTTCAAATGTGTCTAATGTTTCTGCGACCTCAAGGATTCCCCCTGTCTGTTTCCGTGCTCTCTATGAACTACGGTGGCTCACTGACTAATATACTATATATCTCAAGGAAAGACCTATACCAAACAAACTTAGCGCACTCCGCAGCTCACTTGTCTAATCATCTTCCCCACAGAAAAAAAAAACACCTATAGTTCTTATACTTACAGTCGGAAACTATTCGAATATTATATGAGCAAAGATTACACGTCCCCATAAAAGATATTTAAAAAAAGAAAGAAATAGCGCATATTTCCCGTAAATATATCACGGTACTGTTCACGTTTCCCGGTCCATTTAGACACTGACCTTTCATTCATACTTTCTCAGAATCTTCTACGTTGGAGGGGTGTCACTTTGTCTTGCCTTCACTTTGATCAGCGTCGAAGTCACTTGTTCTATACTACACAACGACACAGCTTTCAGCGACCCCAGAACATCTAGAACCGGCCCTAATCCAAAACACACTCCATCCCCACCTACAGCCTGAGTCTAGGCCACACGAGAGACTGAGAAAGTGTGTAGATGGGCAGAGAAACGTGAACAGGTCCTGTTTTACAGTTACTACTGTTAACTGCAGTTCGAAATGTGTTCATTGCAGAACTTGTATTTAATATTGTGATGCTGTTGATAATGTTTACTGTTATTTGATGTATGAGTAAAATGATGTATTAAAGACGAGGGACGAGAAGGGCAGAATGTTAGATGGACCTAGGTGCCCAGTTCTTAAACCCTTTGAAAATGAAGCTCGTTCATTCGTTCGTTCTTTCTGTGGGCGTGGAGGGTCTTGGGTTCCAAAACGCCTCCAGACAAATCTGTATAAAAAATGGCATTGGCTGAGAAGTATAGATGGCTGATGTGCTGTTGACCATGTCACCTGTTATCTCCTGATTGGTCTATCACCACATGCGCCTATGTCTTTGCGTTACTTGTAAACAGTTACTTTGCAGTTTACTTCGTCCACTTTTAGACTTCGGTCTTGTTCCAGAACTCGATGCACATGCGTTTTACAAATCTGGTTTATATTATGCAAAATGTTGGTTCCTGGACTGTCTGAAAGATGAAATCCCGCTTTGAAGGGAACACCCCAGGTGATGACACACGTGTTAGGGAGACCGAAAGTCTATTATTAATGACCCCAAAATGGGCCCCGGAACCCAATTGGGGTCACCGTTTTTTACAGGGTGATCTTCTTTGCACGGCGGCCATACGCGATGTTCTTTAATGTGCTTTTATGCTGACGACTGTTTTGTATTTGTTGATGTAGGACAATAATGTATAGGAAGTATATTCTCGGAGGACGGGAGAACAGATCGGGAAATATAAAAATTATGCGAGCGCCCTAGGAGAACATGGGTTATTTGGCATCCTACATCGACAGGGAGTGTCTGACACGTAGTGGATCGCAGACTGTTCCTCCCCTTTTCCGCGGCTTCAGCCGTTTTGAGCATATGGGGCTAGATCTGTATTTTTTGTATTGATCAATAAGCATCACGCCGGCCGCCTATACACCCATAAGCTTTTACCTGGTACCCATTTAAGGCTGGGTCGACCTGGGAGCCCAGGGCATTTTTTTAAAAGTCTGGCTCCGTCCGGATTTGAACCCACGACCTTTGGATCCACAGGCGAGCGGCTAGCCGCTACCTTACCAAGTGTCGATTGGTCTGTACAATACAGGACAATACACGTGTAGTCCTGTGTGCCCATTACGCCTGGAGGCATGGAAAAGGGTCCTTTATCTTTATGGAAGTGTCACCAGAGCGCCACAAGAGAGTAGAAGCTCTCGCGTGCGTTTCGCGCCGCACTGTTCCGCCTCTAGGCCTGTTGGGCATTTAGGTCTTGACCTATATTTTTATAGACCAGTGGACACGGGTGATGTGGTCAGCATCTCACTGGCCGCCTTTATTTCCCAGGGCTGTATCCAAGGCTTGGATACCAAGTTTAAATAAGAAGTCCAGCTTCGCCATGATTGATGTAAATATACCAGTGAATTAAAGGACTGCAGCTGTTGATTATAGCGCCCTTTTCAGCTGACCCATTTCCTTCCCTGAGCACAACCACTCTAGCTCCGATGTTCAGTTTTGACAAGTTGCCTATCCCTCTCCTGTTATCTCCATTGTCAGAAAGACACTTTAAAAAAAACGACCATCGCTCGACGAAGTGCCCCACAGCCTTTCCGCGTTGTCCAATTCACACGATGAACTACGACCCCCCCCCCCCCCACCTCGTTTTGTTTGTGTATTTGTTTATCAAAACACTTCAGTCATTATTCACTGTCGTAGAATACGATCTGAGCTGCGCCCGTGATATTACGCAAGATTAAGCACAGAAAACGTTAGCCCTGCGTGTGTGGGAATGATTTTGTGAAATTAAGAATCTGCGACCCCGTTTTTGCCGTTGTTATATGTACGTTATATAGGTCGGAAGGGCGGCCTGATCACACGTCAGTGCATGTCGTGGCCTCTTGGGCCACTCGTGATTCTGGACATCTTGGCAGCAGTTTCTATTAGCTACGGTCGTAAACGTTGGTCCCGGTCGTGGAACTGTTGTATTGTTAATATACAGCTGAACCATTTCTCGTTGTTAATGTAGCCGCTAGTGTTGCGAGCTTCCGCTTAGGTATGTTAACAACTTTTTGTTTTCTTTACGGTTTCAAACACAACTGCCATCAGTCAGGCGTTACAGTACACTCTGACGCTTGTTCGCGATCGTTTCTCTCTCTCTCTTTTTTTTTCACGAAAGTACACCCCCCCCCCCCCCCGCCTGCTATAAAGTAATGCAGCCAGTTACCCGCCTCTTCGGCTAGCATTTCACTTGAAAAAAAATATGGGTATTCAATTGAACAGGCTATGTCTTCCCAAAGCCCCGTATTGCAGGTTGTGTGAACAGCTTAGGGCATCACAGTCTGCAGGGGCCTCAAATGATTCCCCTTTTTTCCACAGATGTTTTCTTTTAATATATTTTAAATATAATTTTCATTTATTTTAAAAATTTGTCTTGGGTAAATTCTCTCATTGCATTTTATTTATTCTAACGTGTAGTCTGTTTGAGAGCGTATATGTATTGTAGTTTTCTGAGACTGACTGGTAAAATTTAAAACTAAGGAGGGATTCCGAGCATTTATGGACTGAATGGTTCGATATGCAATGAGGATAATCTGTCGACTGACTAACCATTTGAAATGACAGGGATCTCATGGCTTAATATAACTTCGGACCTCTCAGGCCTAAATCCGGCCCTATGGAAACATGTCACTGGCTGTGAACTAAATCTAGATTGCTGTGTTGATATGGCAGTAAGTTATCGACCACGTCAAAGTCATCTGGGCGAAGGTTGTGCTGGAAAACCTGCCGTATGTGGGTGATCCACTACCGGCTTCAGCTGACAGGGGACACTCCCTAATGATTATGTCGCGACCTAGTCTATTTGAAAGACCTACTCCTATCACCCACAACCGGCTCCAGCTGACAAGAGACACTCCCTCATGATTATGTCGTGACCTAGTCTATTTGAGAGACTGACTCTAATCACCCACAACCGGCTTCAGCTGACAGGAGGCACTCCCTAATGATTATGTCGCGACCTAGTCTATTTGAAAGACCTACTCCTATCACCCACAACCGGCTCCAGCTGACAAGAGACACTCCCTCATGATTATGTCGTGACCTAGTCTATTGGAAAGACCTACTCCAATTACTCACGACCGGCTCCAGCTGACAGGAGACACTCCCTGATGATTAAGTCACGACCTAGTCTATTTGAAAGACTGACTCCTATCACCCACAACCGGCTCCAGCTGACAAGAGACATTCCCTCATGATTATGTCATGACCTAGTCTATTGGAAAGACCTACTCCAATTACTCACGACCGGCTCCAGCTGACAGGAGACACTCCCTCATGATTATGTCGCGACCTAGTCTATTTGAGAGACTGACTCCAATCACCCACAACCGGCTTCAGCTGACAGGAGACACTCCCTCATGATTATGTCGCGACCTAGTCTATTTGAAAGACCTACTCCTATCACCCACAACCGGCTCCAGCTGACAGGAGACACTCCCTCATGATTATGTCGTGACCTGGTCTATTTGAAAGACCTACTCCAATCACCCACGACTGGCTCCAGCTGACAGGAGACACTCCCTGATGATTAAGTTGTGACCTAGTCTATTTGAAAGACTGACTCCAATCACCCACAACCGGCTTCAGCTGACAGGAGACACTCCCTCATGATTATGTCGCGACCTAGTCTATTTGAGAGACTGACTCCAATCACCCACAACCGGCTTCAGCCGACAGGAGGCACTCCCTCATGATTATGTCGCGACCTAGTCTATTTAAAAGACCTACTCCTATCACCCACAACCGGCTCCAGCTGACAGGAGACACCCCCTCATGATTATGTCGTGACCTAGTCTTTTGGAAAGACCTACTCCAATCACCCTGACCGGCTCCAGCTGACAGGAGACACTCCCTGATGATTAAGTCGCGACCTAGTCTATTTGAAAGACTGACTCCAATCACCTACAACCGGCTTCAGCTGACAGGAGACACTCCATGATTATGTCGCGACCTAGTCTATTTGAGAGACTGACTCCAATCACCCACAACCGGCTTCAGCTGACAGGAGGCACTCCCTCATGATTATGTCGTGACCTAGTCTATTTGAGAGACTGACTCCTATCACCCACAACCGGCTCCAGCTGATAGGAGACACTCCCTCATGATTATGTCGTGACCTAATCTATTTGAAAGACTGACTCCAATCACCCATTACTGGCTCCAGCTGACAGGTTGCGCTGCTGATGTCATCGGGTCGGACTAAGGATGTGTTAATGCAGTGGCTCTCAAACTGGGTGCCGAGGCAACCTGGTGTGCCCTGAACGTACGCCAGGGGTGCCGCGATAATAATCAAGAAACGTCGGCTAAAAATTGTGAAGTTATTTAAGAAGGCATGTAGATACTTTGAAGTTGAAATTTAAGTTGTCTTCCCATGCCACTGTCGAAAATAGTTTATTTCTTGTTTGAGAAGGCTGAGTTAACGCATCGTTAGCCCGACCTGATGACTTCAGCAGCACAACCCGTCAGCCTTTACTCAGAACATTTTGAGAAAATTATCCAGTATTATGGTATTGGTGGACTCATGTCTACAGTCTTTTGTTCAATCATAATTCTACCCCCACTCCCAAAACACCATCCCATGTGCAATGTGATCCTCCTTGGCATTTTGTTCCCCTGAATCTACTCCAGTACTGATATCATATGTTAGCTACTGTTCACATATTCAGTTTGGGTATCTTCTTTGTAACCTAAACTCGGTTTATGACCTTAGCAGTTGTATGTGTGTGCATCTTTGTCTCTACTAGTATATGCGCCATACATGATATTTATTGCTTGTGCTGTGTTACTGACATACTTTTGCTGTAATTTGATTTTCTTAGTTGTTTGCTCATGTGGCTTATCTCATAAGCCACGTGGGTTTCTTGATAATACATTAGTATGGTTTTCCTTTTTAAAATTATATTTTTTATTATCAACTGTCAAGACTTAAAAAACTTGTACATTGGAATTTTTGTGTATGCATATTGTAAGTTACCTTAAGCAACACAGAAAAAAAAAAAAGAATAATTGTACGCCGTCCTCACAGAGCCCCAATTTCCTGGTGCGGCTCTCTTAGCATCAGCTAAAACCACAAGCAATTATTAAAAAATAAAACTGTCCATCGTGGAAAACAAACCTTAGTACATGAATGAGGATCGTGAAATTGTCAAATGCATTCACTGACCTTAAGTCTCCGAGCAGCACTAGCAACCCATAGCTTGCCCTAAATCTGCTTTTATATACCTGTGAGAGAAGAGTTAATTTGGTAGGGCAAATAAGATAAAGAAAATAGCTCTTTTACCGTTTCGTTTTCTCCTTGTTCCCTTGCCACCTTGGTTGGGCGGCATCAAAATATACTTTTTTTTTCTTGTAAAGCACTGTGGTCATTTGGAAGTGACAGTTTTAAATCCCAGTGTACCCCGACTGGGTCCTGGGGCTCAGTTTTGTGGGGAAAAAGAACAGGCTTACCGCCCCCTAAAAGGCTCACTGCCCCCTAAAAGGCTCACCACCCCCTAACAGGCTCACCACCCCCTAACAGGCTCACCACACCCTAACAGGCTCACCACACCCTAACAGGCTCACCACACCCTAACAGGCATGTCGTAAAAGGCGACAAATAGGAATCTGCTGAAATCAGATGAGTTGGACCGAGAGGTGCAGGTATTGCAGCCTAGCTGTAAACCACGACACTGTATGCCAGCCACCCTTTTACAAGCAAATAACTGAAGAAGAAGAACCCCACTGTCAGATGTAGCAGTGATACAAGTATATTGGTTATGTCAAATTGTACCTGAGAAGATTCAGCAGAGTTCTAGTAATGTTTCTGACAGCCATATGAATGTTGGCAGAAGTGAATATTTGTGTAACAGACATAGTGTTTAGTTGTCTAAAAAAAACGATTCTGAAGTAAAAATATGTTGTTGTTAAAAGAAACTATTATGAACCATGGTGTTTGATTTTTCAAAGGAAACCATTATGAAGCAAACGTGATTTTTGAAAGAAGCTATTATGAAGCAAATATAGTGTGCTTATCTAAAGAAACCATTATTAAGCAGACACAGTGTGTCTTTGTAGAAAAAACCATTATGAAGAATACATAATGTATAATTATGGAGAAAACCACTATGAAGCAAATGTAATGTATAATTGTGGAAAGAAACCATTATCGAAGCAGGCAGTGTGTGGTTATCAAAAGAAATCATCGTGAAGCAAACATAATACTTTGTTGTCTAAAGAAACCATTACGAAACAAGCATAATATATAGTTGTCAAAGGAAACTATTATGAATTAAACATAGTATAAGTTGCATAATTATTGAGCCTTATTCAGTAAAGAAATTCTTTGAACTTTTGAAGTTGACTTTTAGTTTTGTTAATTTTTGCTGTATGACGTATTTGTCTGATGATCATTCTGTACTGTTTAATAATCTAATGCTGTTGTATTGCAGAGTATTCCCGATGTTGGACACACGCGTGAGAAAAGCCCCAAACTTGTGCACCACCACTGCCACCACCGCCTGCCACCAACGAAGCAAAGCAAATTTGAAAAACTCCTTTTGGACTTTCAGTAACTCAATGACTAAATCATTAGCCGATCTAAATTATAGTGAAATCACCTCTAATAATAGACACTTAGATCTAGTTACGACCAATAAACTCTATCATTTTGAAGTGTCACCTTTGTTCTGGACTACTGACGACGTCTTACAGTTTATAGAAAGTAGTAGTGTTTCTGTTATTTCAAAATTTCACAAGAAGCGTTTAGTAACATGTCAGGGCAAGATGAAGATGATTCAGCAAGACTCCAGGAGAAGCTTCTGTCTACCCAGAGCTCAGGCACCCTTCCCTCAGAGGCTGATCCAAGCAGCAGTGCGTGGCTAGACGGTGAGGCTGTAGGGGTACACGGTGTGTCCAGTGGCAATCGAGGTGATACGTTGTACAAGAAGAATGGGGCCTCAAAGAAACAAGAGCCCTTAGCTGATATAGATCCAGACAGGTGTTACAGCTGGCTGCTTGCTCCCGGTGATGGAACAGCTAGTGGCAAAAGGAGCCGGAATGACAGCGAGGCCAGCATTAGTTCTAGCTCCAGCTCTTCCCTTCCGATGCCACAGGCTCCTGATGGGGGTTGGGGCTGGTTTGTTGTTTTTGGAGCATTCACGGTAACGCTGATCTGTGATGGCTTGTCTTACTGTTTTGGTGTTCTGTACGCAGAGCTGCTGGTTCAGTTTGAGGAGAGTCGTAGCAAGACCTCTTTGGTGGGGAGCATCTTTTTTGGTGTGGCTATGATTTTAGGCCCGCTAGCCAGTGCTCTGACAACCCGCTTTGGCTGCCGCACCATGACCATCTTTGGAGGCCTGCTGGCATCTTTGGGGTTATTTTTAAGTTTCTTTGCAACATCTATTGAAATGCTGTGTTTCACTTTCAGCGTCATTGTCGGGACGGGATTTTCATTTTGTTACATAACCAGTGTTGTCATTGTGGCATTTTACTTTGATAAGAGACGGGCACTTGCAACAGGCTTGGCAGTTTGTGGGACTGGAGTGGGTACTTTCACCTTTGCTCCATTGATGGACTACTTAATTGTTGAGTATGGTTGGAGGGGGCTGTTTCTCATAATGGCAGGGATAAGCTTGAATCTAGTTGTCTGTGGCATGCTGTTCAGACCTCTGCAGTTTACAGAAAGCGAGAGATGGGAGATGCTCTTGGAAGAATTTAATAAAATTCCTTTCAGCAGGGAGGATATAGAATTGTCTAGAAACCGGTATCAGACAGACTCTAGCGAAAGTAACTCGGATGACGAGTCACTGGATGAAGAGCAAAGGACGCTATCCATGCTGAGTCTACCGACGTTTGTCACAACTGAATTACTGCACGGCCCATCTTCTGTGCTCATGGAAGCACTGAAGAACAGCAGAAACCCTCATCACACACTACAGAGATACATGAGGAATGCAATGCTGCAGAGTGATCACAACAACTCTGAACAAAAGTCAGAGGAAGTTGACAGTCCTGTATGCGGCTCTCCAACGACGGATACTTCAGAAATCAAATACGGAATGGCTGTAGAGTCAGATACAGATACTGCTTTGGGCAGTGTGCCTGCATCCTTACCCGAAGAGAGTTTTTCCAAATTGAGCATGTCACCCATTTGTCACACGAAAGATATACTACAAGAAACATCATTTTCAGACAGAATCACAACCACTAGTTTTTCACTCCCTAAAATTACAGACAAATTGATAACCATAACACCCAGAACTAAAAAGAACACAAGACAAATTCAGGATGAGAAGGAGCAGAATGGCAAAACATTGGAAGGGAAGAACCATGCTAAGGGCACAGACAATCAACACCATAAACGACATGAGTTCTCAGGCATGAGCAATATTTTGACTGATAAGGGCTGTGAAAAGGAAGCAAAATCTGTGGTGAAGAGGATAGGTGGGGTGCACATTGGGCGGCACAATGCTTTGGGTATACACTTGCCTTTATATAGAACAGATATTTTCTACAGGCGCCTTCTGAAGAATGTCCCACTTCACAAGCGATACACACTTGGCACCAGCTGCCCTGAAATGGTAGAATCTATTGCCCCTGAAGCGGAAAAACATTTCATAATTCAGGCGCTGTTGAATTTCCTGGAAGAATCGAGCGATATAATGAAGAGCATGGTAGAGCTAAGATTATTCCTCAACCCCTTTTTTATAGTCTTTGTAATATCGAACTTCCTGTTTTACTTTTGGAGTGATGTCCCTTATATGTACGCAGCCGACCATGCCATGGACAATGGGATAGATCAGCAGAGAGCATCCTTTCTTCTGTCCGTCGTCGGTATATTTAACACGATTGGCCAGATGGTGTTTGGTTACATTGGCGACATGAACATCAACCTGCTGAATGTCTACGCCGTTGTTTCCTCCATAGCAGGTCTGTTTGTGGCAGTGATTCCATTGATGGGCAACTACATCTGGTATTCTGTGATGTACGCTTTGTTTGGCTTCTTCATAAGTGTCAGCTATCCCTTGACCACGGTTTTGTTGGTCCAGTACCTTGGAGTGGGCAAGTTGACCAATGCCTATGGTCTGCTTATGCTGGTCCAAGGGATTGCTAATTTTCTGGGACCTCCGTTGGCAGGTAAATATATGTTTTTCCCCTGCAGCTTGAGTAACAGTTGTTTGGACAGATTTGTGGACTATCAGAGATGCAAAAAGTGGAGAATGGAAAATGAGAAGCAGCAATGAAAATTATCTGTTTAAATCACCAATAATTTATTAGCATCATGTGGGATTTGTTGTTAGGCATATAGAAAGAACGGCAGATAACAGAGATAGAATAGAAACTGCATACGCAAGAGTTAAATGGAAGGAGATCATGAGGCAGACCGGAAAGAATGTGGGGAGTTAATACAGGAAGACCTACAGATATTTGGTCTCACCAACTGGAAAGAGAAGGCCAGAGATTGAGAGAGGCAAGTGATACCTACCGCGGTGAACCTGGAGTGCTCAGAATGCTAAGCAGAAGTAAAAATTGTCTTAAAGCAATAGTCATTCTCTGACTTTTACAGAAAAGTATTGAATACATTTAGTTCTTCTTTTGTCGTCTCACTGATACCAGGTTGTAGGCCAGTGTCATGGTTTTGTCATCTCATTGATACCAGGTTGTAGACCAGTGTCATGGTTTTGTCATCTCACTGATACCAGGTTGTAGACCAGTGTCATGGTTTTGTCATCTCACTGATACCAGGTTGTAGGCCAGTGTCATGGTTTTGTCATCTCACTGATACCAGGTTGTAGACCAGTGTGGTTTTGTCATCTCATTGATACCAGGTTGTAGACCAGTGTGGTTTTGTCATCTCACTGATACCAGGTTGTAGACCAGTGTGGTTTTGTCATCTCATTGATACCAGGTTGTAGACCAGTGTGGTTTTGTCATCTCACTGATACCAGGTTGTAGACCAGTGTGGTTTTGTCATCTCACTGATACCAGGTTGTAGACAAGTGTCATGGTTTTGTCATCTCACTGATACCAGGTTGTAGGCCAGTGTCATGGTTTTGTCATCTCACTGATACCAGGTTGTAGGCCAGTGTCATGGTTTTGTCATCTCACTGATACCAGGTTGTAGACCAGTGTCATGGTTTTGTCATCTCATTGATACCAGGTTGTAGACCAGTGTCATGGTTTTGTCATCTCACTGATACCAGGTTGTAGGCCAGTGTCATGGTTTTGTCATCTCACTGATACCAGGTTGTAGACCAGTGTTGTGGTTTTGTCATCTCATTGATACCAGGTTGTAGACCAGTGTCATGGTTTTGTCATCTCACTGATACCAGGTTGTAGACCAGTGTCATGGTTTTGTCATCTCATTGATACCAGGTTGTAGGCCAGTGTCATGGTTTTGTCATCTCACTGATACCAGGTTGTAGACCAGTGTTGTGGTTTTGTCATCTCATTGATACCAGGTTGTAGGCCAGTGTCATGGTTTTGTCATCTCATTGATACCAGGTTGTAGACCAGTGTCATGGTTTTGTCATCTCACTGATACCAGGTTGTAGCCCAGTGTCATGGTTTTCTGTATTTGTCTTGCACTTCTTGGGTGGCTTGGCTGATGGATTTGTTCATCTGTTTGCAGGTTTCGGCTACAACATTTAACCATCTTTTTCCTGTTGCCGTCTTCCCAGATGTTCAGCTGTTAAAAAAGTCTCCTCTGCAGTTTGGTCTGGCTGCATTCTCACTAGATGGCCAAACCATTTCATTCTTTGTCTCAATATAATCTGGACATGGTCTTTTTTCTAACTTTCTCTCTAATGTTAGTATTCATAACCCTGTCTCTTTTAGTATTGGTAGTGACCTTGCAGAGGCAGTGCATTTCTCATGTAGTTATTTTGTGTGTGTGTGTGGCTCTATTCATTGTCCATGTTTGGCACTGATAAGATAAACTAGAGATCAATTTGCTATTAATCATTCTTGCTGTTTTGCTGGAAGGGAGACATTTGGGTGTCTAAGCAGTGGGGCTAACTCTGGGAGCTAGGTGACACAATTTTCCTTCTGTACTCTTGACTTCTATCTCTCTGTCAGGCCTGCTATCCATAAATATGCTTCCTTTATTTTGAATAAATTTAGTTACAAATTTAAAAGTTAAAAAACAAAACCCACACACTTTCACATCAGTGTTGCCTTGGGTGTCTAGTGATAGACTCGAATGATTATTTACCAAGCAGTACTTGATGGATGATGGGACCAGCTGAAACTTCTTCTTTTTCTTGGTGTTCACCTGCTGTAAACCCTGATGGAAAGTTTCAGTGTCCATTGGGGGGGGGGGGGGGGGGGGGGGGGGTTGCCTGCACATCTGTTTTACAGATCTGGCTTATTTGTGTGCATACTGTTGGTTCCTTGCCTCTCAGGTAGATGTACCACAAATTCAGAAGAAACACCACAAATAAGTTGGCTTTCATCGCATGTTGGAGGAGGGGGGGGGGGGGGGGTCTATCCTTGTTCTCCCCGGCTTTGATGCTTGTAAAAAAGGGGGGGGGGGGCGTGGTTGTGAGTATAATGTTGGTCACTTTTACTTCTCAGGATATTTTCTGGTACAAGTTTTAGGCTGGATCCACCTGATAATGCTTTACAAAATGCCTAAATTGGCTTGCAGCCATCTTTGAGAAAACGTGAAAAGATAAATTTGCATTGTCTGTATTATGAAAACAATATTCTGCCAGTAATATTGGTTTGTTGTGATTAGTTCTGACTGTGTTCACTGACTTTTTTTTTGCAGGATGGGTGTCTGATGTGACTGGAAACTATGACTCCACTTTTTATTTGAGTGGCTTCTTCTATGCTGTATCTGGGGTGGTGCTGTTCGTTATGTATTTTCCAAAGTGTCGAGAGCATGTCAGGTCTCGTCGGAGTTCCTTGGATTCATCCATTGAGGTGCCATAAAGCATGTGAGATCCTGCAGGAAATCCATGAGTTCATCAATTGAGGTGCCATAAAGCGTGTGAGATTCTGTTGGATTTCCTTAGATTTATCCATTGAGGTGCCATACAGCATATCAAGTCTTCTCACTGGAGCCGTGGATTAATCAAGGTGCCGTGAAGTACACTGGGTCTTGTATGGGTGTCATGGAGTCATCTGTTAGGTACCATAAGGCATGTTGGGTGTTGTCGCTAGATCCATGGATGTGTCTGTTGAGGTGTCACACAGCATACTGGATCTCAGTGGTGCCATGGATTCATCAGTTAAGGTTACACAAAGCATACTGGATCTCAGTGGTGTCATGGATTCATCTTTCGAGGTGCCACACAGCATACTGGATCTCTGGTACATGGATTCATAATTTGAGGTGCCATATTTTAGTAATGTTTTGGAATATTTATTTCTATGTACTTTTTTTAAAGGCAAATATTAGAACAAATGAATTATGCATTTAACTAGATGGTATTTTGCAAATGCCACAAGAAGAGCAAAGCAGTCACTCTTGTAATAGAGGTGTTTAGATTATAGCATATTGTGAATATAGCAGCAACAGCAAAATATTTGCTCTTGTAATTTATAAATAAGAGAAATCCCACTGGCGTGTGGTGTATTAGATATCACCTATTCTATGTCATATTATGTGAGTTGGGGTGCTTTATTCACCTGCTTACCCTTTTTTCCTAAGGCTGGGTTGAGCCCAGGGCCACACTGGCAGGACATAATCTTGCCACTCCTGGAGATTCAAACCAAACACATTATTTGACAGGCATGTGGACTAACTACTATGCCACCGTGCCTCCATTTTAACCTAAACGGGTTCAGATATTGTAAAACTTGTTTGTAATAGCAAAAAGACATACATTAAAGGTCATGAACTAGTGGCTGCAATAAAAAAATAAATTTAAATGTAAATGAGAAAAATGTGGAATTATTTATTAAAAAAAAATTGTTGTTGATTAGGAATAGATGTTTGTTTGTCTATCCCAAGTGATGATGACCATTCCTTTCGTCCACTAGGTTAAGGCAGGTTTATGAATGTGCAGATAGGCATATACATATACACACACATACATACATGCATATGCCCATATTTGCATGCATACAGGCACAGGTACAAACATATGGACACACACATTTATGTATTTAAATGGTTTTCAATACCACTTGCAAATCATCCCGGTTTACATTAGGAAAACTTTTGCCTACATCGAATATAACGTGAACCTATTTGTGCGTGAAAGATTTTTCTTCATCTCTTGTGCTGCCATTTTTGAATAATGTGGATTTGTATACATTTTGTCATAATTAGTTATACTGTTTTAAGTATAACTGTTAACATTAGAAATTATACATGTTTGGGGGAATTATCAATCAATAGTTGTTAATTTGTTTATCACACTTATAAAACCAAGTGAGAGTTTAGTTATCCAGGATGCCAGATGTTACCAGCTTAACTGAAGTGAGCAGATGTGGCTATTCTGACTAGGCAGTTCTTCTTCTTCTTCTTCAGTGTTTGCCTTTAAAAAAGGTGGTTGGTATCTGTTGGAGTTTTCAGCTAGGCTGTGATATCCACACCTTTCTGCCCAACACATCTCTAATTACACCTCTTACAGCATGCCTATCGACAGTTGGATTATATATTTGCTCCCCCCCCTCCCCGCATACATGGAGTCCCAGGACCTACACACGAAGACTGGGCACACCATAACAGGCTGAAGGCTTCTTATAGTCCATGTCATGTAGTGCTGGCGGTCATGTCTGTCTACAAATTTCTGTCTCGTGTGCAGTTTTGATACAGACACACTTTCATACTATGATGTCAAACTGTCCAGCATCTGCTCTCTGTCTGTGTTGGTGGTGGGGTGGATGACTTTGAGCCTGATGATGTGAGGCTGCAAAGCTAATGCTGGCTCCATGGATTGTTGGTTGGGAATAATTTGTGCCCCTGACAGAAACAAATCCCCAGCCTTACAGAGGATTTGAATCTGGGTCTTCCGCATGTGAATCCAGCGCTCTTAACTTTTCAGCCACCACCACCTCTTCTATTACCACCCTAAAGAGTGGCACACACAAGCAGTAAAAGCAGCTAGTTCAGGATGAATGAAGAAGACGTAATATAACAGTTCCTGAGCTATTAAAAAACCATTAGGAAATGTGATGTTTTATGTTAACATTATTGTTGTTTTTGTAAGTGTTAATTTGATTCTGCTGTACACTGATTGTTGACATAGTATAAGCATTTTTTCCATTGCAGTGCCAACTTATACTTGTTTCAGAATCTCTGTTGACGTAGTAGAAGCGTTTTGTCCATTGCTGTGCCAGTTTATGTTTGTTTCTGAATCTCTGTTGACATAGTAGAAGCGTTTTGTCCATTGCTGTGCCAGTTTATGTTTGTTTCTGAATCTCTGTTGACGTAGTAGAAGCGTTTTGTCCATTGCTGTGCCAGTTTATGTTTGTTTCTGAATCTCTGTTGACGTAGTAGAAGCATTTTGTCCATTGCTGGGCCAGTTAATGTTTGTTTCTGAATCTCTGTTGACGTAGTAGAAGCGTTTTGTCCATTGCTGTGCCAGTTTATGTTTGTTTCTGAATCTCTGTTGACGTAGTAGAAGCGTTTTGTCCATTGCTGTGCCAGTTTATGTTTGTTTCTGAATCTCTGTTGACATAGTAGAAGCGTTTTGTCCATTGCTGGGCCAGTTAATGTTTGTTTCTGAATCTCTGTTGACATAGTAGAAGCGTTTTGTCCATTGCTGTGTCAGTTAATGTTTGTTTCTGAATCTCTGTTGACGTAGTAGAAGCGTTTTGTCCATTGCTGTGCCAGTTAATGTTTGTTTCTGAATCTCTGTTGACATAGTAGAAGCGTTTTGTCTATTGCTGTGCCAGTTTATGCTTGTTCCGGAAGGAGTTGCATCAGTTCTTTTCAAAGTGACTTGTTGAATGAATACCCCAGAGTAACAAGCTGACTCTGTCAAAAGTAACATGTGTATTATATATCCTAGAGCAACATGCTAAACTTATAACCAAGAGTAACAAGCTGAATGTATAACCCAGAGTGACATGCTGAATATCTCAGAATAACATGCTGTGCTGAATGAGTCTCAGAGTAACATACTGAGTATCTAAAAATAATATGCTGAACAATTCAAAGTAATATATTGACTGTCTTGGTTGACTATGCTGATTGAATATCTTTTTACTTTATCACACCATAGTGACTGCTATATAAAATAACCTGTTTAATTAAATGTTTCAGCACAGCCTTTATATTACTTTATCCAGTTATTAAAACTTCCACATTTTTTCAGTTACCTGAAGTATTCTACAGTGAAAGTCTTCAATTATGGTTCCTATATTTTATTATTGTTTTTTTTTCTCTCTCCCTGTGTGTACAATATTTATTAAATAAAAGTATTCATTGGTAACATGCATCATGTAAAGATGTTTGTATAATTTCAAAAACAAGGAGGACATTTAGTGTTGCATGCATCTTATGTGTGCATTTTATCAAAATCATTGTAATTAAAAGGGTCGCCCTCCCATGGAAACGGGTAGGATAAGCCAAGAAATGGCTGTCAACAGGAGAACGACCCTTTTGTATTGTGGTACTTCCAGTTGCAACATGTGAGATAGTGCCTGGGGAATACAAACGATAACTGAACAAAGCTTCTATGGTTAAGTGTGCCAAGGTGCCTAGGGGTATGATTGTGAGGCTCTACCAACAGAATTTAACACAAGTCAGCTTGTATGCTAAGGTCAGTGTGATTCGAACAATGAAACATTTCTCAATCGAAGTAAAGGGTGACAACTGTCCTGAACAGCTACTACAACAGTACAACAGCAACAACAACAATAAATTTCAACGGTGTTAATTCTCTCGACTGAACGACACCAGGGAGTAAGTACCCAAAGGTGTATTTATTATAACTTCAGCATTGACATTGCGAGCGAACATGAAATAGTACATGGGAACTCACAGACATATCAAATAGGGAATCACTTGTAACCTCCTCACACCAACTCTCAATGAAGATTCGATTAAACATTTAATCATAGGTATGTTTAACTCTCAGTGTATCTACAGATCATCAGCTCGACCCTAAAAGTTGACGGTTACTTCAACAGATCCATGTGCAGTCCAATACTGAAGAACATGACCCTGTCATTCCTTCATGACTCGCTAGCAGTTTTGCTGAGTTAAACAACAGATTAAAGTTATCCTGCTTCCTGCAGAGATGGCTGTAAGGCCACAGCACTAGGCTGAAATTTCTCTGTGTTATTCCAGGGTAAACCTTCCTCTAGGATCCACCAAGACCCGACCACACGTCCGCCTTCTTGTACTTCTCAACTGCGAATCTCCTAGATTCCAAACTCCTAGCAGCAATACGTAATGCTTGATTTGATTCAAGAACCAACACCACAGCACTCTAGGCATTCCCATAAGCCTCCTTTAGGAAATGCTTATGATGTCCTATTTGCTTTGTCAGTATTGGTGTGTTTTAGTGCACATCTGCACGCGACAGCTTTGTCCATGTTCTTGCATGTTCTAATATGATTTTTTTTCTTAACTAAATTAGTGCAAATATAAAGTTAGTTTTTGGTTTAAGTTTAAGATTCTAAAGTGTAATTTTTCTTTCTGTGACATGTAAGAATTTTATTTTCATAATTATTAAAATGATATTGTTCCAGTGCATGTTTGTAAATTCAATTTCATGATTAGTGTTAGAAAAAAAATCGCAGTTTGTTTTCTAGATTTTTGTTTCATAATAAGTATAGTTTAAAATTGTCCCGGTGCTTGTTTTATATTTTGTTTCATGAAAATTATTTAAAAAAAAAAGAAATCTTCAATGATTTTCCTGCATTTGATTTTATGATAAGTATTTGAATAAAAAATCCAAGATTTTGTTTCCAAGATTTGGTTTCGGGATAAAGATTAGTATAAAATTGTCTCATTGTATGTTTGCGAGACCTGGAATTATACGTTTAGAATAAAATGGTCCCATTGTGTGAATGAAATGGTAGCTTCAGAATGGAGGGGTAATAATTTTTCTGTGCTTGCTGTTAAAAGGTCGTTGGTACGTTTTGTTGTAGTTTACAGCAAGGCTGTAATATCTGCTCCTTTTAGCCCAACATATCCAACTGCAGTAGATCCCTTATTACAGCATTCTTGGAAAGGGGGGGGGGGGGGGTGTGGATCAGATGTAATAAAACCGGCTGTTTCAGTTGTCAGTGTGATTTCAATTTACCATCTGTCGACATCTTTTGTTATGTGTTCAGGGTAGGAAACATTTGTATCTGGAGTATAAGCAGCGTTTATTTAGTGGCAATGATAAGCTGAAGATTACCAGGTAAATGTCAGGCAGGTGGACAAGTCAGTGTCAAGCCAAATGTATGCTGACATTTACAGCTAGAGACTTAGACAGTTGTTTCTGTGGGCTTTGCCGCAGAGGTCAGGTTAGCCTGGTTTGTTACAGAAATGAAAGGCCATGTTCTTGGTTTTTTCTCTTAGGTCTTTCTGGGGTAGGAGAGAGAACTGAAATTGTTAGCAAAATCATGATCTTTGAAAAAAAAAAAAACCTGGCATGAAGCCAGCCTGTTGCATAACCTTTTACATACTTTGTCTGATTTTGCTTTTGCCTTTGAAAGAGTACTCAGTAGTGGGCCAGACTCATCTGATTTCAGCCAGCTCCTAATGAGTCACCTTTCGCCGCATGATTGTTAAACAGGAGTGGGTCTTGTCTTGTTTGCTTCCAAAATGGAGCCCCAGAACCCAAATGGGGTTCAGATGCAGCTCATGAGCTGAAATGGGTCCTCGAGGCCTAGCAAGGACCTGTGGATCATGGCTAGTTGTATTGTCTTTTTTGTTTGTTCTGTGTTCACCTGCTGTAGACACCGGCGGAAGGTCTGATTATTTGTCCGCCTCTGGACTTTAGTCTGGTTCCAGAACCTGAGTGTTGTGCTTATTTATATGCAGACTGTTGGTTCCTTGCCTGTCAGGCAGATGCACTCTGACTTTGTAGGACACTCTCATTTAGTCGACTCCTATGACATGCTTTTAGATAGGCAGCGGATCTGTTCTTGTTTTTCCTCACAGTGGGGCCATACTACCCACACAGGGGAGTTGTATTCTTCCAGGCCTCTGGCCTGTCTCGATGCCCATTTTCAAATTGTGTTACCCTTAGTTGAATAGCCCTACTTTGAATTGATGGCACAGATCTAAATATTTTGAAAGAAAGGACCTGAACCTCGGTAAGAATTAATTTTCGTTTTTGAGTGCTGCTGTTAGAAAATAACTGGAGTGTGTTGCAACAACTTGAAAGATTCACAGAATGAGATATGCAAGAAGACAGTGAGAGAGACATTCATGACATCCTTTTATCATGATGAGAAAAGTGTTGGAACACTAATTAATTCCTACTGTTGGCGATCCCTACATCTTGGGACTAGGCACTTGATAATGATGGCTTGAATTACTGTAGACTTTAAAGAGCAGTATGTTGATAATAATAATTTAAAACACCCCAGCTCAGTTGTATTATCACTGCTGGAAGGATTATTTTAGTGATGGTTTAGAAAACAATTTACGTAACAAGCTACCCTGTTGCCTCTTCCTTATTGATTTATTGTTATGTTATAGCATTCAAAGTAATGCACATTAGGCATTTCCATGCTTCCTCAGTTCTTCAATGCAGCGGCCATCCTAAGTTACCTTACTGACTGTTACCAAGAGAAGATATCTCTTTTCGTGACCTCAAAGACAGCACATATTACCTGGTCTGGCTTCCATTTCAGTCATGTAGTCGGGTTAGCATAAGAGCATCTGAAACCACTTTTCTGACTCTCTCTCCAATAGTGATATGTTATTAATACTATTGAGAGTCACTGCACATTGGGCATTCCCATGGTTCATGAGTAATTTAATAGTGCAGCTACCACAAGGTGCCTCTACTAATGGCTTTTCCATGAGAAGTTGGTGATAATCTCTTTTATCTTGGCCTTGTAGAAAACAGAGACTTATTTTTATTTGTCCATGCATCATTCTCAGGTCATGTAATCAGATTAGCATCGTAGAGTTGTTGTTAATCCATTGGCCTAGTCTGTACAGCATTGTCTATATCAGCCCTTTCCTTGCTTCCTACGGGTTATATTTGCGTTAGTTGCTCAGTGGGTCTGGTCATTAATTTAATTCTTATACCCTGGCATGCTCAGGTAGTATAATCCAGGTGATCTGGAGTAAATGTAAATAAGTTAATGCTTTACATTTATAGTTGTTTTATGATGTTGGCCATAGGTGGGCAAAGTATGGCCAGGGGGAGTAAGTAAAGTAAAGGTCCCTTTTCACACCAGTGGTGCATCGGGCCTATAGGGTTAGACATATTTTTTTATACATGAATCAGCCTGGCTTGTTATGACGTGAGTTACGCTCCAAAACTAGGTCATCCCAGGCACTTTTATATTATTATAAGCAGTCTAAAAATTAGCATATACAAATATGAGCCTAGTACTATATAATAACTTTGACAATGGGGTGAAATGGGCCTTTGACAGTTTTACTAGTGATTGTCTAATAATTTCAGTGTAAAGGACCCACCCTTCTGCACAACTTCAGGGGCATTGGTGTATAGGCTAGACCTCTATTTTTTAGACCAGTTAGCACTAGGTGGGTGATGTTGTCAGCATCATGCTGACCTTCTTTACCTACCAGGACTGCACCCGGTACCCATTTGAGGTTGGGTCTTCCTGGGAACCAGTGTCAGTTCTGAAAGAAAAAAATCCAGCAGAGCCTGAATCAACGACCTTCTGATCTGCAGGTGAAAATCTGGCCGCTGCACCACGTTGGCTTCCAATTTCATTGTGCACATTGAATTTATTAGCTGCACTTGTTTTGTCATCATGATCTTTGTCATAGCTTCTCTACAGCTGGTTCTCGGTGTTACAAAAGCAGCAGACTGTCATACTGCATGCACAGCAGGGCTAATGTCAGGTTCTGGATTTGAAATAACATTGTGTGATATTTTATTACCATTTTTTTCGCATTTAATCAACTTCATTCCAGTGCGAGTGTTTATTTCCTCCTCTCAGTTTAACATGTACATACATTTCTATACTGAATAGTCTTTATTTTTGTTGTGTGTTTTTAATCTGCGATATAGTTCTTTACTAGGTGACTTCAGTTCATTGTAGATGATGGAAGGTAACATCTCTGCAGTCATACTTGTTTTTCAGCTTTTTTTAATGTGAATTATACAGATCTTTTTTTTTTTTTTTGCTTGCTTCCTTTTTTTGTAATTCTTGTTATCCACATTTCATGTTTGTGAAAAAAAGCATGCTTGTTTTTGGTTTGGTTGTTTTGTTCTGGTTTAGATCTGATAAGAGGCACCATAATGAAGTGACTATACTACCGAGGATGCGAATAGAAAGTATATTCTGTTGTTTGATCATTTTTTTTGGACTTTGAGCTGATGGAAAGGACCTCAGTGAAATTATTTCACTCCAGAGATATCATTTTAAATGTATTCTTATATGCAAAACAATGTTTTTTTTTGTTGTGAATAAAAAAAAATATGGACACAAACATTACTTTGCACAATTTATTGCATGGCTTATTTCACAGTATCTGATTAAATGCTTTCAGAGTCAGGTCAACATTCAACTATTTACCACTGTGCTGAAGCTCAAGTATTTGCCACACACTGAAGGAGTGATTACTGAAATTGGCTAAGGCTTTGACATTGCAAACTTACAACCTTGTGATTGTGTAAACAAAAAGGTTGAGTGGTACATTTTAGAATCATAAAGTTGTTTTGGTGAGATGTACTGCTTAACGAGAGACAGTGGGATTTGTTTATTTCACTTGAAAGAATTGCAGTTTTGTGCATCATGATATGTTGTAATAATGCCCCTGATGAGATATTTATTGAGTTGATTTAAGAACTGACATCACAGCGCTAATTGCATCCTTAAAAGTGCTCCTTCTCCATCTTCAGCAGCCAGATTTTCAATACCAGTTTCAGTAGCAGGCTGATTATACATCTGTCTTTCCTTTCCTCTGAGCATTTAGCATCGATCAGATCCCCTCGTTGCTCGCGTTGCATCACTGTCACCAGACTGTGATGATCCATTTGCTCCTTGGAATTGTGCACATGCTTTCATAAGACCTTAAGCACTCCTGCCTTACCATGCATCAGTATTCTACCAAGTTGCGCAGAGCCAGTCTGTCTGCCTGTTCATTTCTCAACACACAGGCAGGACCAGAGAAAATATCCAGACAGTGCTCCTCAGATAAAGTGAAATACGCCAAGCAGTGAAATATGCCAGGCAGTGAATTATGCAATTGTGTTTGCATTATCTATATTCTGATATGTTTGATTATTTTGGACCTTGAGTCCTTTTTTTTCAAAGCTTTTGCAGTGCTGTGACTTTTTCCCCCAGTTGTCTGCAGGTTTCAGCAGGTACAAATTGATTGTTACATCACCTGTATAAATGGATGTCATCATCAGACTTTTGTGATTTGTTATCCAGATTGTTTTGAAACATCATAGGCAGAACTGTGAAAGAAGACAAATCAGGCACCAGTGTATTATGAGCACCACGTTTGAGACTGCCTCATGTGAATTATTTATGAATCTCCTGTGTGGATATGGACTTGCTACACCTCCCAGCTGAAATATCGGACAGAAGAACCTCAGTTATCCAGTTCACAACTATCCGGATGGTTTTATATATTAAAAAAAACTTGCTGATGAAATAAGGAATAATTTACTTTGCCAAGTCATTGTAAGCAAACATCAACATGATTTTATTTTTCCTGCGGTTCAGCTAGACATAAATTGTATCTTAAAGTGTGGGAAAAGTATTTTTGTTTGTGTGTTTACTTCAGTGAATCTTTAAGACCTAAAGTACACAAAACAGGACTCACCTGTACTGAGAGGTCAGAAGATGTAAATAAAAGCTGGTTTTGGTATTTAAAAAACAGGTGTTTTTTAAGGTAGAAACTGAGGATTTTTAAAACTCTGGCATTTCTGGCTTTTTTGTTATCTGGCTTACCCTTTGGTCACATGAGGCTAGATATGGCAAAATCTGCTGTGTGTGTGTGTGTGTGTGTGTGTATATATATATATATATATATATATATATATATATATATATTGCTTGTCATTTGTTGAGAAATTAACTCCTTAAGAACTCTAGATTGCTGTGAGCTTTTTTGTGTTCTTTTGCTTAGTGCTTAAGAGTATTCTCGAATATTATGTTGGATTTATTACTTAATGTGAACTGTACAATTAAATTGTACAATTTTAACATTGCATTTGTATGCTTTTCCAGTTTCCTTATCTAATGAGCGAATTGTGCTGGCTTTAAGTTATTTGTTTATTTATTTGCTTGTTTTGAGTAACTTTTGGTTTATAAGTGCTTGCATGTTACTTCAGAGTTATTGTTATATTTCACCATGAGCTGTTTTAGTGACATTTCCTGAGCTGCATGTTTTTTTTTCTGTGTGTTGTTCCTGTAGTGATGGTTGGCTACTGTATAACCTGTGCTGTATTTGAGAATCATCGGCTGTAAACTCTGGCGGAAAGTTCAGGTTCTTCATCCGCTTCTGGGCTTTGATTTTCTTCTGGAACTGGATTTTTACATGTATATCCACTTTACAGGTCTGGCTTATTTGTATGCAGACTGTTGTTTCTCACCTCTCAGCAAGTTGCTCTCCGACTTAGAAGGAATTGTCAGTCCTATTTGTGTTGGCCATGACGGCTGTTTTCAGGATGACCACAGTGAGATGTGGATAGGTCTTCTCTAGTTTTAGCACCGGGGCACCTTTGCATGCTAATATTTCACTTCGTCAGATGTCTTTTTGTCAGTCTGTGAGGCTTGTTTTTTGTGTGTTTTGTTTAAGTTTGATTGAATATTTTTCTGTTAGTAATCTCATGCAGGAAATTTTTGTTCAGCTAGTTTTGTTAGAATCATAATTGAAATATTTTCTGTTAGTAATCTCGTGCAGGAAATCTTTGTTCTGCTAGTTTGTACGAATCATATTATACTTTGCTGATTTGCTTTTTCTTCTGTAATGTTTAGCATTATTGTGAATGATATGTGTTATCACATCTGTAGTTCTCAAGTCTGTGTAGTCTGTTTGTTGATTTACCTTTGTCTAACATTTTCCAGCATTTTTCCGTGAAATCGCTCATCGGAATTGTAGTTGTCAGGTCTCGTGTAGTCTGGTCACCTGGGCTGTCTTGTAGGTTAAAATACAAGAAGAACCAGTGTTTTACAGTCAACATGTAGCTCTTTGTGTCCCAAGAAATGTGTGGTGTGAAATAGGCTCTTTTTCATCATCTTAATTGCTGCAGAATTTATTCTCTCACTTTCTACAGTTGGTCAGAAGAGACTAATGTCTTCCACTGGTGTTTTCAGTCTCCTTCCGCAACAGTGGAGCTTAGACCAGATGAGATGACCTGGATTGTTTCTGGCCTGACCAGATAATGCTAGAAGTTGGATGTGCCAGTCTGAATGCACAACTGTCATAGTCCTCTTGTAAATGGGTACAATTCACATCCAACAAAGTCTACAAATGAAGAAGAAGAAGAAGAAGATATCATAATTAGGGCTTCCACAGCAGCTGATTTATGTGGGAGTAAACCGTTTTCTGCACATTAATTTTTTTGCCCTTTTGCTTTTTGCTTTTGTTTCTTTTGATGTTTCTCTTGTGTTGTGCAGCATGTTATGATGATTTGTATGACATGCAATTTGACTTGAGCATTTATCACTTGATCCTTTTTCCCAATCTAAGCTCAGAGCATGTCTCAAAATAACATCTAGAAAAACCCACAGCTGAAAAATGTGCACACTGTTTAATTTAGAAACAATTTCAACTCAGTATCAAAGCAGAGGTTTCCCGTTGTAAATGTGAATAAAAAAAAAAATGAATTGGTAGCACAAAATACAGCGAAATATGCCAGGTAAAAAAAAAAAAGCAAAAGCCAACTGTTGTGTGGTTTTTTGGTTCACATTGTATCTTAGCTTTAATTTTACAAATTGAGAACTGTTAATTTGTGTGTTGTATGTGTACATGCCATTGCACATACCTCCTAACATATGTGTGTGTATGCCTACATGCATACTCGGATGGCAGGTTGATGATGATAAGCGTTCATTAGCAGTTTAATCCTCTAGTTACGCCACTTGCAGGAGAAAAACCTAAAACTGAACACTGTAAGGAAGAAATTCTTGATTAAAGGAAATAACATTCAGAACAGTGTTGATGGTTTGAACAGTGGATTAACATCACAGCACAAAAGTGTTCCGTTCTGCTTCTAACTCAAGCCGGAGTCTGAAGAATCTCAACATAGTGCACAATCTCCGTAGCACTGGCGAGGATCCTGTACTACTTTGGATAGGTTTTCAACTCCAGATTTTGCCCGGGCAGCGCCTGTAAGGCTACCCTTTTCGATTTCCAAGTTCCAAGGGATTTTGTACGTGCACAACAATACACACGGGCATCTGATCTCACTACCCAGAGACCAGGGTAAATTACTAGAAGTCGACATGGCAGATATACCAGCCTGAACCTGGGAGCTCTAGCACTTGAGGTGGATGCCATATGTACTGCACTCAGCTCCTCTATTGGTGTTAAATAGCTGCTTACGTTAACTATTTTGTACAGCTGAACATGGGTTCTGGAATTTGCTTCGGTTAGATTTGCATCAGAAAAGTTAAAGCTGAAACCACTAAATTTCAGTCTTTTAGCGCTTTCGGTACCAGTAGATTTTGTTTTAAATATTTATGCAGATAACAGACACCATTGAATATTAGTATTACTTTCAAAGAGGCAACACATATATACTATGCTGTATGTTAGCATATTTAGCTAGATTTCTCTAGCATTCTGAAACAAAATGTAAAATATAAAGGAACACACCGTTGTTGTTGTTGTTGATAAATATTGATTTATAGCTGATCACACACTGTGCATAGGTTGGGGCAGAAGGAGTTAGGCAGTAAACAGGTACAAATCCGGAAACCCTATTAAGCTAAGAACAGTTAAATTTAGCACCACAGGATGGTTATTACGAAGGAACCTATAGGCGGGTTGCGAGTTTAAAAATTGTTGAAAACATGTGCTCAGTAGACGCTGACCCACCGTTCTTAAATAGCCAGTTGAGTATTCAAATAATTCATGCAAGGGCAGTAACTAATATTAATTATGTCTTGTCCTGTGGCGTGTACCTTGTCTTCCTTATAATTGTTTGTTTTGTAGGCCAGAAATTGTTGATTTTCTTAAGATTACTCTCACCAAGTAATTTATTACATTAGAAGATCAGGTCCATGGGTTTCACATATTTTAGGTATCACATATTAAAAATAAATAAATAGATTACGCTGAAATATCCACATGCTTTTGGTTTTTTTCTTTGATGCTTGAAATTTGTATGGTGTAAAGTCGTCCCCATGTGAGATGCAAGTTTTTGTTTAGGAAAGGGGTTTCTGGGACCTCTCCACGGGGGATCCTCATCCACATAGTGGCTCTTTGTGTCACTGGGTGGTTTGTAAATCTTATAGTCCAAGAGTTAAAGTTTCTTCTAGTTTCTTCTAGTGGTCATAGCGCAGGTGAAAGGTTCACAACACAGCGGCCACCGGTCGGGTCTGTTACCTATGGGATACCAGCTAATTGAATGCTGGGCGATTAAACAAAGGCTCCTGCGGAAACACAAAGGATTCGGCATGAGATATTCCATTGTCCAAGCTAGCGGAAACTGTGTTGGCTCTCTGTACAGTTGTTTGCGGGAGACCAGTTCAATGTCTATTTACTTATTTTAATGGCAGGAGCCCATGAGAAAAGCTGCATCTTTATATCACAGAATAGATAATGGAGATTTATTATCGTACATGTTTTATGAATAATCATCATCATCTTGTGACGTGTAACTTTCATGCCATTAAAGCAGTCACAAGCGTTATTGTTGGCTTGTAGGTAGCGACTGTATTACATGATGCTGTAAAAATGTGCCAGTTGAATGCAGGACTTCAACACATGTATCCAGCGGAATACTAGAATAGGCACCCTAGGCCTAAATACTTGGTTGAAATATAAAGTATACTGAATGTACCAACATGGGCCAAAGCCGGTCCTTTGATGGATTTATAAACAGTGTTGATTAATCCTGTGTTCGTGCACAGACTGATGCGGATCGTTTGCAAACGAATACATAAAACTGTTCTACATAAAGTTATAAATTAACGGATCCTGAAAGGAGTTATAAACTATTTTTTTTAAGTGTATGCAGTGCTAACGGGTGTTTCTAGCAGCTTTACGACTTATCGGACATACGTGAACTAACAGTAGGCCTTAATTGATTGCCATTTAACAGCTGTATATTAAATTATGACTCTATAGAATTACGCTGTTTTTGTTCTACCGTAATTGACATTCTTCAACGGAGTTCAGCAGTGGATGCTTGAGTTTCGCATCATTACTACTATGTCCCTAATTATTCGCCTAAGGATCGCAGAAGTCGCAGTACGTCGCCTAAGGATCGCAGTACGACGCCTGAGGATCGCAGTGCCTGAGGATCGCAGTACGACGCCTGAGGATCGCAGTACGACGCCTAAGGATAGCAGTACGACGCCTAAGGAATCGATAAATCGGATGCTTCAAATGTCGCACTGGGAGCAGTAATTTCCCAAATGTATGATGGGACTTTACATGCAAGTCGCAAGCTGTCTGACACTGAAACACGCTATAGTGTCGGAGATTGAGAAGCACTGGGTACTGGTCCATCGCAAATTCTCCAGGTATTTGTTAGGGCGAATTTTTTCGCTATTACAGACCACAAGTTTGCTGTTTTGAACACAGGGTCTGTAACAAATGCCCTTATTCTTCGTTGGACATTGTTTTCAGACTTTTAACTATACCATCATCTACCGGAGTGGTAAACGTACTTGCGACTATTTGTCCCAGATTTTGTACGTCATGAGAAATCAGTTCCTTTTCACATTGGAAATTTTTATACCCACTACACTGCAATGGATGCTTATATATTGGTATCAACATACTTATCCAGATATGTATATTTCAGGACATACCAGTGGTTAGTTAATTTCACAGATGATTTTTATTGGGATTGACAGTAACATATTAAGGATTTAGCTTATGGGTTATTAAATCAACCAGTTATGCTATTATATTGTATTTCTTGTTGTTATTTCATGTCTTATAACTAAAAGTTTATCATCATTTTATTTACATGCATTCTTATTTAAGGTCGTTTACATGCATTCTCACTTAACTACATTGATTTCACTAGGTATATTCGAATATAAGTTGTGTAGATGACTACAAACAGAGTTAAAATTATGCAACCCCAGTTTGTGAGAGGGGGGGATAAGCTGTTGTAATCTTATAGTCCAAGAGTTAAAGTTTCTTCTAGTTTCTTCTAGTGGTCATAGCGCCCACACCTGGGTCCCTGGGATACCAGCTAATGAATATACACAAAGGCTCCTGCAGAACACAAAGGATTCGGCAGTTGAATCCAAGTGGTTTCCGCGGGGTTAGCGGAAACTGTGTTGGCAGCTGAAAGGGAAACGTTTTCTCTTTGTGAGGTTTTGGACCGTTGTTTGCGGGAGACAGTTCAATGTCTATTTCTTATTTTAATGGCAGGAGCCCATTGAGAAAAGCTGCTCATCATCAGAATAGATAGATTTATTATGGTACATGTTTTATTGAATAATCCTCATCTTGTGACGTGTAACTTTAATGCCATTAAAGTTTCACTGTCACAAGCGTTATTGTTGGCTTGTAAAGGTAGCGACTGTATTACATGATGCTGTGTCGGTGCCGTGTGCCAGTTATAGAATGCAGGTCACTGGTCAAGGGAGATATCCAGCGGGTACTAGGAAACCCTACCTACCTGAAATCAAAAAGAATGTACAAATTAAGTGTCAAAGAACCTACCAATCTTCAGTTCAAAGAATCAATGTCACACCACTCAGAATGTTCTCATAAGCGCTGCATCTCTGTTTTCGGCATCAAGTGCATAGTTCAAATTCTGATGACACTACAAATTAACTGTATGATTGTATATCCTTCTAGTCTTTCCTTGAGTGTTGAGCGTCGACCAAATCCCCTGGCTATCTTCACAGCACCGTTCTGTTCAGACCATGCCTCTACACTGTCCGCTCACTGATACTACCTGCGGGCTGAACACCCTGAGCTTACACAATCTCAGTCTAGAAGGCAGACTCTCACAAATGGCCTTCAACCTTGACAGAAGTTATAACTGGGGTAAAACTATAACATTTGTCAGCGCCTGTGGCTTAGGCGTTGCAAATGCACTTCATAATACCGGGTTTGACCCCAGCTGCAGGCCATTTGACAGCAGACTGTCTTTCGTTGGTTTCGACAGTGCTATCAAGAGCAGACCATTTAGAAGCAGTCGCAAACTATTCAACCTAAAATTTGCCTAGAAAAACCACACCCAAAAAATGCTAAGGTTGGTTCTGCAACGCCCTGTAAAGGATATGCAACTAACTTTCTGTAAAACTATCAGTTACACCAGCCTACACTCCTGTGAGATAAGTATGTGTTACTGTTCTTATTGCTCTTGGACATTGGTACAAGAGTTGCACCGTGGAAGAGACTAGGGTCTTCTTATTTTTGCCGTCTCACTGATATTAGGTTGCAGCCGAATGTTGTGGTCTTCTGTGTTTGTCTTACGCCTCTCGGGTGGCTTGGGTAATGGATTTGTTAATGTTTTTTTGCAGGTTTCATCTACCCAAATTATCCGTCTGTTTCTTGGTTCCCCTTCCCCAGGTGTTCTGCTGTAAAAACAGTCTCATATGCATCTGGTCTGACTGCAGTATCACTAGATGATGGAACCATTTCATTCTTTATCTGTCTATTTATTACAGACATGGTCTTATTCTCATTTTCTCTCTAATCATTGTATTCGTAACCCTGTCTCTTCTTGTTTTGTTAGTGGACAAGTGTTATGTCTTGTCACATAATATTCTCACAGACAGCGGGAGGTGCACATCTCGACTCAACAGTGAATCTTTACTGCTGAGATGGCAGGCAGCCTGTTTCACCACCGATGAGATGTGGGAGTCGCCATGGCATTTGCGGCTAGACGTCCGCCTGCGGTTGGGAAGATCGTGGGTTCGCCTCCTGACGGACATTGCATCCTAGCTTTGAGTGAGTACCAAGTGCAATCCTGGGAAATAAAGGTGGCCGGCGTGATGCTGACCACATCGCCTACCAAGCGTCGATTGATCTATCCAAATATAGGTCTCGCCCTATAAAGGCGTGGATAATGGATCTTTACTTACCATGATGTATAATCGATCGATAGATGGTGGTAACCCTATGTTTGTTTCACCCTTCTGCACTGAAATGACGAGTTGTAGATAACAAATCTATGGCACCAGCAAGTGAGTTAAAGTAAATATTTTGAGATCATGCATTTTTCCAGTGGTCACTTATGGGCGTGTCTTATGGAAAACAGTCTTTGCAGAAAACTATCGAAGCTTTTGAACTGAAAATTCTGAGAATACCGTGGACAAATAAGATGAAAAACACTGACATTCCTCCCCTTTTCTCTTACAAATACTATAGTTTGTAACTTCCATTGCTACCCCATATACCACTTTTACAATGCAGGCAGGAAGAGGGTCTTCAAGCCTGAAGATTTAAGGCCGCGCGAATAGCACTGTCGCCATGTGCAGGTTATGATTTTATATTGGCCCCCGCCAGAAAACACCCCACAGCCTTACCGAGGATTCGAACCTGTGTCTTCCGCGTGAGAGCCCTACGTTCTTAACCGTTCGACCAGTCGCTCCTCTAGAAACTGATTATACAGATGTGAATGCTGAAAGGGTACCATGGTGGCTAGGCGCTCGCCTGGCAGCCTGAACATCTTTTGTTCGATCGAGGCGGACTTTTTTTTTTTCTCCTTCAGAATTGACCTCCTCTTCCAGATCGACTCAGTCTAACATAAGTAGCAGGTAACTATACTGAGGCTGGCAGGACTGGCAAGAGGAAGGTTCTTTACTTTTTAATAAAGTAAAGTAATTTTTATTTTTATTTTTAAATATCCAGAAACCATGAATTGTTAACCTTTTGGCTCGGTACTATGGATATCGCAACCATTCGGCCTTGATTTCATGATAGGTATTGGAAATCTGGGAGGAAATGTGGCTTTTCTGCCTACCCGCGGGAGTGAACCCGGACCACAAGGAGTTCGTCACCCGGTCACCGCGCAGTCCGGTTTAACCAACTACGCTAGAGAGCCGGGCAAGTAAAAGTTAATAAAGGACCCTTTTTCCACGCCTTTAGACTATTAGGTATATAAGGCTAGACCTATATTTTTTTTATGGACTACTCGGCACTTGGTTGGGGATGTGATCAGCAACACATGGGCCTCCTTTACTTACATGGACTTCATCTGATACCCGCTCAAGGCTGGGTCGACCTGGGAGCCGAGGTCATTTTGAAAAAAAAAAAAAGTCCAGCTCCGTCACGATCCGAACCAACGACCTTCTGATCCGCAAGCCAGCGACAAGCCTCTACACCACGACGATTTCACTCTTTACTTTTTACTTGAAAAAAAAAAAAAAATGTTGAACACGAAATCTAAAAACATGTGGGAGCCTAATGGAGCAATGATGGGCGAGGCAAGACTTACTGTCTCTTCTTAGTCACTCTTACTTATGCCTACCCCTTCTTCACATGGTGGACCATATTCTACCCAGAAATTACAATGGTAGTTTGGGATTCATTCCCCAGGGGGACACTGAATGTGCCAAAAGTGGACCGGTCATCTTTAATTTCTTTATTACATGAACGTTCCTGTGCCTTGATTTCACGTGCATACCACTCCTGACAGCCTTGACAACAATATACTATTGATAGGTTAGAAGACAATGACGTGGTCACTGTAATTTCTCACTTGTAAAGTTTTAATTTGAAGCCCTCATAAAAAACTACAAATATTAATTGACTGGCCGGCGTAATGCTGACCACATTACCCACCGAGTGCCGATTGGTCTGTAAAAATATGGGTGCTCTTTCCATATGCCCGATGCGCCTAAGGACGTGTAAAGGGATCTTTACTTTTTATTAATTGACTGGAGCCAACGCAGAACACATGGACTTAAATGGTATGATAGAGTCAATAATGTGCAGCTTTTGGAGATAATTAATCACGACATCAGTTAAGGATACCTTATAGTAATATGTCTTTGCACTAAAACCGCAAGCTCAAAGAATTTAAATACATACGAAGAAGGCAAGGGTTTGAGGATATGTGCTCCACTGAGAGACACAGACATGAGGAGGCGGAGTAGGAGGACGAGGATAAGAAGAAGAAGAAGAAAAACATGGGATTGCGAGAACAAGTTTTGGATTATGTTTAAACGTGATGAAGCTTATTGTTTGGCAATCACAACCCAACCAGGCAACTTCTTGACATTTGCTTGTGGCCATTCTTAAAAACTACACGAACAGCAAGCAGGTTCAGTTTGTGAGTTTGGTGTCGATAACGGAACACAAAAAAGTCGAGGCCTGCCGACGTTTTTGTTTTGCTTGCTCAAACATGCGGAGTTATGTTTATTTTGTATCTGTGACGACAAGCTCATTAATATTGAACTAATTGACTGTGTTTACACACTGAAGAAGAGTTTAAAGTTTGAAGTCGAGAAGACCGACTTCTTTGCATTGGTTTTTAAGCACAGACAATTTTTTTTCCTTTTAAGTTTCCGAGAAATATTGTTTCCGGGGGTAATGGGGTGGAGGAATGGTTGGGGGTGGGTGGGAATAAACCGGCTATCCTGTCCACACACACACACAAAAAAATGTTAAAGGCGACATTTTAGGAGTTCGTTGAAATCAGATGTTTTGGACCGAAAGGCGCATATTCCGCAGCCGAGCTGTAAGCGACATCACACCTATCAGCCGCCCACATAAGCTAGGTCGAAATGTTGAGGAGATCACCCGGACGGCAAGTTGATGATGAAGCGTTTATTAGCAGTTTAATTCTGATAGGGGTTCCAGGACCCTATTATGGAGGGGTTTGGGGGGGGGGTGGATATACCACGGCCTTCTCTATTTATTAGAGAAGGCAGTGGATATACAGACCCACCGTCACCTAGAAGCATGTAAGTGTCGACTAATTCTGGATGTTTCCTTCTAACTAGTAGTACATCTGCTTGCAAGGCAAGGAACCCAGTCTGCAAAAAAAAAAAAAAAAACGGAATCTCAAAATCTGTAAAGCTGATGTGCACGCAAAAGTTAGGTTCTGCAGCAAGACCACAGTCCAGAAGTGGATGAGCAGCCAAAACTTTCCGCTAGAGTTTACAGTCAGGTAATGCGAAGAAGAAGAAGAAGAAGAAGAAGAAGAAGCAATTAAAAATAAAACGATAAATTGAAACCATTACATTTAATAACTAACCTCTGTTAATTCCAGAGTTTTTGTTGTTGTTGAGGGAACATAACAGTCAAATTGCCCTTTAACAAGCATGTCGTGAAAGATGACCAATCAAGGGTCTCCTGAAATCGGATGTGTGAGGCTGAAAGGCGCAGATTTCGCATTTAGGCTGTTAACAACAATATAACATACTACTGTCCCTTTTTAATGGCGAACGCATAAGAAGAAGAAAAAGAGGAAGATGAAGAAAAAGGAGAAGGAGGAGAGAAGAAGAAGAAAAAGACGAAGAAGAAGGAGGAGGAGGGAAAGAAATAATTTAATAACACTCATTACGAAAACAAAAAAAGCACCGAAACAATATGAAGTAATGTTTATGTTACATTATTTAATTACAAAATCAATTCACGAGCATACCACACATTGTTTTTAGGACAATAGCTTATTTTATAAAAAAAAAATAAGCTAACATTTTCGTAGTATAGTAAATTTAACGAAACAGATTTCGACTCTCGAAAACAACATAGCAAGGGAACTTGTTACGATGTCCGGCCAAAATAGAGCGTAACTGGGCTTTCATTCATACTTTCTCACCTATGACAGTTGTTAGAGGGGTGTCACTTGTCTTGTGTTCGCGAAAAAGGTTTCTGTATTGTGCGTCATGTCTTTTACTCGTTGTTGCTAGTAGGCGATATTGTGTATATTGCGGAGTTCAGGTCGGACATAAATTTAGTTCAGTTGTCAGCGTTGACGAGCGACAAGGAGGAGAGCGTTGCCATTCTGCAGCAAATAGGGCTTTTACGGTGCAGCGGAAAAAGTTAACGATTCTGAAACCATGGAACGTACTCTGGACCCTCTCGTGGGACATAGGCTGAGCCTGTGGGGTAGGAGGTTTAGGGTTAGGGCCATTCTAGGAGTTCTGGGTTCCTTTAAAGCGGTGTCGTCGTGTAATATATAACACGCCACATCGCCTGTCATAGCTTTGGAGACAAGACAACGTGACACCCATGTAACGTAGACTAGCCGTGTGACAGGTGAGCTATCATGAATGAAAGGTCAACCAATGTGAATTTGGGCCGGGAACCGTAATAAGAATCAATAGCAAGTTCAGATAGAGGTAGACAAGGACCTTTTACACACCAGTGACACATCGAACGTATGGCGCTAGACCAGTGATAGACCAATCGACAGCCAAGGGATGATGTGATCGACATTACGCCGAATAGTTAGTCTGTCCAGGAAATCCTACCGATCTTTAAATATTTGTCACTCAGTAACCATTGGAGGAATGGGCGAAACTAACGCTGGTCTCCCCATTTACACAGCGCTACACACTCGCTCACTTCTGATGGGTCGACTTTGAGCCACGTGTCCTTGGCACAAGGTTGCGGGAGTTTTCCGCAATGCCACTGATATCGCATGTTGTGTATTATAGCACGCCAGCGCCTTCAACACCCCCCCCCCCCAAAAAAAAAAACCACTGACAAACTGGGTCTAACATAAAACCACCTAAAGGGAGCTGCAGCCTATATCACAGGCATTCTCTTTCTTGGGAGAAAAACGTAAAGCAAGACAACCCAGAAAGCAAACAACAGAGCGGCACACCCGTAACCTGCAGGAAAATAGACTAGCCCAACAAACTTGTCAATGAAACGTGACCTACTTTCTCTGGGGAGACTAAGGTAAAACTAACCGACGAATGTATTACCACAAATCTTTCCAAATGGTTTAAAAATCAACCAGGCTGTACCAACAGGTTCATATTCCTCCAATTACAGAGCAGATGTAGAAGCACTTCTAGCGGCATGTTCTTTTCTGAATGGACAACAGCACAGCGAATACAGCAGAGTGGTCTTTCTGACTGATGCTATGTCAGTTCTACAAGCAATTGTTAACCCAAAAGACACTCAGTTTGTAGACTTGACGCAACAGCTGATTTACTTAGGCTCTTCAGTAGAACAATCTGTACTGCAGTGGATTCCAGGTCACTGTGGCTTGGAAGGCAATGAAATAGCGGACAGATTGGCCAAAAGTGGCAGTGACACGGTACAACCAAATAGCACCAAGAGATTAAAACATTAATACAAACTAGTATCCAAGAAAGGTGGCTGGATACACACAAAAGATTTTCTCCCCAAGACTCACTTCATCGCCTCTCTAGAGAGGGACAGTGTATCATATTCAGACCAAGGACAGGGCACAACAGATTTCGTCAACATATGTTCAAATTTTTCGGTGTAGGAAATACGGAGATGTGTCCCTGCAGCGTGGCACCCGAAGATGCTGAGCATGTGCTCCAACACTGTCAACTGTATACTGACAACAGAGACGCAATCTGGCCTGTTCCAACCACACTGAAGACAAAACTGTATGGTACACAAGAGGATATGGATTGCACGATAGCTTTCATAAAGGCTACCGGCCTCCTGATATAAGTTTTCTGACAGAAGGATCGAAGAAAAGAAAGAAGAAGAACAGATGTAAACAGTGGATAATGGAGAGTGAGAAGCAACAACGAAATTCATAATCTGTTTAAATCAATATTGATGATTGGCATCATGAGAGCTAATAGGTTGAAATGGCTGGGGCATATTGACAGAATGCCAGATGACAGAGAAGTAAAAACTGTAAACACAAGTGAAATGAATGGTCGTAGACCACAAGGCAGACCAAGAAGAAGTTGGAGAGATAACTTGGTTTTGCCAACTTTAAAAAGAAGGCCGACATGAGCGATGAGTGGAGGCTGGTGATTTCTTCAACAATGAACCTCAAGGGCTCGGAATGCTAAAGAGGAAGAAGAGGTAACCATTTGGCGTAAGTTGCTTAAAGTTTGCACGTAGCTTGTTAATAAACATGTCCTTGTGTGACATTTGTTGTTGTTGTTGTAAACAAAAATTTAGTTTTTTCTTTTAAATTTGTTATTCTGCCGGTTAGGTTCATGTTAATCTCCGCTAATAGAGTAGGCCACTTTTCATTCACAAGTTTGTTGGGCTGGTCGACTTTCCTGAAAATTACGGGTGTGTCCCGCTCTTTTATTTGCTGTCTGTTATGTCTTGCATTTACGTTTTTATTCCGAGAAAGAGAATGCCTGTGACATAGATTGCAGCACTCTCTGTGAGGGTTGTGTTACGATCAGTTTATCCATGTTTTTTGAGTGTTAAAAGCGCTGGCGTGTTGAAATATACAACAGACGCTATCAACGGTTTTCTGGAACACCCCTGTAACCTAGTGGGAAAGTGACAGGTTCATGAACTCCTAATCAGAAGTGAGATAGTGTGTATATGGGCGGGGCGTGGGGAGACCAACGTTACTTTTACCTTTTTTGCCTTACGTGTCATAAGCAGTTCACTCTTAGATGTTTATCTCCAGCATAAGTCTCCCGTGAGTTGCGGATTTTTCATTGAGTGGGAAAAAGACTTAAAATAATCACCCCACGTCGCTACTGATGTGAACTCATTTCCAAACAATCCCCACACGCGTGCCATTTACTGTATTTTCAATTTTTCTGCGGTAAAGTAAAGTAAAAGACCCTTTCCCCCGCCTCAGGCGTATTGAGCATTTAGGGCTGGACGTGTATTTTATGGACCACTCTGTACTTGGTGGGTGATGTGGTACATATCCCGCCGGCCGCCTTTCTTAACTTCCCATTTTTGCAGCTGCTACCCACTCAAGGCTGGGTCGACCTGGGAGCCAAGGTCATTTTTGAAAAAAGTCAGACTCCGTTGGCACCTGAACCCACGACGTTCAGATCCACAGGCTACACAATGGCGACTTCCATTTTTCATGGGTACATTAATTAGTAGAAGATCTAAATTGTTTTTTTTTTTAAATCGCCGCTTTAAGAAAACAGCAGCATCTGCGCAACTGTAAATCATAGCATCACAAAGACATGGGGCATCTAAGGCTACATGCACAAATCCGTGTTCATCAGTACATGGGTTTCCAAGATATTTGTTGAAGTATGACAGTGTGAGTTTTGTAATCGGCCACAGAAGGACTGACTATTCAATATTGTGGTACCGTTCTTTGGGCGGTAAGTAGAAGATCCATTCACACTACGAGGAGGGGCCTGTGTGTGGCACTCGCCCCATAGTTGTATAGATCTATCTATAGACACTTGATGGATAGTGCGGGTAACATCACACCGGGCGACTTTATATTCCAAGACATTTTCATGATATTTATTTTAGGCTGGGTCGAGATGAGAGCACATATGGAGTTTTTTAAAAAAAAACTACGTCGATGCTGTGGTGGAAGTTGAGGATTATACGAAATGAGAGGGAGGGGGGGAGAGGGGGGGGGGAGAGAGAGAGACGAGAGAAATAGAGATAGAGAGAGAGAAGGCGGGCAGACTGAGGGGAGTGGAGTGAAGGATAAACATGGAGAGAGACAAAAATAAAGGACAGGAGAGAGAGAGAGAGAGAGAGAGAGAGAGAGAGAGAGAACACATAGGAGATAGGACAAAAAAGAGGAGAGAGATAGGACAGGCAAAGGAGAGAAAGAGAGTGGAGTGAAGGATAGACTGAGAAGATAGACATAGATAGAGAACAGAGGAGAGAGTGAATGGAAAGACAGAGGAGAGCGAGACATAGATAAACGAAAAGAAGAGAGAAAACAGATACAGGAGAGAAGACAGACAGGAGAGAGAGAGTGGAGTGAAGGATAGAAAGAGGAGAGAGACATAAATAAAGTACAGAGGAGAGAGAGGGCATACAGGGAGAAAAGTCAGACATATGAAAGAGAGAGAGGGCAAATAGAGAGAGAGAGGACAGAAATGATATAACTCGTAGCGGCCCAAAGCATAAATCAAACACACAAAAGGTCAACACCCACAACCGTTTATATGTAACAGTTTGTGCATTAATATTATATGTACACAAGTCGCAGTAGCCAGACGCTGCCGATCCGACGGTCTTAGGTTTAAATCTGCGCAGTTTGTGTTCATAGTACAAGGACTTAAAAATATACAGTCATGTGACTGTGTTTACTCATACGGTCAGAGTTGAAAGTCTGTAGTTAAGCCCGATTTGACTGCGCTAGTTTAGGACAGCTGCGTGAATTTTTATCGTGGTATGGGTCGTCGCAGGTCGACCCAACCTAAAATGGGTACCAGGATGTATGTCCTGGGGAAGTAGAGACGGCCGGCGTAATGCTGACCACATTACCTACCTGGTGCCGATGGTCTGAAAAAATATGGGTGCTCTTCTCATATATCCGATGCTCCTAAAGGCGAGGAAAAGGGATTTAAAAAGTTCAGGGCAACCTATTTTTTTTTATTTATACAAAGGAATAGTACCAAATAGTTTTTGTGTCCTCTTCACGTTTCCTGGCCCATTCACACACTGTCTGACCTTACATTCATACTTTCCACGTCAGAGGGGTGTAACATTAGCTTACCTGCAATTACATCAGCACCGATGTCGCGTGTTCTATACTAAACGACGACACAGCTTTTAACGAGCCCAGAACATCTAGAACTGACCCTAAGCTGCACCCACCCAAAATCCCCCCCCCCTCCCGCCCACAGCCTGAGCCTAGGTCACACGAGAAACTGTTTTCTAAGAACCTGACACCCCTCTGACCTAGATCAGACTAAGAAAGTGTGTAGACTGGACGGGAAACGTGAACAGGTCCAGTTTTTGAAAAGGTATTAAAACACCCCAAAATGTATCACATTTTGGTTATTTATACGATGGTCTGCTTTGTAATGCCGGGTTCGATCCCTGCTGCGGGCTATGCGCCTTGCGTTGGTTTCGACAGTGGTATCAAGAAAGCCGGTAGTTCACAAGCAATGGCAAACGTAAATTTGCATAGAAAAAACACACAACAGCCAGGGGCTGTTGGGGTTGGTTCTGCAAAGTCCTCTGAAGGATACGCAACTAACCTTATACGATGGTCTCCCCTATTTACACACCACCTGTTGTAGGTCAACTCCATTGATAAGTTGGTTAGACTAGCCTACCTTTATGGGTGTCGCAGTCTGTTGTCGTCTTGCATTTACGTTTTTATTTCCGAGAAAGAGACGGCCTGTGACATAGGTTTTTTCACTCTCTAGGGGGATTGTGTGTTAGACCCAGTATCTAAATATTTTAGAAGTGTTAAAAGCTCTGGCATAGTGAAATTTACAACACACAGTATCAGGATGAGAGCGGAATATCCCCGTGACCTTGTGTGAAAGACGCATCCCTCGAGGCCGACTTATCAGTCGTGAGGCGGTCAGTAGGTCGTCCAATCAGAAGCGAGCTAGTGTGTAGTGATGTGTGAATGGAGAGACCAGTGAAAAAGTTACCGTTAACTGTTATAAAGTCTGTACACACACACACACACACACACACACACACACACACAAACACAACACACACATACACACAACACACACACACACGCGGTTATATGGACTAATAACAGGGAATATCTGCTGGAGTTGATGGTAAGTGAACGCAAAACAAACAAACAAACAATACACTAAATCACAAAATGAATGGATTTAAATACAAGACAACCAGGTCGGTAAACAAGACTTTTCGGTCACAGGATTACCATGGCTTTCATGTTTTATATCATTAGAGAAGCCTCTGTGTGTGTGTGTGTGGGGGGGGGGGGGAGGGGGGAAAGGGGAGGGGCAACAATAAAAAAAGCACGTAGTTAAAACAGCCCAATTCTGAAGTCCATAATACATATATTTAAGTTACAAACATCAAACTAACTCAGTGGCAATTTCAGAAAATATAAGTACAACTGTATACATTTAATGCACATTGAAAATTACAAGTTCAGTCATGTAAAATGTTAACAACAAACTTCTGTTTCATTCAACTAGGCGACGTCTCTACAATGGAAGTTAGATGCTGTTCATTTCCAACACTATCTCTCGTCTTTGCTGTACTCTTTTTAAGATTGATGCTAAACTATCTCTTGATGTTACCCAGTTGTATCGATGAAATCTCTTGCTCATCTAACCCTAAACGTTCTCTCTAGTTCTGTATTTTTTACCAGCACTACGTTTGAGAAAACCAACCAAATGCAAAATGAAATGTTTGAGAAAAGCTCCGAACAGAACCATAAAAGATCGTGTGAGAAATGGAGATTTAATAATAACAATTGGAACAAGAGCCATAGTTAAAGTCATTAAAAAACAAAGAGAAATGATTCGGCTACCCATAATGAGAATGAACTCAAAGATGCTCTAAGCGTCTCTGCTAGTTCCTCGAGTCGGCGAGCTGGCATCTTTGCTATCTAGCTTGTCGGTTTTTGATTAGCCGATATCTGCATTTTGAGAGTGGATTGACAGCCCTAAAAGGACTGTCAGTTTTGCCTGGGGCGGCCTGGAACGGATATGGGTGGGACTCCTGTAGGTGTGATGCTGGCGAGGTCTCGTCTGGGTGGGTTTCTCTGCATGGTTGTCAATCCATTTAATTTATTTTCCATTTTAGTGCCTGTCTGGTGATTTTTTGCTTGTTTTTTCTGAAGGTGTGTCCAATAAAGCGCCACCTTCATTGTTTTGTAACTGTTGTTGCCACTAGTTGCCCAGACATTTCTCTTATTTCTTCACCGCTCTTGAATTCATCAAATTATATATACATTATTTCCCGTTATTTAACTTTCATAGGCTTTTTTAATAATTTTTTTTTTAAACATTAATTTATAAAGATGTTGAGATCATCATCACGTGCCAGAGCGCCACTGAGATAAAACATGAAGAACCGCAACAGTGTGGACAACATCAAGAAATAGACTGACAGATTTAGGTTTAGATTTAGATTTAAACAACGGATGACTGTAATAGCACAAGAGTAGTAACTCATAAGTGCTCTGTTCTACTTCCAACTCAAGCGTGAGTCTGAAGAATCTCAGGGCAGTGCACGAACTCCGTAGCACCGGTTGAGGATCCTGAAATACTTTGGGGAAATTTTTTACTCGAAATTTTGCCCAGGCAGCGCGTTATATTTTTTTTTTCGATTTCAAACTGCCAAAGGATTTTTTTTTACGTGCACAACAATACACAAGGGAGTCCGATCTCACTACCCAGAGACCAGAGGGAATTACTAGAAGTCCAGTACAAAAATCCCAGCCTTCACCGGGGCCTGAACCCGGGACCTCCATACATCGAGGCAGGACGCCATGCCTCGAGACCACTCAGCTCAGGACTGACAGAAATGAGTTCATCGTGTGCATCGAAGCTTACACTGGAGACTCGTGACAACCAGTTCCCCTCGTGTGGGGGAAAACAAGATTAGGCCTAGTTCTTGTCCAAAAGCATGCCGTAAGAGTTGCCTAATTTGGGAGCTTTCTTCAAAGTCGAAGTCCATCTGCTTGAACGGCAATGAATCCTCAGTCTACACATCGTGTAAAATCACTTACATATAAATACAGGGCCTATAGAGCTAAATGCATTTTTTTGTGTCTTGAAATTGACCTATCGGTATTTCACAGCTGATGAGGTCAACTTCGTATCCACCGTCTGTACTTTCCACGAACAGTCAGATTTGTAAAACAGATGAACATGCAACACTCAGGTTCTGGAACAGGACCTTCAAGTATTTTGAAAATGGACGAAGAACCAGAACTTTCTGTCGGAGTTTACAGCAGGTGAACGCAATGAAGAATGCTATCCATAAATTGATTCGTTGATTAAGCAAATGATTGACGGATTGATTGCTTTGTTTACTGATCTATTGTTGGACTGATTCTTTCATTTACTTATTTATTTTTACTTTCAATTCATGACATGCAAACGTGCTAGTAAATATGCTACCATTGCGCTAGAGAGCTTTTACGGTAAAAATGACCCAGGTAAGGTAATAAACTATCACCTTACATGTGCCGTTTCCGTGTGTTAGTGCATGGAATACTGCTTATCTTTCAGCACAGTGCCCATGTATCAGCACATTTACCACTGCCTATTTTTCAGCACAGTACCTGTGTTTCGGGATATTTAACACCACCTACCTTTCAGCACAGAGTATGTGTGTCATTACATTTAACACTACCTACCTTTTAACACAGAGTATATGTGTCATTACATTCAACACTACCTACCTTTTAACACAGAGTATGTGTGTCATTACATTCAACACTACCTACCTTTTAACACAGAGTATGTGTGTCATTACATTTAACACGGCCCATTGACGATGTCAATCTACACGCTGGCTGACCTTTCAATCATACTTACTGGGACTCTTCTACGTCGGAGGGGTGCTACGTTGTTTTGCTTCCAATTATATTAGTTACCCTTTTCCACGCCTTTAGGTGAACTGGGCATATAGGGCTGGAAGTATATTTGATAGACCAATCGGCACTGGATGGGGGATGTGGTCAGCACCACGCCGGCTGCCTTTACTTTCCAGGGCTATACCTGGCACCCACTCAAAGCTGGATCGACATGAGAACCAAGGTCACTTAAAAAAAAAAAAAAAAAACAACATCCGGTTCCGTTAGGACCTGAACCTACGACTTTCAGATCCGCATGCGAGCATCTAACCGCTACACCACGCAGGCTCTTAATCAGAAAGCATACTTAGAGTGATTCCGTAACGGTTACTTTACGTTACGATAAAACAAAAGAGGGTGGTAGGGGGTGGGCGATACGCCATGTTGTAGTGCTTAAAAAAAATCATGATTAAAAAAATATAACAGGTTTGAAACATCTCATAACATGAAATGAGAAATTGCAAAGACAACTTCTGTACATGGTTGTGGTGGGGGGGGGGGGGGGGGGGAGGCAGCTCAGCCCCTATCTTAAGGCCCTTCATTAAAAAATGTAAGTAAGGGGGTGGGGAGCGGGAGGACTAATGTGCTAAAGCCCCCAGGTCTCTGTGCCCACAGGCTGTTAGTCTCACAAACTACGGACAATTCTATAACTCTTCATATTATATTTCCACTTGTATCCCCGTCTGCCTCTTGATCGCCTTCTCCCATTGACATTTAACTCCAGTATGGTATACATAAATATATAAATATATCATCGTATATTTTAAAAAGCAAAAATAATCAATTTATAAAACCACACATAAAACACAATTTCACTCACAAACACAAATACACACGACCGGTCCTGTTCATGTTTCTCGGCACATTTACACACTGTCTGACCTTTCATTCATACTTTCACAGATTCTTCTACGTCGGAGGGGTGCCATGTTGTCTTGCCTCCAGCTAGATCAGCGCTGACCCAGGGCATCTAGAACTGGCTCAACCCCAAACAATCCTACCCACAACTAGAGCCTATTTCACACGAGAGACTCTTTTCTATGAAAGCAATACAACATGACACCCCTCTGACCTAGATCGGACTGAGAAAGTGTCGAGAAGTGCCCGGAAACATGAACAGGTCCACACGACCTTTGGCGTCGTAACCTGGGTGCTCGGGCACTTTAACCTCAACACCCTCCCCCAGTCACCAATAATGTTTTAATAGGCAGAACCACTCCAGTGTTGCCACTTTGGATGTTTTACATCCAGATTTAGTTTTCCCCTTGCATTTAGATGGCGTTTTTGACGTTTAGATGGCAGATGTTTTTCTAGAGTTTTTTTTTTTTTGGAGTGAATTTATCAAATCTAACCTAAGAAACAGGATGAAATTTGACCTCTTAAATGCTATCTTGACAATAAAATTTGGCCTGATAAAAGTAGGAAAAAGCTGTTCCACTTATCAGCTCTATGAATGGGTATTGAAAGAAATTGGAACAGCTAAAGCATACCAGAGTCATTTTGGATCTGAAGCTTCAACTTTATCATCCAAGCTAAGTTTATCCTGTGGATCTTGTAAGGCAGACTTCAGTAAAGACGAGGACATGATTCTATAGGGTAAGTCATTTCAATTGCTGTGTAATTTGTGGCTCTTTCCATTTGAATAGTTTTTTTTAAAGATCTTTTCCACGCAAATTTATATGTTTTTTTGATATTTTTTGACTCCGTTTTGGATGTTTTTTATCAAAGAAAAGTGGCAACACTGAACCCCTCCGGCCAAATAGTTTTAGGGGAAATGGTTGAACCCGGTCTCCCTAGTGAACCCCCCCCCCCCCACCGGCCTCCACCCCTTTTCCCCCAGCGAGCATAAACTTTCCGTTTTAAAAAGTAAATTTTAAAAAGAAACAAAAATAGATTCATATTACAGTAGACTCTCGACTATCCGACCTCAGTACTATCTGGTCAAGTTACAAAATACAAATCAGTAATTATATAATTAATTTACTTTGCCGAGGCGTTGGTGGAAAAAGTACTGAGCTGTGACGCTGTCAATGCACAGGACATTACAGAATGGATGGACAGTGACGAATTTGATGACCCATTTGACAGCGAACGATATTGTGGAAATAGTAATGCAGGGTGAAGTCATGGAAGAAGAAGAGGAGGAAGCCTTAGATGACAAGAGAAATCCCATCCCATTCGGAAAGGTCTAATGTGACTGAAGTGCGGACTAAAGTACATTAGCGAGCAGGAAGAAAGCGATGTCAGCTGATTTCAACTGCTTACGCAAGTGGAGCGAGATTGCCTCGCGGGAGAGGGCTAAAAAGGGGAAGCATCTAATAATTACTTTTTCAAAAAACTGAAAACAGTTTTAACTCTTTGATCGAAGGCCTACTTTTTCCCATTTGTATAATCCTTTATTAATAAGTGAAGAACCCATTTCCGCGCTTTCAGGCGTACTGGGTATATTGGCTAGTCCTATATTTTATAGACAAAACGGCCCTTGGAGGGTGATGTGGTGAGCATCACGCCGGACACCTTTACTTTCCAGAAATGTACCTGGTACCCATTCAAGGTTTGGTCGACCTGGGAGCCAAGGTCATTAAAAAAAAAAAAAGTCCGGCCCCCCCGCCAGGCACGGAACCCACGACCTTCTGATCCGCAGGCGAGCGTCTAACCACTAGACCTCAGCGGCTCCACCTATCCTTTATTATTGAAGTGTAAAATTAAATAATTGTCTGGGTTTCTGCAGGGGGCGTTAAATATTGCCGGGACATAGTTATATCCTCAAAGGGGTTTCTGTGACCTCTCCACGGGTGATCCTAATCCGCATGGTGGCACTTTGTGTCACCGGGAGTTTATCGTTTGTGTGATGTCCTGGTGGGGTACTACCTTAAATAATTTTTGTAATAATTAGGCCTACGTAAAAAAAAAAAAAAAAAACCGTGTCTATTGTGTTTTCATGACAATTGTGTGTGTATTCACAATTTCATTTTTCCTGCAATTAAGTTAGACATGACACAATTTATCTTAAAATGTGTGCAATGTTTTTATTCTTGGACTCATTTTTTCGGTTAGTTCGACGTTAGTCTCCCCAGACCCCGGCCATAAACACAAAAGCTCACGTCTGGTTGGTAGTTCCTGAACCCCGTGGCCTTTGCACATGGTTACGTGGGGTATTCCGCAATGCCCGTAACATTCAGGAAAGTGGACCAGCCCAACAACATTGTGAATAAAAAGTGACCTACTCTATTTGGGGAGACTAACGTCGAACTTACCCATTTTTATGTAATAAGCGCAGTGTGTAAGAAATATTTATAAAGTCCTGGCTTGTACAATGAGGCCCGAAAATATCAATAAGAGCGGATTTTGGTACAAAAAGGGCGTTTTTAATTACATGAATGCAGCAGGGAGTATTTACAGAGTGGGTAAGTAAAGCTGAGCCCCACTAGGACTGCGCAATGAGCGACAAGCACCCGGTGACACAAAGGGCCGCTCTTTGGATGAGAAACCCAGTTAAACAGTAATATGAGGGCCCCTGACGCCTACAAAGTAACCAGAAGTACAGCCGGGCAGGGCTGTAATATATTTAAAATGAAATGTCCCATGTGAGGACGGATTCATTTGTAGTATTTATAGAACGCCGGCATATCCATTTTTTTTTTTGGGGGGGGGGGGGGGGTGTATTCGGCCTGTCGTCGACTGACTGACTTTTTACCCCAACAAAGTGTCACCATGCGGATGAAGATCATGCGTGGAGAAGTCCCAAAATCCCCTTTCAGCCTGCTATTTTTCTGGGCAGAATCCAGGGTGGGGCTTCAAATAACAAAAAATGGGCCATCCTTCGAATAACGGGCACTAAAGGTGGCGGCCGCAAAATGCTCACGCGGTGTGGATTAGGGCTAAACTAGAT